>CM047875.1:330762-355762 GCA_026212405.1 Petrea volubilis | reverse complement strand
GTAATGCCTTATAACTCCTACTGTGACATCCTAATTTTGTGGTCTAGCAACGATATAAAAATCGGTTCTTATCATATACGTGCATGCTTACTAATAGTTCATTGTTTGTATGATCCTTCTTTTATATGTGAATTATGTGAGGTGGTAATTACATGATTTTCCAAATTTTAAATGAATTTGACATTCTAACACAATTTTTGAAATCTTATGTCCTAAATTGTAATTTCCAAAAATATAGCTAAAACATTTTTAATTTCTGGAAAATATACATATAATTTCAGATTTATAAAGATTAAAATTCATCATTTTGGAATTTTTCTAAATTAATTATGAATTTTCAGATTTTAGGCCTTAAAACTCTAATTTTATGCCCTAAAACCCTAATTTTCGATATTTACAACCATAAATAAATACAAATTCAAATTTTTAATTAAATAAAGATATGATTTCAGATTTTGTAATATTAGGACAATAAATATCAGATTTTATCAGATTTTATTAGATTTTGTGTTCATATTTTATTAAAATATCTTATCTTATCTTATCCTATTTTATCCTATCTTAATCCTATCTTATCTTATCTTATCCTATCCTATCATATCCTATCTTATCTTATCTTATCTTATCTTATTTTATCTTATCTTATCTTATCCTATCTTATCTTATCTTATCTTATGTTATCTTATGTTATCTTATCCTATCTTATCTTATCTTATCTTCTATGCACTTATTATAAATTGACCTTATAATATAAAAATCCTATTTCTTGCCCTAAACTCTATAAAAAGAACCATTGTCTTCATTTGACACACACACAAACACAAATCCCGCCTAAACCACCCACACCCACACTAACTCCACTTTTAACCCACAAAAAACTCACTTTTTATAGCATATCTTCCACACACATATATGTATCAATAAACCCTTCTTTTTTTATACATATATACCAATTAGCCTTCTATATATCTCCCTATTTCCTCAAACATGCTTAAAAAGGAGGGTACCAAGTCGATCTAGTCAATCCAAGTCTACAAACTTCCTTAGGTGAGTGCCTTTTACCTTCCTTGCTGGGGCATTGAACTATATGTTATAGATATTATTTGTACGGCCTACCTTGTTTGATTTATGTTATCCAAACCTTTTGGAATTATATCTTACTCTCTACGTTTCAACCAAATATTTTTCTGAATTATAAGTCAAGTTATACCCGAAAAGTATTTCATTTCTGATATTGTAAGTTATGTCTGTTCCAAAGTGATTTGTTGACACCCTTGGGATATCATGTTTTAATTATGTTTTTTATGTATCCTTGGTGTTGGAAACAAGCTATTGTTTATTGAAAGTTTGTGAGCCATTCTGTCTTGATATGATCTATTGATACCCTTGGGGACGCCCTTGGGAAGTTTGGGCCCAGGTACATGTGAGCAGGGTATATCGGGCGGAACGGACTGTCGATAGAACCTTATTACGTGATACCATTCTGTTGGACCTGATTCCTACATACAGTTGGAGGTTAATTGTAGTAGGGATTGACTCGGTGTATTGCACAGGCACGTAGTACACCTACCGTTTACCGTTTACCGTTTTCAAGGTCGCTCCTTGACACAAAGAGGAGGCATAAGGATTTTATGATATGTTTATCTGTTTTGGGTAGTAATAAGGTTGGAGATTCCGTTCATGGCTCACTATCTGTCTTGTTCAAGTTTGTGTAGACACACCTTTTTATGATTCATTATTTTGTTGGTTTATGACTCTTATTTTGAGTTTATATATCTATATGTATATTTCCCGCCTCACTACGTCGTTTGGACTTACCACCCCAAGTTCTTTTTGTTCATTGCCTCAGTTTCAGGAAAATAGGTTGAAGGGACTCGATTAAGGGGATTGGAGCTTTACCAATCATTTGCACATAGTTGTTTATCCTGTATAGCAGACTGGCTTATTTAATAGAAAATGAAAAATCACTAGTTAAAGTTTTGTACTTAGATAGTTGTACCTTATAGTTCTATGTAAGTTAATTGCGTTTTTGTTTATCTCGATTTTATTGTTGGGAAGTACTGAATAAGTTGCAAGTAATACGAACCGATTGAAAAAAATTGGTACTCAGCAAGACCGTTAAGTGAGCCCTACTCGTATAGGATGATCCTAGCGAGCGGGGTGTCACACCTACCATGATCAAATAATCAATAATCCAACCGAGTCACTCCATGATTCTACCAATCCCAACCGAGTCACACTAGTGGTCATAAACCGAGTATATGCCAAAGCCTGCAACCCAGTTTCACATGGAACACTCCGTCTATATGAGGAGGGATTAGGAGATGAGGGGCTGGAACACTTAGTACCGGCATCTCCAATAGAATGTCCTGGCAGAATTCAGCCCCATCTATTCCGGAAATATTTCGAGCCCAACACATATTTGAGAAATGACTTTCTCATAACACATAGATCTTATAAATAAACATACCATGTTTATGCATATATCTTTATGAAAGCATAATAGCACGAAAAATAATTATCATGATATTATCATGTATAGCAAATAATGTGAGGCATAAAATCTTAAAATGAGAACATAGGCAATTCTTTGGTATTTTTACCATTATTTGGTAAATCCAAGTTAAAGCCTTATTTATGAAAATAATGTAAGACTGTTTTGCCTAAACTACTTATGAGAAAGGTAATAATTCTATCTTAAAATATTTTTAGGAAAAAGAGGGTATATAGAGGGCTAATAGGTATATATGTAGGTAAAAAAAGAAGGTTTATATATATATATATATATATATATATATATGTATGGAAAAGAGATATTCTATAAATGTTGAGTGTTTTGTGTGTTTATAATAAGGTGGGTGTGTGTGTGTGTGTTTTAGGCAGGATTTGTATGTGTGTTTGTGTGTGAAATGTGAGCAACCCCTCTTCCTATTTATAGTGGAGTACGTGAGGGTAGAAAGGGAAGACTTGGGGACCAAGTCTTAATTAATGCAAATCTTCTAGAATTAATGCAAATATACAACCTTGACTTAAAATTAAATACCAAATTAAATGCAATCTTCCACCTCCCTTCTCTATTTCTAGCCTTGATGTAATCCTAACACACGAGTCATGAAGCTAGATGATAGAAGACGACACAAGTGTATAATTTCTAGAATCCAATCATCTTGTATTAGTGTAAGATATTTTAATAAAATATTAACAAAAAATTAAATAAATCAAATAAAATCTGATTTTTATTGTCCTAATCTTATAAAATCTGAAATCATATCTTTATTTAATTAATAATTTGAATTCGTATTTATTTATTTTTGTAAAAATCGAAAATTAGGGTTTTAGGTCATAAAATCTGAAAATTCACAATTAATTTAGAAAATTTACAAAATTATGAAATTTCATCTTTATAAAACTTAAATTATATTTATACTTCCCAGAAATTATAAATTTAATGTATAACTTTTCGAAAATTACAATTTAGGACATAGAATTTCTAAAATTGTGTTAAAATGTCAAATTCCTCTAAAATTTAGAAATTATGTAATTTATTCAAAATTGCATCTTTACCATGCATAAAAGTCTAGAATACTTATGTATATTATTTTTGAAAACTCATAAGTATTTAATAGACGAATTTTCCAACAGTGGTAATCGAAATTCGAAAATTAGCACTTTACCTTTCAAATTATAAATTAATCCTAAAAATCAGACTAAAATGTGAAACAAGAACTAAAAATGCAATTTTAAAGAGCATAAGATTTTATATCAATTATTTGAATCATAAGGATTACCGGGTCGTTACATATATCAAATATATCACGCGCATATATACTTATCAAATTTCTATATTACACTTTTTACAACGCATCTTAACTTAGGCATCGCTCGCTTCATCTTTGTCACTATCAACTTATTCACTATCGTCATCTTCTTCGTCAGTATGTATAACCTGATTAAGCTCTTCTTCATCAACAGGTATTAATGACATATTTTGGTCGCACATAAAGTCTAGGATATCATCAGCAGTGTTGTCTCGCACAATTGCGCCCATGTCATTTTGGTAAGCAACTTCCAATGCGTGTTTAACATCGACTCGACCTTTCATTTCACTTTTAATGACAACGATTCATCGCATCTTTTCATGAATTTTCCTAGGATACTCAACAAAGTAAACCTGACGGGCTTGTTGGACAATTATAAAAGGGTCATATTTTCTATACCTCCCTGATTATTTTACTTTAACAATTTTGCACTCTGGATGTACAATACGAGTTCCTTTTTGTGGTGTGGGATCGAACCACTCACATTTGAATAAAACAACCATTTTTATTGGTTTACCAGTTTACTCCAATTCCAATATTTCATTCAAAATTCCATAGTAGTCGTCCTCAGTGGCTCCATCCTCATAACTTCCTTTCACCCACACCCCGCAGTTCATCTTGTTTTTTCCTTGACACCATAAGAAAGTGTGAAATTTGAAACCATTGACAAAGAATGTATGATATGTCCTCATTTTCATATTAGGACCCCAGACTAACTGATTTATCTTGATGCTAACAGGGCGATGGGACGAACGGAACCCGGCCAATTGCTCCAGGTCGAGAAGAGTCAAAGTCATGGGCCTCACAGCAAAATGAAAGGTGTTGTCGATTCTACACCTCAATAGTAAGGCCCCTTTGCAGAAACTCCAAATCAAGGGAATAAGGGATTTTAGAGACTTGAATGGGCTTATAAATCCCAATATTCTTCCAAAATTGGCCATGGATGGCCTCGACGTGAGTACATCAGTTCACAAAGTCGCGATGGACGGAGGAATTGGGTGACCATGGCCAGTTACGGACAGACGTGCCAAAAATGTGGCCCGCTGGGTATGGCAGACGCTCCTCGAAGCGAGCGAGGTTACGAGGGTGGTCTCGTTTAGCTTCTTCGTTGAGGACGGGACCCAAAGAATGAGAACCCTCGCAGGCGAAAATGACTGATTTTTGAGAGGCCATTACTGATTGCGAAGGAATTATGGTTTTGAAATTGGGAAAAATGAGCTAGACGGATGGTAAAGGTAAAAATGATGGAAAGCAGTCGGGGTTTTTTAAGTCAAAAACTGGGAGAGAGTCCCGAAAAATCTGGAGATAAGCATTGAAGAGGTAGGAAAGTAGGAGTTAGGGATTAAATAGAGTTCAAGAAGTGGGAAGACACTGGATATGACAGTTATGCCCTTTATTTTTCAATAGCACATGCCCTTTATTTTAGGCATGTTCATTTATAACATCCTGCCTTATCTTTATCCAGTTAGTTATTCCCTTCTAACAACCTCTAAAATTAAGGGATCTCATTATTCCCATATTTATCTTATTTGTTTCTATTTTATATTTCTGCTGACTAGGCCATGGGCCGTTATTTCATTTCGACCTTGGCCTCCACCGTAGGCTTCGTTGTTCGCATCGAAGTGAGCTGGGCCTTATTAATTTTATTTCGGCGTGGCAAAAAGGAACAATATCAGCCTACTCCGAACCGATAAAAAAAAATTATTTTTCGGGCCCAAACAATGCCCCCCTCAAGTTGTGATCATTTGCAAGATTTGATCATAACTTGGCTAAAATTTCATCTTATTTGCGCCATTAAATTGGCGGGTTTTTATTTATGTTCGCCATATTCGATGTAGCAATTTCAGCTATTTCTTCTGAAAATGTACTGCTATAAACGCCATGGCCTTCATGTGACCAGTAATGCTTGACCATCAGGCCATAAGAATTTCACTATTGAACCTTCTACAACATTCTTTGTTTATTCTTTCGTGTGTATATTTTTATATATTTTTCTCTTTTTCTGCTGTTTTAAATTACGACTGTCATGATAGTGCCCTTTGAGTTTTTTGATACGAGTCGTTTCTTACACCAGTGTCTACCCACGTTTGGGACTCCTTTTAATCCCTAATTCCCAATCTCCCCTTTTTCCTCACCTCTTAATTGTTTATCTCCAGAATTTTTAGGATTCTTTCAATTGTTAATCTTTGACTTTAAAAACCCCTCACTTCTGCCCACCATTTACCTTTACCATCCTTCTAAGTCATCTTCCCCAATTTCGAAACCCTAATCCCTTCGTTATCAGTAGTGGAATCTCAAGGATCAATCATCATTCCTTGTGAGGGTTCCCATTCTTTGGGCCCCACTCTCAACAGAGAAGTTCCTCGAGACCACCCTCGCAACCTCACCTGCTTTGAGGAGCACCTGCCAAATCCATCGGGCCATGTTTTCGGCACTTTTGTCCGTAATTGGCCATGGTCACCCAATCTGTCCATCGAGACTTTGTGAACTAGTGCGCCCGTGTCGAGGCCGTTCATGGCCAATTGTGGAAAACTATTGGGATTTACAAGCCCATTCAGGTCTCAAAAAACCCTATTCTCTTGATTTGGGGTTTTTCCAAGTGGCGCTGCCATTCTGGTGTAGAAGCGATAACACTTTTCGTTTTACCATAGGATCCATGACTTTAACTCTTCTGGACCTGGAGCAACTGGTAGGGTTCCGTTCGTCAGGCCGCCTTATCGGTGTTGAAGTAAGGCATGATGACATCAATATTCTAGAGATTTTCCATTTATGCCATGAGAGCAAACCCATGACTAGCTATGGGCACATTATCTCCCATTTCGTTAACAAGGCCATCTCAGTCTCCGGTGAAGAACACGTCCGATTCTTGGCATTGTGGCTATGTAGATATGTTTTCTGTAGCCAATCTTGCCAACAAACCATGGAGTTTTATTACATGGTAGGGGCGTTGGCTGCGGGCGCTGAGTTGGCTCTTGGTCCAACCGTGCTGGCTTTATTTACAAAGGCCTGTGCAAGTTGGTCAAGGTGAGGCAAGACCCAAAAAAGAGGGAGATCCACCACGGGGGCCTTTGGCTACTGCAAATGTGGCTTCAAGCCTACTTTCCTCATTTGTGCACAAGATATGTTGGTATGAGGATGAAGAAGGAGCTCTTCGCAACCTTTTTGGCACGTACTTCCATTTCGACTGCTAACCCTGAACGAGCCTTCGACCTTTTCTACCTTCCACGAGACAGTAGCATACCCGAGTGGGACATCCTTTGCAATGGCTACCCAACGTTCTATCACCATAGATCTAAATCTTTCCATCACAGCGACCAAAGGCGATGGGCTTCTTTCCTTACTGCTAGAGACTTGCCGTATTGTTTTCCTTTTGATAAAATGGTCTCTAGTCGCCTTTTGCCGTATACCCCTCACTATGTGGCACATCAATTTGGCTTGATTCAGTCTTTTCCTGCCCTATTCATGACGATCAACTTGTCACGTTTCAAGTTGAACAAATACAAAAATCGGGGTGCTGATGTCTTAAAGAGCTTAACAAAAGGTTCTTGGCATCGCCTAAGTGAATTCGAATTCACTTATTTTGCCAGGGACCCTAGAGCCACCTCGGCCTTCCAGACTTGGTGGAATCGATATTTGGGCCGTTTTCGAACTGAGCCTGCTCATGCGGCCGTGGCTCGTTTCACCTTTTCAATTGTGCCCCTAAAGGTCACCACTGACGTGCCTTTCCCTGAGGATGTGCTTGTCAAATATGTCGTTGGCCAAAAAGATAGTGAGAAATTTGAATGCTTTTATAATGTTACCTGGAATCCCCTTCATCATGATAGATGCGTTAGGCAAGCTCCAGTCACCTTTTTTGAAAAGAAAGAAAAAATGATAACTAAGGTAAAAAAAGCATTTTTATACCATTAGGAAGAGATTAGAAGACAAGACCTCGCATTGGTCTACTTTTTATAACCCATTTTGCTTGACTACCCCCCCTCCTACTTGATTTTGTCCCTTAGGTGATTATCCCTAACCTTCCCCTTGAAAGGTCCATGAGCTTCTATGACGAGGTTACCTTCAACAGTTTGTTCGCTGATGACCCCGTGGTCGTTCGTAGGATTGAGCTCTTTGGACTCGCTGTCCCTTTTCGGAGTAATGCAGTAACCATAGAACGGGAAGATATTACCTTCATCCTTGCTCCTACTGTTTTGGTCCCTTCTTGTCTTGCCGTTGAATCTCTACTCATTTTGTCTCTAAGCTCTCGCAAGAAGACTGAAGCCATGGTAACTGTTGCCGCTACCATTCTTGCTGGAATTCCCATTCCGTCCCCTGATCCTGCTCCTGCGCCAGCTCCTGTTCAGGTGGGTACTCATCGTTTTGCCCGCCACTTTCATTCAACAAGGTTGAGGGCATGATTGAAGTGTTTGACTCTGATAATGATGAATCGGACGTTTCCAACCAGGTATCTTTCTTTTGATTTTATCTTTTTGATTTTTACCATGTTGATTTCATTCATTTGCAGGCCAAAGGAGCCATTACTACTGCTCTTGACCAAAGGCCAACGCGTGTCAAACAAATGGCGACGAAAAGGCACTTGGTGATGCCTGCTTCCGCTTCTGAGCTCTCTCCCACTAGTGCTCCTTCCGCTGTACCGGCCCTCAGGTAGAGAGTGCTGAGGAATCGCCTTTTGAAAAGACAGACGTCGATGAGGCTATCGACAAGATTTATGCTGACCTGACTGCGGCGGGATATTCGACTACTGATATTCCAAGTCTTCATCTATCTGAAAGAATGGCCATGCCGCCTCCTCCTCCTCCTGTCAAGATGATCGAGGTAATGTCTCTTTTACCTGTCTTTGCTAATCTAGCTACATCTTCTTTTGACTTTGATTCCCACAGCCTATTGCTCAGCCCGTCTCTTAGGTCCCTTCAACGGCTTCTTCGCTGCCAGAAACCCCTGTTGGTAGCTCTCAGGTAACATTACTCCCTTACTGATTACCTTGGTTCCTTGCTGGTTCGTGTGCTCTAATTCCTCTTTTCTTTACGTGCGACCTTCCCTCATTCACTGTCAGGTTCAACCCCTTTAGGCAGTGCCAAGGTAGTGGTGGACTTGCTAGATTCTATCTTAGGGGAGGCCCCCATTCCTGAAGTGGCCACACACGTCTCAGATTGTGACGACCCAGTAAATCTCATTATTTTAAATTAGAAAGAATTATTTTATTTTTTGAGGATTTCTTTTATTGTGAATAAATGTGCATTGCATCCCATACAATTAATAAAAATAAGACTTGTTATTATTGTTTTCATATCTTGAAAATTTAATTTTATAGTTCTCCCTAGTCTAAAAAATAATAAGAATTATTTCAAATTAGAAAATATGCATTAATTATAGGAAAATATAGGAAAGTAAATTTAAATATAGGAAAATCATTTTTCTAAAATCATTAAGTTTTCTAATTATTTTCTTATAAGAATTTAGCAATTTCCTTTCCCTACAAAATTAGAACAACATAAAAATATTTTCGTCTTTAATAATTAATAGTTACATATCCTAGACTAATAATTCTTGGGAAAATATAATTTTCAAAGATTAGAATTTCATTTCTTTATTATTCAAATTTTGTTCAAAATAAAGCATAAATTCCCCATAAATTAATAGAATTTCAAATAAAATTATAATTTTCAAATTTTATAAATACGATGAATATTTCCTAAAAATTATATGTGTGATTTTTGAATTTTAATAAATTAAAACCTGATTTTCGGATTTTAATTAAAAGAAAAATACAAATTCTAGATGTTAACCTATTTTATGATATTTTACAAGAAAAATCTTCTCTAATGCACCATAAATAAATATTTTTGCATGGTTCATATTTACTTAGCTTGTGAATCATGTAATAGCATGCACACCCAAGCCTAAAATAGTCTCCCACATGGAAGAATTTATTTAATGAACTCACTTAGGTGTAAAATGGCATTAATGAAGAAAATGACCTTAATAATAAACTAATTCATTCCTTCCTCTTATTTTCTATAATGAAGACCAAAATTCCACCATTTCCTTCCCCTAGAAAACCGGCCACAACACACACTTACACACACTCTTCTAAATTTCTCCCAAACTCCCTAATTTCTTACTTTTTTTACCCCGCACTTCACTACACCCAAAGAAAAAAAAAAGAGAAAGAAGGTAGAAACCTTGCTTAAACTCATAAGTAGAAGTGTTAATTAGGATACCTTGAGTAAGAGTTCTTACTTAGACATGCTTCAATGCTCATGAGTAAAAGTTCTTGCTAAAAGCATGCTTCAATGCTCATGAGTAAAAGTTCTTGTCAAGCTTGCTTCGATAGTCATGGTTTAGTAGCTTATCTATTTTGATTTTAGCATGAATTTACTTGTTGATATATTATGTGCTTTATGAGCAAGTTGTCTTTTAAATTATAAAGTATGTGTTGGTTCTTTGAGTACAAGAGGTTATGCTAGTTAGAGTCACTACTCATTTTATGGTTACCATGAACTCATGAAAGTAGTTTCACTACTTGAGTCCTATTTATGTGTTATCTTGTGATCTTGGAAGGATTATGCGAATTTTATGAAGTATTATGTGCTTTATGAAAGTGCTATGTGCCTAGATGTCCACAAAATATACTATACTATACTACTAATTTTATATTAACTTTTGTTTATTTCATGAAAGGCATGAAGTTGGTAAAATAATATGTTCTATGAAAAAGTGATAGTCTTGACAACTGTACTAATTTCCATGACAATATATTTCTTAATGTTACAAACTATATTATTTATGTTTTATGTACATATATCATACGTATACATATCTATATAATACGTATGTATATATAGATATACTTATATATTTGCATATATATATATAGTACATACATATTTATGTAAGGTTATGTTTTAAAAACACTATACATCATATGTATTTATATATATATGTTGTACGTGTATATATATATAGGGAAAATTACATCCACCTCCCCTGAGGTTTAGCGAAATTACATTTTAACCCACGGTTTTTTGTAAATTACAAAAACCCCCCTGAGGTTTATTCCGTCTAACAATTTACCCCAGCCGTTAATGACCGTTAGGGTTCCGTTAGTTTTTGTACGTAAAGTTCCGATAGTACCCTTGACGGGTTTTTTTGTCATATATATAAAATTTTTGGGGTTATATGTTATGTATTACATCTTTGTGGGGCTAAAAGTAATAATATTGAAAAAATTGCTCCGTTTTCCGAGAAGTTTTTCGGTGAACTTGAAGCGGGTCTTCAACTTTTTGACGTGGAAAACACATTGGTGAGGTTAATTTTGGGCTAGAGTCGGTTTTATACATTTTTCGTTTATCATTTGTAATTATTACATATCACATGGGGTTATTGTAATATACACAAAAAAATATGGGTTAAATTGTAATTTCTCCAAACCTCAAGGGAGGTAGATGTAATTTGCCCTATTTAATATCAGCAAAAAATAAAGGGCAAAACGGACTTTTTACACTTTCCGTCCATAAGGCTGGGGTAAATTGTAATTTCGCCAAACCTCAGGGGGTTTTTTGTAATTTACAAAAAATCGTGGGTTAAAATGTAATTTCGCCAAACCTCAGGGGAGGTGGATGTAATTTTCCCTATATATATATACATATTTATGGTATCATTATGTGGTTAATCTAAGTATTTAAGTATTAGGTAACATATAACTATACATATATATCTATATGTTATACGTGTATGTATACGTGTGAATGTATATATTATAGTTTACTTTATTTTAACTCAACTATATATGGATATGTGTTATTTATATATCTAATTATGTTATTTGTATTTTAACAAAATATCTAAATATCTAAGTATTATATTTGCATTTCAGGGAAGATATACATATAAGTATATAGGTATGTGTTGCTGTGTGTGTGTGTATATATATAAGTATTAGGGAAAATTACATCCACCTCCCCTGAGGTTTGGCGAAATTACATTTTAACCCACGGTTTTTTGTAAATTACAAAAAACCCCCTGAGGTTTGGCGAAATTACAATTTACCCCAGCCTTATGGACGGAAAGTGTAAAAAGTCCGTTTTGCCCTTTATTTTTTGCTGATATTAAATAGGGCAAATTACATCTACCTCCCTTGAGGTTTGGAGAAATTACAATTTAACCCATATTTTTTTGTGTATATTACAATAACCCCATGTGATATGTAATAATTACAAGTGATAAACGAAAAATGTATAAAACCGACTCGAGCCCAAAATTAACCTCACCAATGTGTTTTCCACGTCAAAAAGTTGAAGACCCGCTTCAAGTTCACCGAAAAACTTCTCGAAAAACGGAGCAATTTTTTCAATATTATTACTTTTAGCCCCACAAAGATGTAATACATAACATATAACCTCAAAAATTTTATATATATGACAAAAAAACCCGTCAAGGGTACTATCGGAACTTTACGTACAAAAACTAACGGAACCCTAACGGTCATTAACGGATGGGGTAAATTGTTAGACGGAATAAACCTCAGGGGGATTTTTGTAATTTACAAAAAACCGTGGGTTAAAATGTAATTTCGCCAAACCTCAGGGGAGGTGGATGTAATTTTCTCTAAGTATTATGTTTAAATTGTATTTTAGTCTAAACTTCAAATATACATAATTCTATGTACATTAAATAAATTTATGAAATATTATCTCTTATTATTTTATAGTATTCTTTTCTAAGATGTTAGAATAATATGTTCAAATACGGAAGTAAGACTTCCAAGATTGTGCTATGTGAATAAATGATGCTTTTGTGAAATGGGCCCAATATGTATCGGAATGGTTGGGTGAGTTCTGCCGGGACATACCAATGGGGTAGCCGGCTATAAGAGTTCTCATTCCCTCCATCTCCTAATCCCCCTTTATGTAGACGGAGTGCTCTATATAAGAGAGGGTCGTAGGGAAAATTCAGCGTAACACAAGGGTTAGACTACTGGAGGATAAGGCAGGCGGGAGTAATGGGCGGATTATATATGTCGGCCTAGGTAGTCATAAGGATCACTGTTAGGTGACGAGAAAGGTTTGAAATGAGAATACTATGTGTCTGTGCAAAGTGAAAATATGTGTTTATGTGCAAATCACACACGAACACCTTATGTGATTAAGTAATGTTTCTACTCAACTATATGTTGAATGTGCTCACATAATATGTTTTAGACGAACCCGAGGCTAGCGTTAACGAGGCAGAGGAGGAACAATTTGAAGCTTTTTATTAGGAAGAGAGCTGCTAATTTCCGCTGCATACTTGTTGTTTTGCGTATTCGGTCTTATGTATGTTGTAACTAAATAATTATCCAGAGTTTTACTCAAGATGTATCATTACTCTACTAAGCTTTTGATATTATGATTTCCTTTAAATTTATTTTTCATTGCATGCTTTATTTGTAAATTATAATGCGCATGGGTTACCAGGGCTGTTATACAAATGCTCGCATTCAGGAGCTGAAAGGGCTCCTCGTAGGGGTGGATCCTATATATGCTCCCAGCATCTTTGGGACAAGAAAGAATCTCATTGATGAGATTTTGCGCGAGGTTGCTTGCCTCACCGTGGCTTCCAGTAAGAGGCGTTTTTATGAAGACTTTGGAAGGAATCTCCCTAGCTTGGGATCGAAATGTAAGAGGCGTTTTTATGAAGACTTTGCTTGTATTGATTCCGTTTTCTTTCTTCTGATCTATTTCGACTTATCATGTTACTTGATCTGCTTGTATCAAGATTCCTTCAAAAAACATTTCACATGTGGAAAAGAAATCGCTTCAGCGTGTCAATAACACAGCTGGAACGAAATAGACAAAAACGCAATAATTCTAATTGCGATTGGCCTTAGAGGCCATTTTGACTTAGATTAATTTGGCGTTCTAATGGCAACGTTTCCCAAAGTGTAGGGTAATACTTTGTCAAATACTTGCCATTTATCGGATCCCTGAGCAAGTCCCCATCTATGCTTTCTAGTAGATAGGCTCTTCCCTTGGTTATCGAATACATCGAAAAGGGGCCTTCCCAGTTGGGGCTCCATTTCCATAGTGTAGCATCTTTTTTTCTAAAGGGAAGACGACTTTCCAAATGAGGTTACCAATCTAGAATCTCTTGGCTTTGACCTTCTATCATAAGCTTTGACAACTTGTTTTTTTTAGCCTCAATAGAATCTAGCGCCTGTGTTCTAACGTTTTCTACGGTGTTTAGTTCATCCACCAGTTTGCAATGGTATTCTTTAGCAGTGAGATTATTTTGTTGAGCTATTCGTGCTGATCTCACGTTGATCTCCATAGGCAGGACCGCGTCGTGGCCATAGGTGAGTCAAAATGGGGTAGTCCCTGTGTCAATGCATTTGCTTGTTCGATAAGCCCACAATGCTTCGGAGAACAATAGATGCTATGCTCCAGGATTTCCCTCCACCATTTTCGAAATGATATTCTTTAAAGTTCTATTGGTGGATTCAACTTGCCCATTCCCTTGTGCATAATATGGTATGGAATGTGTGAGTTGGATACCATATTCTGTAGCAAAGGCCTGAATTTTGGATCCCATGAACATGGCTCCCTTGTCTCTTACGATAGTCTGAGAGATTCCAAATCTATGCACTAGATGTTCCTTGATGAACCTGACTACCGTTCCCTGATCGGTTTGCTTGAAGGGAATAGCCACCACCCATTTAGTGAAACAGTCGGTGGCGCTGATAATATGGGTGTGCTGTTTCGAAGAGAGAGGAAAAATAGCTCCTATTAGGTCGATGACCCAACATCAAAATAACCAAGGTTTGATTATCAAATTCATTTCCTCCACTGGCACTTTTTGAATTGGACTGTGTAGTTGACATTTTTCGCAATCCTTGGCCAGCTAATGGCAATCCTGCACCATTTTTGGCCAGAAATTGCCATATCATTTGATTAACCATTATAACGACCCTGATAACCCATGCTTATTTTAATTTACAAATAAAGCATGTAATGAAAATAAACTTAAAAGAAATCATAAAATCAAAAGACTTGTAGAGTAATGATACATCATAAGTATAACTCTAGATAATTATTTAGTTACAACATACATAAGACCGAATACACAAAACAACAAGTATGCAGCGGAATTAGCAGCTCTCTTTCTAATAAAAATCTTCAAATTGTTCCTCCTCCTTGGCCTCGTTAAAGCTAGCCTTAGGTTCGTCTAAAACATATCATGTGAACACATTCAACATATAGTTTAGTTAAAATAAAGCAGACTATAATAGATACATTCATACATACATATACGTATAACATATATATAATAATTATATGTTATTTAATACCTAAGTACTTAGATTAACCACATAATGACACCATAAATAGGTTTTTATATATATATATACTACATATATATATAAGTACATATGATGTATAGTGGTTTTAAAACATAACCTTACATAAATATGTATGTAGTATATATATATATACACACACAAATATATAAGTGTATCTACATATACATACGTATGATATATATGTACAGAAACATAAAACTATAGTTTGTAACTTTAAAAAAATTTATTGTCATGGAAAATAATATAGTTTATCAAGACTATTACTTTTCATTGAACATTTTATTTTACCAACCTCATGCTTTTCATGAAATGAAAATAGGTTAATACAAAATTAGTAGTATAGTATAGTATATTTTATGAACATCTAGGCACATAAAACTTCATCAAATTCACATAATCCTTACTAGATTATAGGCTAATACATAATTTGAACTAGAGATATACCAAGTAGTGAAACTAGCATAACCTCTTGAAATCAAAGAACCAACACATACTTTACCATTGAAAAGACAATTTGCACATGAAGCACATAACATAACAAGTAAATTCATACTAAAATCAAATAGATAAGCTACTAAACCATGAGTATTGAAGCATGCTTGACAAGAACTTTTACTCATAAGCATTGAAGCTTGATTTTAGCAAGAACTTTTACTCATGAGCATTGAAGCATGTCTAAGCAAGAACTTTTACTCAAGATAACCTAATTAACACCTCTGCTTATGAGTTTAAGCAAGGTTTCTACCTTCTTTCTCTTTCTTTTTGGGTGTAGTGAAGTGTGGGGTAAAAAGAGTAGGAAATTAGGGAGTTTGGGAGAAAATTTAGAAGAGTGTGTGTAAGTATGTGTTGTGGCCGGTTTTCTAGGGGAAGAAAATGGTGGGATTTTGCTCTTGTTTATAGAAAGTAAGAGGAAGGAATGAATTAGTTTATTATTAAGGTCATTTTCTTCATTAATGCCATTTTACACTTAAGTGAGTTCATTAAATGAATTCTTCGATGTGGGAGACTGTTTTAGGCTTGGGTGTGCATGCTATTTGTTGCGATTTTTCCGCAAGTGTACGGGTCGCTCAAGTAATAAAGTGAAAGTATAAGTATCGTTCCCACGAGGAACGGGCTACCAAGCACCAAACTTATAAGTTTTCTATTGTTTATGCTTCGAAAATTGATTGGGATAGTATAAAACAAAAACAAACAACTAAATCAAAGCAAATAACTCAATAAAAACAAACTAGGGCCTAGGCATCGTCGATTGAATCCCCCCTTGTGATCAATTAAACACTCATCGATTTTAATTAATACACCTTCCCACGATCCAACTCACGAAAATATTTGTAATCTCCTTTCGAAAGTAAAACAAACGTGCCGAGGAATGCTATGTGTCTACTTTCGTGATCACATACGGATCCCTTGGCCCATTGCGCACAAAAGTTGTGTTAGTTAAAAAGTTCTCGCTAATTAACCTAACCGATCGCACAAGAGCACGATTATTTCTAATCTATGCGTTCCTTATGTCTATAATACAAATAGTCAGATTTTATAAACACCCTTTCGTAGTCGAATATAGAATCTCAAAGCTTGTAAAGATTGGCCAAAAATTCACAAGTGATAAAACCTTGAATTATAGATAGGAAGTATGTAAAAATCAAAACCAAAGAGGTTCAACAAAATTCACAAGGATTTCATCAATGACTAGCCTAGAACCCTAAGATTTAATTAGCTAGATATAGCGAAACAAAAACAAAACAAAAACATGCTAAAATTAAAAGGAAACATAAACGCAAACTCGGCTTCCGACGACAATCTTGGAGATCGAGGAACTTGGCCTTTGAATTGTCACCCTTCGTAAGCTTTTGCCCTAGACTTCTCCTTGAATTATCAGCTGAAAAGTCCCTTCAAATCGTGCACAAGACGGCTCTTAAATAGGTGTAGGGCAACGGTTGTCAGAATCCTACTAAGAAACAACTTTCCTTCTTTGCGAAGCATTTCGGGACGGCTTGGGAGACAGGACGGCTTAAGCCGTCCTAAATCGAACCTTTATAGCGCTCACTGGAATGGTCGGGACGGCTTCTGGATTTGGGACGGCTTAAGCCGTCCTAAATCGAACCTTTAGGACACTCTCTGGACACGTCGGGACGGCCTCGCCAGACGGGACGGCTTAAGCCGTCCTAATTCGAATGATTTCAGCCGCTCTTGGATTGGTTCGATTCGGGACGGCTTAGTGCAATTCGGGACGGCTTAAGCCGTCCCGGCGTGCGCGCCCATTTTTTCGGCTTCGTTTCGACCCCGATTTCCTACAATAACATCATGAAACTTTTGTGGGTGTATATAGGCATCAAAACCTTGTATAAAACATGCTTTAGGGGTGCAAAAACACTTTAAATTGATCAAATTAAGGTTGTATTACATAAAGCACAAATTTCATCCTTACAACTTTAAAACCTTAATAAAAATCAATGAAAAACACACAAAGCTTGCTTATAAAAGTGTATATATTTTAAGCTTATCACTATTACATGATTCACACGCTAAGTAAATATGAACCATGCAAAAATATTTATTTATGGTGTATTAGAGAAGATATTTCTTGTAAAATATCATAAAATAGGTTAACATCTAGAATTTATATTTTTCTTTTGATTTAAATCCGAAAATCAGGTTTTAATTTATTAAAATTCAAAAATCACACATATAATTGTTAGGAAATATTCATGGTATTTATAAAATTTGAAAATTATAATTTTATTTGAAATTCTATTAATTTATGGGGAATTTATGCTTTATTTTGAACAAAATTCGAATATTAAAGAAATTAAATTCTAATCTTTGAAAATTATGTTTTTCCAAGAATTATTAGTCTAGGATATATAACTATTAATTATTAAAGACGAAAATATTTTTATGTTGTTCTAATTTTGTAGGGAAAGGAAATCGCTAAATTCTTATAAGAAAATAATTAGAAAACTTAATGATTTTAGAAAAATGATTTTCCTATATTTAAATTTACTTTCCTATATTTTCCTATAATTAATGTATATTTTATAATTTGAAATAATTATTCTTATTATTTTCGAGACTAGGGAGAAATATAAAATTAAATTTTTAAGATATGAAAACAATCATAACAAGTCTTATTTTTATCAATTGTATGCGATGCAATGCACATTTATTCACAATAAAAGAAATCCTCCTAAAACAAAATAATTCTTTCTAATTTAAAATAATGAGGTTTACCGGGTCGTCACATCCTCCCCTCCTAAGAAAATTTTGTTCTCGAAATTGTGTCTTACGCCTAATCGAACAACTGCGGATATTTTTCTTGTATCTCCTCTAGCTGTTCCCAGATACTTTCTTCTATCCCATGGTGCTTTCATAGAACGCGTATTAACGGAATCGTCTTGTTTCTTAATGTGTGCTCTTGGAAGTCTAAGATCTTAATCAGTTCTTCAATATAAGTTACGTCTTTGTCAATCTCGAGGGCTTCATGATTCACGACGTGGGAGGGATCAGGTTGATATTTCTTAAGCATAGAGACATGAAATACGTCTTGTACATCTGCTAAGGCTGGGGGCAGGGCTATTTTGTAAGCAATTTTTCCAACTTTTGCTAGTATTTCGAAAGGTCCAACATAGCGTGGGCTTAGCTTTCCTTTTCTTCCGAACCTTACTATTCCTTTCCTTGGCGAAACCTTCAAGAACACAAAGTCACCCTCCTCGAATTCCAGGTCTTTTCTCCTTTTTATTGGCATAACTTTTCTGACGACTTTTTGTTGTCTCCATTCATCTCTTAATTATCTTAATAACCTCAGTTGTCTCGTGAATTAGCTTCGGGCCTAACCGTTTACTTTCACCTACTTCACTCCAACAAATAGGGGATCTGCACTTATGTCCATAAAGAGCTTCAAACGAAGCCATTTCTATTGTGGCTTGATAACTATTATTATAAGTGAATTCTGCAAGAGATAGGTGTCGATCCCAACTTCCACCAAAATCTAAGGTACTGGCCCTAAGCATATCTTCTGGAATTTGGATAACTCTTTCAGTCTGTCCGTCGGTTCGTGGGTGAAAAGCCGTACTGAAGTTTAACTTAGTATCCAGAGCCTTTTGTAACCCTTGCCAAAACTTAGAAACAAACCGAGGGTATCGATCAGTTACTATACTTATTGGAACACCATGTAATCTGATAATCTCCGTCTTATAGATCTCTGCCATTTTGTCCAATGAACAGGTCTTCGAAAATGCAATAAAATGGGCGCTTTTCGTGAATCTGTCTACTACTACTCATACTGCATCATGTCCCTTTTGCATTCGTAGTAGTCCCATAATAAAATCCATTGTAATGTGTTCCTATTTCCATTCGAAGATCGGTAATGGTTGTAGTAATCCAAACAGCTTTTGATGACTTACTTTAACTTGTTGGCACATTAAATATTTGGATACGAATATTGTCGCTTCATTTTTGGCCATCAATAGTGTCGTTTCACATCTTGATACATCTTGTTCGTCCCTGGATGGATTGTGTATTTCGTATTGTGACTCTCCTTTAATATTTCCCTTTTTATCTGTTTGTCAACTGGAACACGTATTCGGTTTTGGAGGCTTACAATTCCATCATCTGGTAATATAAACTGCTTTTCTTCTCCACGGTTAACCCTATTCTTGATTTGTTGGAGTTCCTCATCTTTTTCCTAAGCTTCTTTGATACTTTGGATTATGACGGGCTATGCATGCAAGTGTGAAAATAAAATTCCAAATTTTCTTTTTTTAGGTTTCCAACTCGAGACGTCTTCTAGCGTTTTCCATTCTTGAATCATCATACAAGCAAGATTGGCTTTTCTGCTTAGTGCGTCAGCTGCGATATTTGCTTTTCTCGGATGGTATTGAATGTCACAATTAAAGTCGGCTAACATTTCTAACCACCCGTGTTGTCTCATATTCAACTCTTTTTGAGAGAATAAATACTTGAGGCTCTTGTGGTTGGTAAATATTTCAAAAGAAGTTCCATAAAAGTAGTGTCTCCATTTTTTGAGAACAAATACAATAGCTGCCAGTTCTAAATCATGGGTTCGAAAATTCTCTTCATACGTTTTCAGCTTCCGCGAGGCACAGGCTACTACCTTCTGGTTCTGCATGAGTACACCTCCTAAATCTTCCTAATTTAGAATAATGAGGTTTACCAGGTCGTCACAACCATGCCATCTTGCGGCCACTTTGATGAGCTCCACATACTCCTTCATGGACTTCCATCGTATTTTTCATTGCCTCCTCCTGTCTGACATACTGCAAGAGGATGTCATCATGACTTCGACGATACAACGAGCCATCACGCAGGACCACGTAATTAGTGGCCCTCATCTTGATTTGTCGAGGTGCTTCCTGAGAAGTGTCATTCAAAATAACTTAAGATTGGTTTGCGCCAATCTTCAAGTTGTTTCATAGTACTCTCAATGGCACAACCATTGGTTCTTTCGAATTGAGAAGGATAGGCCTGAATTGTAATGGTATAACTGGCGGCCATACAACCTTTGGGAAATTCTGCTCCAGTGGCTATTTGAGCCAACTCATTGGCTTCGAAGTTAGACTTTCTAGCCACATGCTGAAATGTTACTTCATCGAATCCCATTAGTAAAGCATTAACCGTGAAGATATACCTGTCAAAGACAGGGTTTCGACACTGGAATGTACCCTAGATTTGCTTAATGATGAGCTGGGAGTCTGCAGTCACGTTGATACTAGATTCTCCTAACTCACGTAGTAATTCTAATCCAAAGATCAAGGCCTCGTATTCGAACTGGATTGCCATGCCAATCTTGATTCCTGACAGCGAAGTGACAACTATGCCAGCCTCAGATACTTTGTCCGTCCGAGACCCGTCGAATTGAAGTACCCATGGCTTCAAAAATACTGATAGCATAAATACTTCAAAAGTACCTGTTGAATTTTCTACGGTTTCGCCGAAGTGGTTGCTCAGAGTTTGAATCGGCTAAGTTCGATAGGAAAACAACAGATTCGAAATGCTCCTGGTGTTCGGGTGCGGGAGTGCCAGTGTGCAGGAGCACACAAGTGGAAGTCTTGTTGATTCAAAGTGAAAAGAAATGTGGTTCAAAGTGAAAAATGACATGGCACGCCCAAGACTTCTATATGGAAAGAGACTGAATTGGAGTAAGCAAACGCTACCCCTGAGGTTCTACTTTCCTACAACTCAATGTAGGACTTAACAATTCAGCACTCTCAAAAATCAAAAAGGGTCAAAAAGCTTTGAATCAAAGAGAAAAATGTATTCGAAGACGATTGCTAGTCGCCACACGGACCTTACAGGACTTGACTACAGACACACGCATTGATGACTCGGGTCATATTTATAACAGAGATGCATTGAGCAATCCCTAAGAATTCTAGCTACAAATCAGCCACATTGATGACTCCGGCCATATCTACCTGTGGGTGCATTCTGAGGCTATTTACTTCGACGAGCATTGATTGACCCCGTCCACACTTCTCTTCATACATGTGCTCAATATGGATGTTGGGTACCACTCCGTCGCATTGATACCTCACCTCAAACCAGGCCCAATCCAAGTGAGTGATGGCTACGATCTGGTGACACTACGAAATAAGTACATTGATATCCTCACTTCGAGTGGAATGAGGTATGGCTACTGAACTAAAGCTAATCGTTATTCATTTTAAACTAAGAAAAATCAGAGAAGTGTTGACTTCTTGATGGGAAGAGTTGTGTTGAGTTGATTGATTGTTGATGTCTTTAAATGGTAAATCCAACTCTCTTTTATAGGCTTTAAGCTGCAACCGCCACCCTTTATTCTGGGAACTAACCACCTTATTCCAGATTGGCCACTTGACATAGATAGCCATCCTGATTTATAGAATTTGGCAACTATGCCATGTCTTATGGATTTCAAATTTCCAGCAGCACATGCCCTTTATTTTAGGCATGTTCACGTATAACTTTATGCCTTATCTTTATCTAGTTAGTTATTCCCATTTAACAACCGCTGAAACTAAGGGATCTGATTATTCCCATATTTATCTTATTTTTTCCTATTTTATATTCCTGTTGACTGGCCCATAGGCCATTATTTCATTTCGGCCTGGGCCTCCAACATAGGCTTCCTTGCACTCGTCGAAGTGACCTCGACTTTATTAATCTTATTTACGCGTGCCGAAAATGACGAATATCAGTCCACTCTGAACTGATATAAAAAGTTTATTTTTTGGGCCCAAACACAAAAAAAAGGGTTAAGATTTTCTGATGTTGTTCACAAAGTGACAAGGTCGCCCGCGTTGTACTGGGACTGTAAGCCTGTAATCTAACTATCGGACCATTTAATTTCTACCAACAAATGTATGTTTTATTAAATATAATATATTATTTTTATATGTATCGAATTGAAATTAAATATAAAAGATATATTAATTCCTTTCATATATAGCTAGTACAAATGAACAGCTAAATTAGTGACATTTTGAAGAATGACATTGAATTGGAAATCTTGTTGTTCTTCGCTAAAGATGAGCTTTAGGACCTAGGGCTTGCAGTGGTGCAGGGCACGGAGAGATTCTTTACCAAAGGCATCAACGACTGGACGACGTCAGTAATTAAAGGTCTGTAGTCTGCTTCGGTTTGGACACACATAGCTGCAATTGCAGCCACCTGCAATTTAATTTGTCAAACAACTACTGATCAGTGGCCACTATCAGAAAATGAATAAATTTGTAATAATATAACAAATGATAATAAAAAAATTGTAGTTAATTATATACATTTAGTGACAATAAATTTATATTGTCACAAAATATAGTTTGCATAATATCAATGGTGACAATATAGTACAAATTGACAATTAATAACCTATGTATTGTGACAACTTAGTGACAATAAAATTTTGTCCCAAAATCCTAATGACAATCTTTATTGTCAGCAAGTTGTCACTATAAGTGCGACACTAATTGTCAATGGCGACAAATAAAAAATTAATTCTTGTCACCATTGAGTGATATTGTGACAACATAAAATTGTTGTCACCAAAAAAACTTAATTAGTGACAAAATATAAGATATTATCAATTAATACAACTATTGATGACAACTTTTATATTTTTACTTTTAAATCTTATCAATAATATTACTTTTTCTTGTAGTGGGCCTAGTAGCGACTAATTTGTATAATTTGCACTGCTAAAAAACAAAAACAAAAAGAATTTGCCACATATAATATAACATTTCTATTATCTTTGTTTACTTGTATAAGATCCTTCCTGGAGTACTGGCCGTCTAGAGCTGGATCGATCATTTCTATTACTTTATCTCTGTTTGTTAAACGCGGCAGGGCCTGAGAATCATAGTGCATTAACAAGAGTTACAAAACATGACCAATGGATAAATTCACAACTTTGAGATTCGCAAAAAATGAAAAAAAAAAAATGAATAAATAAAAGCAGTTTATCTCATGATACTTGAGCGGATAGATATTTAAACGTATTATAAACAATTTGATAAGAATATATGATAGCATAATAAATTGAAATATATGATCATATATGTTTTATCGATTAATAACTAAATTGCATATATGCACATTTTCGCATGTGTGACTAATCAATTAGGATTTGATAGTATTTAAAAGCTCTAATACACGTGTTTGCATGTGTGATGTGAGATTTGAATTCAAAACCTTTTCTTTTAATCTGCAACGAGATTGAATTACCACTTTATATAAACATTAAAATCATTGAACAAGTTATTAAAATATGTATCCATAACACTCAAGATTCTTGAAAAGGGCAACTATTAATTACATTGTAGGCATCTTGACAAACATGACATAAAAAACCCCTCTTAGTCCCGTAAATACAAGCCCATCACTCTAAAATAAAATGCATGCATCACATTTTGCCGTGGCCGAATCTGCCTTTAGCCACGTCGGCGCCAGCTCAACGCAAACCTCCAACCGTGAGGTGCCACGTGTCAGACCAAGTCCGATCAGGCCATAGCTTCCTTGACTGATGACGGAGTCCGAGCACGGCTCACAATGCGCCCCGGCATCCATGTGTCCCCTCGATTCGAGGTCTCCACTGCGTCCTTGATGATTGACCCACTCTCCTCGGGTAGTCCCGCACCATCCCCGAAGTGGTCCCAAAAATAACCGTCTCTGACAAGGGGTGTACCCGATGCATCCATGGCGTGTGCCAAAGAATATCCCCCGTACGGATAGCAAGGCTGGGCCGGTCTATCCCTAATCCGGCCCACCCGTCTCTAATTGCTATAAATAGTATAACGGTACTGTTCATAAGGAGTAAGCTTTGCAAATTCACTTTTACGCACATTATTGCCTTTCAATTACCTGCTCGAATTCTGACTTGAGCGTCGGAGGGTCTTCGCCGGAGACACATCTGGCTAGGCTCACATGTGTTTCATCCTTGCAGAATAGGACCCGACCAGCATATTTACACCTTTACTCGGACTTTGGACAGTTATACTCGAACATTACCTTTGCTTAGAGTAACACATCCCTCGTACGAAATCCGACCACATCATTCTGGCGCTAGAGGAAGGGCCTATTCAAGCAAGTGAGAAAATGGTCAACACTCGTCGAACCGGAACTGAGATGGGGGATCAAACAACCCCATGCCCCCGCAAATCACCATCAACCTAGCGGAGCCATACAACGCTCCACCCCAGGCTGTTTCACAAGCTACTGAAATAGTGCCCACACCACCAGTTGGGCAGAACCTCATCGTTTTGACGGCCGTTGAGTTCAAGATGCTCTTGCATGAAATCTGAGGGTGGGAGGACCCAAACCCCGCTCCGACCACAGCTGCAAAAGACCC
>CM047875.1:194677-330262 GCA_026212405.1 Petrea volubilis | reverse complement strand
TGGATCCTAGTGCTAGAGATCAATGTTCATTTGGAAAATGTGTTCAGCGAAAATATTTGAAGGAATGCTCGAATAACTTGAAAATATGTTTTTCATTTAAGGGGTGTTTTCATAATACTACTTTGGATTCATATGATATGCAGTTTTGATATTTTATTGTTATTTCAAAATATGTCATTTTATAAAAATAAGATAATATTTAATATATTTTTTTTTTAAATTTGTTCTCACATAAATAACACTCACATAATCTCTTTAATTATCATTTTAAAATTTCAATAATTTATTAATAGGGGTAAATATGTTAAGTGGGCTACACTATTAATTTTTTTCTTAATTTCTTAAAAAAAATTACAAATACTATGACATGAATGTGGTGTAGTATGGACATCTGAGAGGAACGTATAGGGTGGAATTAAGTGGATTAATGGAGCAATTGGACCACAACAAAGTT
This sequence comes from Petrea volubilis, assembly GCA_026212405.1. Taxonomy (NCBI): domain Eukaryota; kingdom Viridiplantae; phylum Streptophyta; class Magnoliopsida; order Lamiales; family Verbenaceae; genus Petrea; species Petrea volubilis. The sequence continues at coordinate 329,808 of CM047875.1, read as the reverse complement.
GGTCTATTCCTGTTCAGGGTATTTTACCGTATAGAGACTGATAAGTGCAAGACTGCAAGTAGTCAATCTTCAAGCAGCTCTTCTTGGTCGCAATATGAATTTTATCTTCAATTTAATTGTTTTTTTATTTGTAAAGATTATCTCAAAACTTGAAAATGATTTTATTTGATTTTTATTGGAAAAAACAAATAGAACGAAATATTAGAATTCAAGTAAACAAATAACCAATTATAATACTTCTTAGTCTCAAAAAAATTGGTTTTAAAGCCTGAATCATCGTCGGATATCGATTCGCTCTGAAGAGATATATACCCCTCCTAGCCAATGGGCTGGTTCAGAAATACTCCTTGAATGATGAGAAAAACCAGAAATTCTCCTCATAGAAGCACAATACAATGAGAATCTCAATTTGAATGCTAGTCAACTCTGTTTAGTTGCATCTACTGTTCAAAAACTTAATTTATATAATTAATTTTAATTCTTATATGAATGAAAACTAAATGTTTAAAGTAATGGAATCGATGGGCGCTACTCGTTGAAATGGGATGTCTAAATTCAATAAATTAGATAAATAGACAACTTGAATAAGTGCATCCAAGTTCAACAATCTATAACAGGATTCGATGGACGAATGTGACAAAATCCACTCGAAGCCAAAATTTTAATATTTTTAGCCATAATTTTTACTACTTTTGGCTATCACTTTATTTTACATGTCATGGGTAAGGTGAATCTTAGTTCGATTTTGAATATTGACTAATTTCGTGATTAATTTGAAGTCCATGTGTATTAATGTGTCGGATTGAAGATGTTTGGGACTACATAAATAAAAATTAAAAATTATCCCCTAACTTATGTATATAGTTGAACTTTGTCCTCTATACTATACATTTCAATGCAAATACTAATTAGTATAACTGAATGGTCGATTTCCCCTCACGTGTGTTAGTATGTATTTCCAGCTGCCGCTAGAATTAGAATCAGGGATTGTCAGTAATTAATTTAAAAATGTTAGATAGTATACTAGTGTTCTTGCACAAATGCAAATCATACAGAGCAAAATACAGTCGACCCCAAATGTCCGTAGTTTATCCTAAAAATGATGCCATGTTTTTAGTTATTGAATGAGTTTAAAAACCTGAAATGGGTGACTCCCTCTTCTACGTACTACCTAAATTGTACTCAACTTTGGCAAACTATAAGCGGCCGTTTTGTAATTTCGTAATTAAATTTCTTTTAACCATGAATATATTAAACATTAGTTTTATGATAAATGAGAGCATGCACATTTCCCCTTAAAGTACATAAAGTATTATATCTCAGAAATCCGAGTTAATTCCATTTTGGTTTCATAAGAAATGTTTCATTACACATATAGTTTCATAGGACTAAAATTGTCAAATTTAATTTCATAAGATAAGTTTTTCCTTCATATCTAGTCTCACTTACCAAAATTCGATAGTGGATTAATACAAATCACTGACATGTCCAACGATTAAATCCACATGGCATTTTTCCGACGTTTTATTCATGTTTTTTACTTGTTTGGCGATCATGTTTTTTTTTTAAGTGTTGAAATGACAAATTTATCCTCCCCAAATCACATGAGATGCACGTTTTTAAATTTCAGGCGGAATATTCACTTAAAATTGTAGGAAAAAAAGATTAGGGAGTGATGTCGTGATATTTACAATGGTTAGAGGGTGATTTTGTTAGCCCGCAAAGGTGGGGGGGGAGGGGATAAAGTGCTAAGATGGCCAAATGTTGGGGGGTTTGCTGCTTTTAACCCTATATTTAAGTGTTGAAATGACAAATTTATCCTCCCCAAATCACGTGAGATGCATGTTTTGGAATATGAGGCGGAATATTTGCTTAAAATTGCTAGAAAAAAGATTAGGGGGTGATTTTGCTAGCCTGCAAAGGTTGGGGGGTAAACTGCTAAGAGGGCCTAATATTGGGGAGTTTGCCGCTTTTAACCCTAGAAAATAATATATAAAAAATAAAATAAAATAAAATATATAATAAAAAATACATGTTAAAGATAAAAATATATCTTAAAAATTAATATATATATATATATATATATATATATATGTTAGAAAAATTGGTTCACAAGTTGGTAAATGACCAAGTTTGGCCAATAATTTGATGAAGCTTCATTTGTTGCTTTGGAAAATAAGTTGAATATGCGTAATCTATGCCCTGAGTTGATACGAAAAATGTATTTAATTCCTCAAAACCAATTTCTGGTAAATGAGAAATCAAATGCACAAGAGAGATTGGTGGAAAGCTAAAATGGAGTATTGTGTTGTGAAATCTGGTTGTCCCATATTGGAAAAATGATACAAGAATGTCTCGTATTTAAGTAGCTACTTGCAAATAGGGGTTAACTCCTTGGGGGTTCACAAGTGTATAATGGGAAGAGGACCTACGGGTTAGTAAGTTTGAACTGAACCCACATGTGCGTGCACGCCGCCGCCGCCGTCTGGCACGCATAGTGGGATGGGCCGGGCTTGGGCTTGGGTCCGGGTTCGAGTTCAATCAAATAGTATTCTTTTTGGATATGACTCGAATTGAAATTGGATTTAAAATCGGGTCAAAATTGAAGTTGGGTCAAACCAAATTAGCTTGAATCAACACGGTGCGCCGAACCGAGCTAGAGCGCGCACTTGGACATTGCTCAACGGCCTGGACCAGGTGAACCACACTTGAATTGGTGCAAAAGGGTGAAAAGAGGTTCAATTGAGTTCTAAAACCGGTGCAATGGCGATTCGGTTCAAACAGAACCAATGCGAACCCAACAGTTGCAGCCTTTAAACCCAGCAGCCACATCCTTTCTACACTTATAAGTAGCCCCCTTGCGCTTGTCATTTTCATTCCATTCTCATCCAAAAATACTTTCTTATCTCTGCATTTCACTCCTAAATATTCCATAGTGTTTAGAAAACATCAAGTGAGTTCAAAACACCTTTATAGTTTGTTGTTTCTTGAAGTTTGTAGTGCTACTACTTCAAGAAAGTGGTCATTATATCTTGGGAGACGATTACCAAAAATCTTGAGCACCAGTGCAGGGCAATTTCGTCTTAAAGATAGAAAGTCCAACTCTCGCCTCGACCTAATACCATAGTCTAATCATGCCCTATAGAAGCACTATTTCCCAACAATTTTTAGATGAAATTTATTGTGATTTAGCAATGGCCGCAACCTCTACTATTCCTACACCTACCCCTTCTCATGTTGAGAAACCAGAGAAATTCTCCATAACTGATTTCAAAAGGTGGTAGCAAAAGATGTCATTTTTCCTCACAACGTTGAGCTTAGCAAGGTTCTTGAAAGAAGATCAACCCGCATTGTCTGAAGATTAGACAAACACCGAGAAAAGGGCATGCATGGAGTCAAGGTAACTTTCTATGCCGAAACTATATACTAAATGCGCTGGACTACATGTTGTACGATGTATATAGTTCATTGAAAATGGCCAAGGAGCTGTGGGAATCTTTGGAAAAGAAGTATAAGACTAAGGATGTTGGCTTGAAGAAATTCATAGTTAGCAAGTTTATTGACTTCAAAATGGTGGACTCCAAGACAGTGATGAGTCAAGTTCAAGAGCTACAAATAATATTGCATGATATTCATGTTGAGGGAATGCAACTGAGCAAGTGATTCCAGGTAGCTACTATGATAGAGAAGCTACCGCTAGCTTGGAAGGACTTCAAAAACTACCTTAAGCATAAGCGAAAGGAAATGTGATATGAAGACTTGATTGTCAGGCTAAGGATTGAAGAAGACAATCATCGGTCAGACGTCAAAGCTGGGAAGCTAGAATGGAGGCAAAAGCCAACCTAGTGGAGCCAAAACCAAGCACTAGCAAAAAGAGGAAGTATCCTGGCGGTGCTCAACAAAGTAACAAAGCCAAGAAGTTCAAAGGCAACTACTTGAACTATGGGAAGCTGAATCACATGGCAAAGAATTGTTGAAATCCTAAAAAGTGCAATAAAGGGAAAAAGGACCAAGCCAACATGACCGAGGACAAAAGCATCCCAATTGACATGTTCGAGTTGAATCTCTCGGCAGTAGTGTTTGAAGCTAACTTGGTGGATAACTTGAGAGGGTGGTAGGTTGACGTTGGAGCTACTCATCACATTTGTGCAGATAAGGAGTCGTTCTCCTCCTACATCCTAATAAATTGACAGAAGCTGTTCATGGGCAACTCAGCTACCTCTCCAATTGTTGGATTGGGCAAAGTTGTACTAAAGATAACCTCGGAAAGGAGCTTACTCTAGTTGATGTCCTACATGTACCAGACGTTAGGAAAAACCTTATTTCTGGTTCGTTGCTTATAAAGGCAGGTTTTAGACTAGTGTTCGAGTCTAATAAAATTATGCTTACTAAACATGGCCAGTTTATAGGAAAATGTTACTTAGCCGAAGGCCTGTTTAAAATGAATGCAATGATTGTACTCCGCAAGGTTGATGGTAATAAAATAACTGTTTCTACTTACTTGTCTGAGTGTTCAAATTTGTGGCATGTTGACTAGGATATGTTAATTTTAACACTTTAAAAAGACTTGTAAGTTTGGAATTATTGCCTTCATTTAATATTGATTCGAATAAAAGGTATGAAATTTGTGTAGAGCCTAAATTAGCCAAAACACCTTTTCACTCAGTTGATAGAAGTACCGAACCTCTAGAAATGATCCATAGTGGTATCTATGATTTCAAGTTTGTGCAAACTAGAGGTGGAAAGAAGTATTTATTACTTTTATAGATGATTACACAAGGTACTATTATGTATTTTTGCTAAGAAGCAAAGATGAAGCCCTACAGGCATTTAACAATTATAAGAATGAGGTTGAAAATCAACTTAGCAAACGAATTAAGATAATCCAAAGTAATAGAGGTGGAGAATACGGAGCTCCATTTGATGAGTTTTGCTTTGAAAATGGCATCATTCATCAAACTACAGCTCCATATTCACTAAACTGTAACTGCGTTGCAGAACGCAAGAATTGTACTCTTAAAGAGATGATGAATGCTATGTTGATAAGTTTAGGACTACCCCAGAATTTATGGGGGGAAGCCATTCTTTCGGCCAACCACATTCTTAACAAAATACCATACAAAAGTAAGAAGAAATCTCCATATGAGTTATGAAAAGGACTTAAGCCTTCTTATAAATACCTAAAACTATGGGGTGTTCGGCTAAGGTAAAAGTACCTAAGCCTAAACAAGTGAAAATAGGGCCGAAAATAATTGATTGTGTATTTATAGGACATGCGCATAACAGTAACGCATATCATTTTCCAGTATAGAAATCTGCAAATCCTAATATAACTGAAAATACAGTTATTAAATCAAAGAATGTTTTGTTCTTCGAATACATCTTTTCGTGTAAAGAAAGGAAATATGATGGTTTTAGGGAAGAAAGTTCAAATAAAAGAACTTATAGTGCTACGATTGGAGATCAACAAGAAGATAAGGAACCAAGGTGCAGTAAACGAGCTTGAAAAGCTAAGAGCTACGGTCTGGACTTCTTAACTTATATATTAAATAATGAGCCTAGAACCATTAAAGAAGCATTGTCTGGTCCGGATGCTTCGTTGTGGCAAGAAGCTATAAATAGTGAAATAGATTCCATCATGCAAAATCATACTGGGGAATTAGTTAACCTCCCTGCTGGTATTAAACTATTGGGCTGTAAATAGATTATGAAGAGGAAGTATAAAGCAAATGGAACCATTGACCAATATAAGGCTAGGTTGGTTGCCAAAGGATTTAAACAAAAGGAAGGCCTTGATTTCTTTGACACATACTTGCTAGTGACAAGAATAATGTCCATACGAGTTCTCATTGCTATTGCAGCTTTGCACAACCTTGAGGTATATCAAATGGATGTGAAAACTGCCTTTTGGAATGGTGAGTTAGAAGAAGAGATCTATATAGAGCAACCAGAAGGTTTTGTTTTTCCAAGACAAGAGAATAAGATGTGCATGCTCGTTAAGTCATTGTATGGACTTAAATAAGCTCCAAAACAATAGCATGTAAAATTTGACTAAAAAAGTTTGTTAAATAGTTTTTGAATTAACGAGTGTGATAAGTGTGTATATATTAAAAACACACCGAATGCTTATGTCATAGTCTGTCTCTACGTAGACGACATGTTGATTATGGGTAGTAATCACGTGATTACTAAGAAAATGTTGCCTAAGCATTTTGACACGAAGGATGTGGGTGTTGCAGATGTTATATTGGAAATACAAATTCTTAAGACATCTGATGGACTAACATTGTCATAAGCTCACAATGTTGGGAAAGTGCTTAAGAAGTTTATTGCGTATGATAGTCCACCCGTTAAAACACCCGTGGACTTAAGTGAACATCTAGCCAAAAATCATGGTGAACTCGTGGCACAGCTAGAATATGCTTGATAATAGATAGTTTAATGTATATAACTAACTGCACTCATTCGGACATAGCATACTCAGTGAATAAACTGAGTAGGTTTACTAGTAATCCAAGTAAAGAACATTGGAAAGCACTAGCAAGAGTGCTTCGATATTTGAGACACACAATGAACTATGGATTGCATTTTACAAGATATTCAGCTATACTAGAAGGATACAGCGATGCAAATTAGATATTTGATACAAAATATACTATGTCCAGTAATGGATATGTGTTTACAATAGGTGGGGCAACAATATCGTGGAAATCCTCAAAATAGACTTGTATAGCTCGATCCACAATGGAATCGAAGTTTATAGCTTTGATAAACTGGAGAAGAAGCCGAATGGCTGAGAAAGTTTTTAGAGGATATTCCATGCTGGCCAAAATAGGTACCTGCTATAGCTATACAATGTGTTAGCCAAGCGGCGATAGAAAGGGCACAGAATCGCATGTATAATGGTAAGTCTCGACGCATTCATCAAAGACATAATACCATTAGGTAGTTGATCTCTGGTGGAATCATTTCTCTTGATTATGTAAAATTAAAGGAGAATGTAGTGGACCCGTTAACGAAAAGCCTTCCTAGAGATCAAGTATACTGCTTGTCGAAGGGGAAGGGATTAAAACCCACTAATTAAGAATCCAAGTAGCAGTAACCCAACCTTGCTGACTGGAGATCCTAAAATCTTGGTTCAATGGGACAACTAAGTAACAAAGGTTCAGTTGAACACTTATTACCCATTCCTGTGACGTGTAAGTGTATCCTGCAAAGGGTTAAGATGTTAAGTTGAAGCTTTTAAGGATTCCTATACCTTTAGTAGGTGGAGTATAGCAAGATACTCTTAAATAGGAGATTACCTATATAAGTGTGAAGTGTGGCCATTTCAAATGGTAAATACTTATAAATCCAAGATATGGCCCAAGGCCAAAATGGGTGAAACCATGAGAACCAGAAGGTGTTAGGAAAGTTGTTGTGAGAATGCTGTTGTCATGGTTTACACGAACAATTGGACAGTTCAAGACATTGCGTTCACTGACTAGGTAAGTAAACCTAATAGTATCTCTCTAAGGAAGTTTCAAAGCCACAAGCTACCTATCCTAATACTGCAGCTTTTTGCTTGAACTCACAATAGTATCTGCATAAGTCGCATATGCATTAATTTTCATTCATGTGGGGGATTGTTAGAAAAATTGGTTTACAAGTTGGTAAGTGACCAAATTTGGCTAATGATTTGATGAAGCTCCATTTGTTGATATGGAAAACAATTTGAATATTCATAATCTATGTCACGAGTAGATACGAAAAATGTATTTTATTACTCGAAACCAATTTAAGATGAATGAGAAATTAAATGCACAAGAGAGATTGGTAGAAACCTAAAATGGAGTATTGCGTTGTGAAATATGGTTGTCCTACATTGGAAAAATAATACAAGAATGTCTTGTATTTAAGTGGTTACTTGCAGATAGGGGTTGGCCTATAGGGGGTTTACAAGTGTATAACTAGAAGAGGACCTATGGGTTAGTAGGCTCAAACCGAACAAGCTTGGCCTGGCCTGGCCAAGGATTGGGCTTGGGTCTAGGTTTGGCCACAATCAAATACAATTCTTTTTGGATACGACCTTGATTAAAATTGAGTTCAAAATCGGGTCAAAATTGGAGCTGGGTCGAACCACATTAGCTTGAATCAGCATAGTGCACCGGACCGAGCCAAAGCGCCCACTCGGGCATTGCTCAACGGCTTGGACCCAGCGAACGCCACCCAATCTAGTGCGAAAGGGTTCCAAGTGGTTCAGCTGAGTTCGAACTGGTGCAGTGGCGGTTTGGTTCAAATCGAACCAATACAAACCCAACAGTTGCAGCCTTTAACCCCAGCAGCCACATCCTTTGTACAATTATAAATAGTCTCCCCCGTGCTTGTCATTTTCATTCCATTCTCATCCAAAAATATTTTCTTACCTCTGCATTTCACTTGCAAATATTCCATACTGTTTAGAAAACATCAAGGGAGTTCAAGACACCTTTATAGTTCATTGTTTCTTGAAGTTTGGAGTGCTACTACTTCAAGAAAGCAATCGTTATATCTTGGTAGACAATTGTCAAAAACGGTGAGCACCAGCGTGGGACAATTTCATCTTAAAGACAGAGAGTCCAACTCTTGCCTCGACCTAATACCATAGTCTAATCACGCCCTACGAAAGCACTATTTCCTAACAATATATATATATATACATAGAGAGAGAGAGTTGATATACAAAAATAAAATATATATATATATATATAATACATATAATGAATAAAATATATATTAGAAATATAAAGATAAACTAAAAATATAACATATTGAAAAGTTGACATATACTATATATATATATATAAGCTAACATATAATATATATATATATATATGTGAAGAAACAAATAAAATAAATATTATAAATATAAAAAATAAATTAAAAAACTATAAATAAATAATTAAATTCAAAAACCAACTCCCAATCCCATCCCCACCCCCATCCCTCACTTCTCCCCCCCCCCCCCTCCTCCCCCCAAACAACTACGAAATGTTGAGTTCAGAAAACTGAAAATGACCCACAGACACACCCTCCCACACACAAAATTACCCTCTAAAACTCACCTAAATGCTCAAATTGGATACATCTCTATGTTGTTCATGAAATGAGGAACAAAAATATGAAAAGAAATTTGAAAAAAACTGGCCGGAGGTGGCGCACCAGCACGGCGTCGTCATCGTGTCAAAGGGTATTGTGCAACGGTGCGCCTCCTCTGGCATCTCTACGTATATTCAATTCTCGCTCTACTAATATTATTCCTTACGAATATGTTGTACATATTGTCGTCTTGGTTAACTTTCTAAAATATTAAAGACCGGGTTGGGTACTATTTAGTGAAATTCGAATATGTTGTACATATTGTCATCTTGCTCGATTTGATGATGTCGGTCTATAGTAATTGACTTTGGAGTTCAAAATCGAGAAGAGATGGGTGGAATGCTGGATCGATCCTTCAACCAGCAAGGAGGCAAACATGCGAGCCTAGCCTAAAGTCACTACAACAAATTATAAAATTTGCAACAATTTCTTTTGCTACAATATTTTGTTCATTGCAATTAGATAAGTTTTGGCAACAAAAAATGGTATTTGTTGTTTATTAATGACTCTGTTAGAACAAAAAACTTTTATTGTTGCCAAAACTATGATTTCTCTCGGTTGTGTAATATTTTTTTAGGAACAACATGAAGACGTCGCTAATATTTTTGTTTTTGCAACAAAATATAATTATAGGTTATACATATATTTAGACAACGACATTTATTGTTGATAATAATTTTAAGCAATTGGCGATGAAATATTATCGTGTCAATATATTAAAATTTTTACAATAAAAACAATTTGTGGCATTTGTACCTTATTGGGCAACGGAATATAGTGTTGTAAATATATTGATAAATTAGGAACTATATTTTTCGTTGGAAAATAATTGTGAGCTTTTGTGGACAAAGTATTTCATGCTAAAATGTATAATACATTTGTGCATGAAATATTTCATTGCAAATTGTTGAGTGCTTTTAGTATGAAAAGTTTCAATGTAGACAATTAAACTCTTTTACTGAAAAAGTTTTCATTGCGAGTAATTTAATGCTTTTAGACGCCAAAAATTTCATTGTAAATTGTTAAAATATTTAGGAGAATACTTAAAACCTTGTAACTTTTTTTTTTCTATATTTAAAAAGCTAATGAAATTAAATTTTACTTAATAGACTTTTAAATTAGTTTAACAATGTAAAAAAAATCTATCAATTCCTTGTTTTTTAATAGAGGGTATGTTTTTTGTTTTTGTATTTTTAACTTCAAATAATAATGTTGGACTTTTAATAAATTGATAATTTAACCTAAACTTAATTATTTGTTAAATCGAGTTGTTAATTTGTACAAATTAAGGATAAGTAATAACTTCATAATATTAAAAATAATAAATTTATAATCTTATCTAAATTTAATAAGTGTAAAAGCATAGCAATACATAAATAAATTATCAGCATGGTCTAGTGGCGAGCAAATTTGCATGCCTCACGCGACACTTGGGTTTGATTCCAGGTTAGAGCATATTGTTCCATGCGCGCTTGTTCCTTTGCAACCTGGGTTAAACTATAGTTCAAATCATGACAAACATAACTAGCACCATTGAGAGTTCGAATCACGCGATGAGCGAGGCATGGTTTAACTGAGGGTTTAAATCGTGCAATGGGCAAGGTGGCTTAACTGAGGGTTTGAATTACAATTAATTTTTAGAATATGCTTTTCGGAATAAAAAATATTTGTAGCGAAAAAATATTTTTAGGGACTAATAGTTTCATTACGAAAAGAAGTATTTGTGAGCAAATATTTTCGTTGCCAAAAAATATTTTGAGGCACGAAATATTTTGTTGTTAAAAATCATACCTTTTGCAATGAAATGTATCATTACAAATCCCAGAAAAATGCCAACTTCATAATATGATGTTTAGCAACGAAATATGATCATCACCAACGTAAAACATATAGTTATTGTGACAATATTATTTGTTACCAATCATACAAAAGTTGGTAATGATATCAATAATGTTGTCTATATACAATGAACTTTTAGCAATGAAAGTGTTTGTTATTAAAACTAAAATTTGTTGTAGTGAGTATCTCCGACGAAGACCTTCTGATGCTTAAGTCAGTGAGTAGTTCAAGCAAAAGATTAGAGAGAGAGGTAATGTACTGTGTAAAGTGTAAGTACAAAGATAGAGTGTCTGCCCCAATAAGCAGTGGAGACCTTCTATTTATAGTATTCGGTAGAAATGGATAGAGCTAGGGCTGAGATGGCTGCCTTTCGGTGTTCTGTACAAGGAATATTCCTTTGACTTAGGGTAGTGGAGCCTTCGGGTGAAACAATGTGTCAGAAACCATTGCTATGGGGAGCCAATTTGAGAAGAAGTGGAGGACCACCTCGAGGAGAAGTGGGGACCATTTCTAGGATAGGTATTGTTCCACTCCGAGGAGGTACTTAGGTAAGGGAATCATTAGCTTGGCGAACACTACCCTAAATGGAGTGTCTTGTTTAACATCGAGGGCAACATTCCATCCAACGGGCTTAGTTGATGCCACGTGTTCAATCCGCAAAGGGCTACATCATGAGGTCGGTGGCCATATGGGGAGCGTGTAATATTCCAAATCATTAGCCCCCAGTTTCTGAGCTACTTGATTGGGAAAAGGGATTGAGCAAGCAGAGAAGCCCAGGTGTGTGGATCTTGCTGAGCGGCTCCTTGAACATAAAAGGGCAGTAAATTTGAATTTTAACCGTTGGTAATCATTACAGGTGATGGTTGGACTTCCCAAGGATAGCTTTTATCGTACTATAAATAGAGGTTCCCCCTTCTACGCTGAGCACGTCATTTTCACACTGACTTGAGATTCTTATCTGAGTAGGAGTGTGAGAGCACCGAGCACACCAAACATCTTAGAGAAAAAAATCCACTACTCCCTTTAGGTACACTCTCTGAACTTATATTATTGCCTTTATTTCTTTTTTTTCCTTTAGACCTCTCTTCTTTAGAATTTCAAACAAGATAAGTGATAAATCTAGTTAGTCATCTGATAGCCAAAATTGCTTTGTGGCCAAGGAAAGAGGTAGCTCCCCTGGTCTGGTCTCGTAGGAAGAGAGTTGTATAGGGGGGCTAAACAAGCATTAGTTGGTGGAACATATCTCCAATCTTTCTTAGCAGGACATCGACAAAATAAACAAGTATTACATTAAGAGTCTCTACTCGATTTATTAGCCCACTTCAGAGGAGTTCATCACTAATCCTTTAAAGGTTGCCTTCCTATACATTATAACCACATCGAGAATGGGCTTCGCTTTCCCATTCCTCCGATCATTGAAAGTTTTCTGAAAAGATTAGGAATCAGCCCAATCCAACTCACTCCAAACTCTTATGCCCTAATCCGTGCCTTCGTAATCTTTGCTCGGAGCACAAACCACAAATCTTCCCTAGCCAACTTTGCTGACCTTTTCTATGTCAATCTCTCTTCTCGATCATCTCCTAATGACAAGTTTAATTATTTTTATATAAGTGCCAAAAATAGGAAAAAGATAATGGAGAAGCTCTAAATTAGAAGTGGTTATGTGTCCACTGCCATTGGAGGTAGCCGGTAATGTAGAAGCACTTTGATGCAAACACGTTGGCTGTGACTGGATTAGGCTGTGCTACTTGGTCGAGGGAGTGGGTGCTCAGGCACAAAAGGTAAGGAATCTTGTGCCCAATCTACCTGACCCAAGAGAAATTTCTTGTCCGAGCATGACTTTCCCCAGCCCTTCTTAATGTTATGGGGCTAGAATTTGGCATTTTGCATGTTTGAATTTATTTATTGTTCTTTCTTATTATATGTCAGTGGTTCTGATTGGCATCTTTTTTTTTTGTTTAGGTTCAAAGACTCTTGAAATTTCACTTGCTACTTTGCTCGAAAAAATTGCCAGCTCTAGAAGGCGCCTAACCCCTCCTCCTGAAAATGTACGCCATTAACTATTTGCATCCTTGGATGAGACCCCAAATCCGATGGTGTCATGATCTCAAGCTCTTGCACCAACTCCAACTCCCCCTCAAACCACACGGTTGCCATTACTCAAGCCAGGAAAACTACCAAAGTCGAGAACTCCCTTCGATAGGGGAAGAAGAGAAAACTTCCCTCATCATGCATAAGGTACAGGGGCTGCAGACAGCTCTGGGCACACCTCCGAAGAGCTGGAGGGTCTCAAATACAAGCCTATCCTAGAACCCCATTTCGGGGAGAAATATGGGGACCTTTCGAGCAGGGTGATTTGGCCAGGGAGGCAGTCCAGTCTCTTCATGCAATGCTATAAGTCTCAAGTATTCAAGGGAGACCAAGAGACTATCATGGGCTTTGATGATAAGGAGCTTGAGCACAAGTTAACCTTTCATATGAACAAGGTGGAGTAGATGATGTTCAACACCTTTCCACCGCATTGAGACGAGCAGGGGCCGATATGAAAGGTGGAGAGACAAGGCCTAGAAAGTGACTTGCAGGCCCAGATTGAGGAGGACAAGCAAAAGAATAAAGTGATCGAGAGAGATATCAGGGCTGCCAATATCGAGCTAATCAATCTAGAGGAAGCCCGCCGAAGTTTGAGCTCGAGGCCAAGAAAAAGGAGTCCACTCTCGAGGTTGAGGTGGAGAGGTTGAAGCAACTAGTCCTTAAGGAGAGTGCCCGAGCAAAGCTGGAGGGGAAGACGGAAGCCAAGCAAGAGCTCTAGGCGAACATCCATGTAATCGAAAAGAGGGGTGTGAGGAGATTTTCAGTACGCCACATTACTTTATGGGGCCCCTAATCTCCAAACTGGGTTTGACAAGGCTTTTTGCCAGCTCAAACATCGAGGAGTTATCTTGGTGGACTTTAACACCAGGGAGAAGAAGACAGCCAACGTGCCTTTACTTGACTACCAAGGGAAGGAGTTCGACTATGTTACAAAGATGGTCGAACATCAAGTGGTCAATGAGGAGAACAGGTAGTCGAGCTTGCAGATTGAGCCTGATGTACACTCCGATGAGGAGGACCCCACTGTGGAGTTCTTGGAGTCTGACAATGAGCTTCAACAAGGTGCACCAAACGAAGGTGAAACCTGCATGGTAGCGGTCAAGGAGGGTGATGGCCAAAATTCATTGAGCGGGTGGGCCGCTTAATGGTGGTGGATTCTGGTGCCGCACAACAAAACAAAGGTTCTCATTGATCGGAAGGGGCTGCTGTGTATTGAAAGAAAAACTTTGAATAATTTCATGTTTTGAGAATGTTTTGTAGCTTGAGTAGAGTGCTCATGTAACCTTTGTTTTTATTTCGTATGATGATGTTATAAACTTTTGATTTAATTAAGTGCAATGTTTTCCCAAGTTTTAGATCAAAATCCCAATTCAATACTCATGCTTTCCTTATGTTGTATTGTGAAGTGGTTTAAACGATCATCCATTGTTAAAGCCATAACTCCGATCATCGACATGTCTAATCATAATTCTTAAAAATAAAATTTGGCCTCATAATGAAAAAAGCAGTAAATTCGACCAGAAGTTTAAAAGAGTGGGTTAAATTCAATCTCTCATCTATGAAGAAATAGCAAATGACCTTTACAAAAAATTTTCAGGAAAGCATGTTATGACTAAAAATTTGTAAAGTCTCTGCTACGCCTCATACTCAGTGATTATTTCAGACATAAATCTTTTACAAGTTTGTGGCATTACATGGTCAAGGTAGTTCTTCTCCGGTAGGATTCTATAAGTGATAGGTGTTGTTTTTGCATATTTTCACAACTCTGAATGGACCCTCCCAGTTGGGGTGGAGCTTTTCAACCGATCGAGAAACCTCTACCTTTTTCAACACAAGGTCTCCAAGCTAGAAAGCTCAAGGATGGGCATGGCAATTATATGCTCAAGTGGTGACTGCCCTAAAGTTTTCCATCTTCTACTATAAGACCAAGTGCCTGTCGTCCACGAAGTCCAGCTCGAACAATCGAGCATCCTTGTTCGCGCCTCGTGGAGATGAACTACCCTTGCATATGTGGGAGGACCTCAACTAGGATGACGACATCAGTTCCAAAGACTAAGGCCTAAGGGGTATCTCCAGTAGAAGCTCGAGCGGTAGTTCGATAAGCCAATAGCACTCCGGGCAATTCATTAGCCCAATTCCCTTGTATGCCATTTATGGCGATTTTGAGTCCGTGGAGAATGGTTAGATTGGTGACCTCGACCTGTCCATTTACTTGGTGATTTCCTACAGAGGTGAACCTTTATTCGATCCTCATTGGGGCTAGGAGATCAGGGCAAAGGTCTCAAGATATCAATCCCCCATTGGTTGAAAGGCCAAGAAATTTTGATGCTAATCATTCGGGCAGTAGGCTGGTAAATGAGGTTAGTATGCCTCTAGCACTCAAGCATCTCCTCACAAACTAGAAACAATCCTCCATGGGTGTAGGTCAAAAGTAGCTTGCTCAGGAGACCTTCTCAGTCCAGTTTGATTTCCACAGTACCCAGAGTAGATTTCTTTCCTGACCTCCAGGGTCTGCAACTAGGTTAGGTACCTCATAAGTGGTCCATCAAAGCTTTGCCTAAATAACCTTCCTCGATCATTAAGGGCATACGATGATGCTTTCTATCGGATACTCCTTGATCGGGATGCTCCGAGGGGGAGGACTCCATCATTTAGGTAAGAAACCAACTCACTCATCCATTCCTTAGAGGGGACGTTAATAGCCATGGCCTCATTTCCTGGCCGTCCTTCGATCAAGGGCTTTTTTATCACCTGCAAAGTAATCTTTCTTCCTTTCTTTCTCTTAAGCGAACTTGCCAACCACCAGGGGCTATAGATGCTTCTTTGGCCTCATAGCCTCCTCTAAATTGTTAAACCACCAGAATTTGTACCCCTTCTTGCAATACTACCTTCATTCCTGAAATGAGGGCTTCGTATTGAGCTTTATTGTTAGCGTTTGGTGAAGTCAAACTCATTCCTATGTTCATCTCGAAGATATATGCCTACTCCTCCCTCGAACGACATGGAGGACCCATCTATCTGGATGGTCTATGTCATTGGAGGGGCGTGGTCTTGCGCTGACACCAGATCAACAATGAAATCTGCTAAGACTTGGGTATGTATCGCTACCCGAGGTTGATACAAGATATCAAACTTGCCAAGCTCCACCACCCACTTGGTCAGTCTGCCCCGAAACATTGGGGTTAGATAAGACCTGCTTCAATAGTTAAGATACTGACCGTGTGTGCTTGAAAGTATTGCCGCAGTTTTGAGTAGAATGAACTAAGACGAAGGCTAATTTTTCAATCTATAGATAGTTCTTCTTGGGGCCTTGTAGCAATTTGATCA
Source organism: Petrea volubilis (assembly GCA_026212405.1). Lineage (NCBI taxonomy): Eukaryota > Viridiplantae > Streptophyta > Magnoliopsida > Lamiales > Verbenaceae > Petrea > Petrea volubilis. The sequence continues at coordinate 313,434 of CM047875.1, read as the reverse complement.
AGTGGTAAATTGACCTCTGGATCTTTTCTGATTGTTACCAAGACCGAGCTTATCGTGTTCGATAATGTGACTAGGTAAATATACAACGGCTCATCCGGAGTTGGTTTCAACAAGACTGGGGATTAAGATAAGTACTATTTTAAGTCGAGCAGGGCTTGATAGTATTCATCTATTCACTTCGATCCTTTGATCAAATGTAGGGCCATAAAGAATGGGAGCTTCCGATCAACTGACCTCAATAGGAATGTGTTCAAAGTGATCACTTGTCTAACAAGCCTTTAAACCTCCTTGACCGGCTATGGGTAGTCAATTAATGTCTAGTATGTTGTGAATCTTGGTCGGATTAGTGTCGATCCCCCGACAACTCACAATAAAGCAAAGAAATTTTCCTCCTCGAACTCCAAATGTGCATTTGTTAGGGTTTAGTTTTAGTCCAAATCTCCTTGGGAATCTCAAACACTCGAACAAGGTGCTCGAGGTGGTCATGCTCCTTCTCACTTCGAACAATAATATCATCAACATAGACTTCCATGGTCTTCCATATCTCTTCGTTGAACATGAGGTTAACCAACCTTTGGCAAGTGACTCCAGCATTCTTGAGCCTAAAGGGCATCACCAGGAAACAATAGATTCCTTTTGGGGACCACAAATGACAGCTTCCCCCTATCCCCGAAGGCTATGTAAATCTGGTAATAACCTTGGAAAACATCCATCATGCTGATGAGCTTGCATCCTATGGTGGAGTCAACGAGCTGATCAATTCAAGGAAAGGGATATCATCCTTTAGGTAAGCCTTATACAGGTCGGTAAAGTCGTTGCACATCCTCCACTAACCATCACCTTTTCCCACGATGACCACATTACAATTCCAGTCCGTGAGTTGGATTTCAATGATGTACCAATCATCTAACAATTTGTTCACTTCTTCATCTATGATCCTATTTATTTCCTCATAAAAAATCCTTTTCTTTTGCCTTGTGTGCTTGGTAGAGGGTTTCACATAGAGATGATGGATTATCACCTGCGGGTCAATGCTCAAAAAGTCAGATGCCTTCCAAGAGAATACTTCTACATTCTCTCTTATGAATTGAATCAGCATCACTTCTATCTCAGGCTCGAGGTAGGTTTTGATGTGGGTTGTCTTGCTTGGTTTACCCTCCTCGAGCTCAATGGTTTTAAAGTCCTCAACGGGCTCAATCTTGCTTTCTTCAATCTTTCTTCTCTTGGCTGGGTCAGTTTTTGAACATTCAGGCACATCGATATTAGGTGCCTGAGCCTCCATGGTCTTGGTTAGGGAACTCTTTGTCCTTCTAAGGATATGGAGTAGCATTTCCAAACATTATTGATGTGACATGTAACCTCACCTACACAGGCCCGGATCCAGAATTTCATTTTCAAATGATTGGTGAAAACGACCACACGAAAGGCGTTAAGAGCTGGCCTTCCAAGGATAATATTATATGCAAAAGGCATATCCACCACTTGGTAATTTATCATTATGGTCTTCCTCCTTAGAGCTTTACCCAAAGAAGTGGGGAGCTAGATCTATCTGATGGGGACTACCTCTGATCCCCCGAATCCAATCAAACGGGTCTGAATAGGGGAAAGCTTGTAGCTTTTGATCTCCATTTTAGCAAAGGTAGAAGCAAATAGTATCTTGGTTGAATTGCCATTATCGACCAAGTTAATCGCCATTGGATATTCAGAATGATCCTCTAATCCATCGGGTTTACGAACATGCTCGAGGTCGTGATCACTGAAGACTATGGCGTTATCTTGTGACATCGCATCCTCCAAAATGGCATTGACCTGCAACATTGCTTTGTAATACCCGTCCTATAACATCCCAATTTTTATGTAGATGAAATAGGTATAATTATATTCATAATAACAAGAATCGGTAGTAATGCCCCGATACTTCTAAATATTTTAAAGTTAACTATATGCATGATTAATTGTTTAGTGTTTTGTGTGATCATTATTTTTTTTATGTAACATACTAAGTTTTATATGTGAATTGTGTGACATTCTAGTTTTTTATACATGAAATAGGTATAATAACTGTAATTATAATAACAAAATTAGGTTTCTATGATATATATACATAAAAATTAAAATTACATAAAATATACATACCTAAAAAATCATAAATATGTATATATATATATATATTATTTACTTATAAAATTCGAAATTATGTGAAAAATAGACATAAAATTTGAAGCATTATATAACATATATATATTTTGAAAATTGCTATAAAAATAAATAAAATGGGATTGTTTTATTTAATACATGTGTTGCGATACTTGTATTTATAAAATTTAAGATAAAATTAGATAAGATTGGATAAGATTGTACAAGATCTTGATAAGATTACATAACATAAGATAAGATATGATAAGATTTTGGATAAGATTGCATAAGATCTTAATAAGATTACATATGATAAGATTATATTATCTCTTAAGATATTTTTCATAAAATATTAAATAGCCATAACACTTGTCTAAATCATACTTGGATAAGGTAACACTTGTATTTATCATTTTAAATTAGGGCATGACTCATGAAAAATAGGATGACACTTATATAAATTAGACTAACATTTGGATAGTTTAGGTTAACACTTGTATAATGAGTTGTAACAATTCATTTAATGCTAATTAATGTCCTAATAAAATAGTGCCATTTCTTGATTCAACTACTATAAATAGAGGGGACTTGACCACCATTTTTTATCACACAAACACACACAACACATACACTTTCACACATATAAAAGGAAAACCTAGAGTATACACACAACTAGTTAAGGTAGGAACTTTACTTATCTTCATAAGTTATAGTTTTTACTTAGATTCATGTGTAGTATGCTTCTAATCATGGTAAATTGGGAATTTATTATGTGGTATATTTTTCAATATATTATGTGAATAAGTGCACTTGAGCCACACACATGCACCTTATGCGGCTAGGTAGAGCCTCCTACTAAGCCGTCGTGCTGACGCCTCTTACATACAGTTATATCAGAGTAGTGCAACGGAAGCATAGAAGTGTGGCTTGGTTGCAAGATTCAGCAAAGGATTTGAGTGTCTCTATTTTAATAGTTTTTTTGTAGCAAGATGATATTGCTATAACTGTTATTGTAACGATGTCTATTTTGGCTCGTTGATGTTTATGTATAAGTTTTTATCAAACCCAAACCGCAGGCGTCACGCGTCCTTGATTTGGTATCTGCTCTGATCGAGATGCCTCTCAACCTATTTTCTCTTGCTCCTCGTGTCTCCCCCGCTAGGTCCTCCGACAATAATCTGAATCAACCCCTAAAAGGGAAGGTTTCTTGTCCTGCCGTGTCAGGTCGAGGAGGGGGAGACCTTTCTCGATGGGGAGAATGGGTTCTCCCCCTCCTAAGCGACTTTGATTTGTCGATTTTGGAGAAGGTGGAGCGGTTCCATCAGGGAGAGCGGGACCGTCCATGGTGACTACCTTCTCCATGGGAAGTCTTACTCATTTTGATGTACTTCTTGGCATCGGGCTGGCCATCATCAATCAGCCATTGTATCTCATTCTTGAGGGTAACACACCCTTCAGTATCGTGGTTTTCCACTTGCTTGTGGAAGGCGCAATACTTGTTGCCCCTTTGGGCTTCAGTCCTTCTCCTGGATCTTCCTCGGCCTTTGAAATAAAGTGGGTCATTAGCGGATATCGCTTTTCTCAACACTGCCAGTGGCATGAGGACAGAGTTTCTTCATCAATCTCGATGGTTGTTTTCTTCTTAAGGCTTCCGATGCAGAAAATAGGGAAAACCAACGAAGTCGATGCAGAAAAGAACCTTGGGGGTAACAACTGTATTTATAGACAAGGATTTTTAACTAAAGGAGAAGAAGTGAACGACGCCGTTTTTGTTAAATGAGAGGGTAGATAAAAAATGACGGCATTCTTTAGTACTTTTCGTTTCAAACGTTGTCGTTTTCGTTTTGTATGCAGCTCAAAAAGAAAAGGGTTTATAAGGCCAGCCCACCAGATGAAAAAAAAACCTATAGCATTTGACCATCCCATCCTACATAGAAATGTTTAGAGTTTCTTTTGGACAAAAACAACGCCGTTCCACTTTGCCTGCAGTCCAAAAAAAAAATAGGGGGAAATAAGGCGGGGCCCACCAGACGAAAAAAAAACTGTAGCAATTGGTGATCCCACCTTATGTACTAATTGTAATATATGTTAGTCCACGACTATTTCATTTCTTCCTTTTATTATATTTATTCTTCTTGGTTTTTCTATTGTACCATAATATTTGCCCTATATCGATGAGTTGTGTTATTAATTGGTATGCATAACTTCGCTACTTTTCTGTTTTAGTCTGTGTTTTTATTTATTTTTTCTTTTTTCAATTTATACACTTTTAATGCTATAGGATTAGTGATATCCTGCATTGCTTTTTGAGTGCTTTCTTGAGTTTATGTATTTATATCTATATTTATCTTTTTCTCAATACATTGAGTTCATATAATTACATCTAAAAACTATTTACTTTTGCCTTAAATTTTTATTGTTTCTTGAAATTTGATATTTTCTCTTCTAATTCCTTTTTATGTTTTCTCACACTAATTTTGTTTGTAAGTCTTATTTTAACCTCTATGAGTTTTCTAATATTATTTAATATGTGTCTTTTAATTTATTTTTATATTTTTTATAATTATATGTGTTTTTTAAACTTGTCTATCGCAGCCTTCGAATTTACTATATCTGAAATTGTTTCTACCAAAACATCATATTATGACATAGAAGATTAAATTCTATAAGTACAAAAGTCAAAATCAAAATCGAAACTTGGATTTTATATACCTAAATATTGCTAAGTATGTTTCTCTTTTCTCAAATCCAACAATGGATTTTTCAAAGTCTCTCTAATTGTATCAATAATGTTTTTTAAAACCAACAAGTTGTTGGTTGAGTGGTAAGCAACTTTGACCCCCGTAAGGATGAGAACACAAGTTCGAATTCCGGGTAGCGCTCTTGTTGGGAGGGAGAGTAACCTTTAATACTCCATCCCTCGAAATTGCGAGAGCAATGTCTCCCACAATTTAATGTAACCAAAAAAAGAATTTATAAAATATTTTGCATTTGTAATACTTGTAGAAAAATTTCATTGTCTATCCTATATTATAAATTAAATATGCTAAAAAATATTTAATTTGCAATTATTGTCCCGTGCAAATGGTGGGTTTAAAAACTAGTTTATATATATATTTGACAACGATTTTTGGCTATAATTTGGTTAATTTTGACCTAATGAAATTTTCTTATATTTTTGAGTTTTTGATTAAAAAGAAAAGCTCTAATTGGTTCTTGCTGTTGTTGTTATTTTTTTTTTCTCTTTTTGTTTAATCTATCTAGACACAAAAAGATAACCTTTCAACTCATTCACTCTTTCACTTATCCATACAAAAAAATTAGGCTTAATTACACTTTTAGTCCTGTAAGTGAGATCCTCTTTTCAAATTTCGTCCTGTAAGTTTGATAGTTGCACATTTAGTCCTGTATGTTGGTTCAATTTGACACATTTGGTCATAAATTGACACATTAGGTCCTGTATGTTGGTCCAATTTGACACATTTAGTCCTGAATTGACACATTTGGTCCTATATGAGATAGGACTACATTTGAAAATTTAGGACCAAATGTGTTAATTCAGGACCAAATGTGTCAAATTGAACCAACATACATGACTAAATGTGCAACCATCAAACTTATAGGACCAAATTTGAAAAGGGGATCTCACTTACAGGATCAAAAATGTAATTAAGCCAAAAAATTAACTTCTCATCTTCCCCCTTTTCTATGAAATCCTAGCAATAATTTATTGTCAAATCTTTTGAAACCATTCCTATGAAACAAGATTGATGACATTTGCTAAAAAAAAAACCCTTTAGCAGGTTCAATTTCTTATCAAGTTTAGCATAAGCTAATTATTTTTTTAGTAACTTCTCGATATTCTCAAGGTATGACATTTTCCTCTTTACTTTCTTATTTACACTATAACCTTTTTGTTTTACGTTTTTTTTGCTGGGTTTTTTTACTGTTTGTGCTTTTGCGAAATAATGATCAATTTTTATTTATTTATTTTGTTTGATTTTATTTTTTTGATGTTTTTGTTTACTTTTGCTGTTTTGAAATGGATATGTTGTATTTAATAGGTATATTTTCTATTTAACTATTGATAAAATACATCACGTTCTATTTATTTTTACTTTTAAGAGTTTCACCTTTTAAATTGTTTTATTCATTTTTTTTTTGGTAAGGAGTTGTTTTATTCATGATTTCATTAAAATTATCATTTCTTTCATTCAAAATTTTATATTTTTGCTCATCTGCTTATAGGATCTACAATAAAATATTGATTGATTTTGATACTGCTCCTCTATAAGTTATTTCATTTTGTGTTTATTCACAATTTGTACAAGACCAATCATTTAATTTTTGTTTTTCTCATTTTGTCATCTAAACTTTATTTCAATTTTGAATTATTTATGATTTTAGAAGACCAACCATTATGATTTTTTATATTTATTTGTTTGATATTGTATTTCACATTTTAAATTCCATTCCTTTTTTTTTTTATTTTGTTACCTTTTCGATACAATCAACTTGAGACACTTTATAGATATCAACCAGAATGCCACACACACACACACACTCTCACTCACATCAAAAGAAAAAAAAAATAAGAGACTTATTTTACTAAATATAAAATTAGAAAAACATTCAAAAAATTAAGGACCTAATAAAAGTTTGTCGTCATTTTTTTCCTCACTTTCTATTTTTCTTGTTTCTCGTTCGACAATGTATAGGGTTCTTATGATGAGAGAAAAGAGTATGATACATTAATTTGATGGAAGAGTAACTTACGACTGATAATATTAAATCAAGGAGTTAAAAATATTGATTAGTCAAATTAAATTCAAAACCAACCTAATCATATACCACTACAAAAATTATTAGCACCTTCTCATTGCATCTTTAGATATGAAACCGAAATATATATATATAAGTTTTAGCGAAGAAACCTATATGAAAAGTTTCTATATGCAAACTAAAACAAAAAAGAAAATAGAATAGAAGGAATTTTTTTTTATACATATCATGGGTTTCACGCGGGAAGTAAAAAACAATTATACAAACTACTACAGAAATTAAAAAAATTAGGCAAAGACATGAAAGTAAATAATTAAAAGTTAAATAGAGAGTAATTTGTAATTATCTTATGGAAATACGATTTAAATTAAATAGTTCAAAGTTAAGTTCATAACAAAAATAAATGAAAAAATAAACAGTTTTGACTTATAATCATTGATCAAAGAGAAAATGGCTCAGTCAAATTAATGACAATTTATGACAAATTGTTTTACTATTATATGAATTTTTTAACCAATAGAATCATGAGACATATATTTATAGAAATATTAGGATAAATTGGTTATATGTATTTTATGACTTATGTAGTAGTTTCCCAATGCGTTGCATTGGAAACAAACTAGTTTATTATATCTTTTATTTTAATTTAATTATTCTTAAACAAATAAATAATTTATTGAATGTTCCTTCGGAAAAAAAGTTAATAAATTAAATAAACTTTTCATAGAAAAGTTTAAGTTATTTTGATGAAAGAATTAAATATTATTTGGAAAAAGAATTATTAGATACCTAAGTTTATCTTTTGCAGAAACTTTTTAAAATGTCAAAACAGAATAAATTGGTAAGAAAAGAATTTGAATTTTAAGAAAATATTTATATTAAACTTTTGATAATGTAATGCAATTTATTTTCACAATATCTAATTATACAAAAAGTTTGTATAGAATAGTTCATAAAATATATTTTATTGAATTATCGAACACAAATTAAACCTCAAAATTTTATACATATCAAAAAGATAGAATATTTTCATTTACATGGTATAGAATTGAAAATATTAATAATAAATATTATACTTTCACACAATATATAATAAATTATTTCTCCATCATTTAATGAAATTTCCAATTTTTTGGAAAGCACGAATGGAAAGGATTAAATAAAATTTAACTAAAATCTAAAATTAAAAGAATAGATATGCTTGGAAGAAATATGTAACCATAAAAATAAAGATAATTTTCGTTTATTTATTGAAAAGAATTCATTATAGCTCTAAATATAAAATTAATTATTTATTGGATGTATTTGGACTGGATTATTGGAGATATGTTAATGGAAAAATCAAGATCAATTGGTCAAATGTTTTATATGTGTGGACAGATTATAAGAAGAGGCTCTCTCTCTCTAAAATTAGGGTTTTCCCTCTCCTATGAGTGAACTCTCAAGTGAGCATCGGCCACTAGCGATGTCAACCAAGTTTGTTAGGTCACCATGTCTTTCCATAGTTAGAGTCTGGTGAGGTGTCTGAAGTCCTAGTCACTTGTCATATGCTGGATCAAGTGGAGCATCCCCTTACAAGACAACTTTGCTAGGTCACTTTGTTTGTGACGACCCGGTAAAGCTCATTATTTTAAATTAGAAAGAATTATTTTATTTTCGGAGGATTTCTTTTATTGTGAATACATGTGCATTGCATCCCATACAATTGATAAAAATAAGACTTGTTATTATTGTTTTCATATCTTGAAAATTTAATTTTATATTTCTCCCTACTCTCGAAAATAATAAGAATAATTATTTCAAATTAGAAAATATCCATTAATTATAGGAAAATATAGGAAATTAAATTTAAATATAGGAAAATCATTTTTCTAAAATCATTAAATTTTCTAATTATTTTCTTATAAGAATTTAGCAATTTCCTTTCCCTACAAAATTAGAACAACATAAAAATATTTTGGTCTTTAATAATTAATAGTTACATATCCCAAACTAATAATTCTTGGAAAAATATAATTTTCAAAGATTAGAATTTAATTTCTTTAATATTCGAATTTTGTTCAATATAAAGCATAAATTCCCCATAAATTAATAGAATTTCAAATAAAATTATAATTTTCGAATTTTATAAATACCAAAAATATTTCCTAAAAATTATATGTGTGATTTTTGAATTTTAATGAATTAAAACCTGATTTTCGGATTTTAATTAAAGGCAAAATACAAATTCTAGATTTTAACCTATTTTATGATATTTATGCAAGAAAAATCTTATCTAATACACCATACATAAATATTGTTGCATGGTTCATATTTATGTAGCTTGTGAATCATATACTAGCATGCACACCCAAGCCTAAAATAGTCTCCCACTTGGAAGAATTCATTTAATGAACCCACTTAGGTGTAAAATGGCATTGATGAAGAAAATGAACTTAACAATAAACTAATTCATTTCTTCCTCTCATTATTATAAACAAGACCAAAATCCCACCTTCTTCTCCCCCTAGAAATCGGCCCCAACACACACTTAGACACATTCTTCTAAATTTTCTCCCAAAACACCCTAATTTCCTACTCTTTTTACCCCACACTTTACTACACCCAAAAAGAAAGAGAAAGAAGGTAGAAACCTTGCTTAATCTCATAAGTAGAGGGTTAATTAGGATACCTTGAGTAAGAGTTCTAGCTTAGACATGCTTCAATGCTCATGAGTAAAAGTTCTTGCTAAAAGCATGCTTCAATGCTCATGAGTAAAAGTTCTTGTCAAGCTTGCTTCAATACTCATGGTTTAGTAGCTTATCTATTTTGAGTTTAGCATGAATTTACTTGTTGATATATTATGTGCTTTATGTGCAAGTTGTATTTTGAATGATAAAGTATGTGTTGGTTCTTTGAGTTCAAGAGGTTATGCTAGTTAGAGTCACTACTTATTTTATGGTTACCATGAACTCATGAAAGTAGTTTCACTACTTGATTTCTATTTATGTGTTATCTTGTGATCTTGCAAGGATTATGTGAATTTTATGAAGTATTATGCGCTTTATGAAAGTGCTATGTACCTAGATGTTCATAAAATATACTATACTATACTACTAATTTTATATTAACTTATGTTCATTTCATGAAAAGCATGAAGTTGGTAAAATAAAATGTTCTATGAAAAATGAAAGTCTTGATAAACTATACTATTTCCCATGACAATATATTTCTTAAAGTTACCAAACTATATTTTTGATATTTATATATATATATATATCATACGTATATATATAGTTATATATTTGTATAGATATATATATATAATACATACATATATATATATAATCATGTTGAGATATTGATATTATATAGATAGATATACATGCTGTACGTGTATGTATATAAATATCATTATGGGTAATTATATGGTTAATCTAGATTTATGGTGTCATTATATGATTAGTCTAAATTTCTAGTTTAATTATATGTTTAGTCTAAATATATATATTTATGTTATACGGATATATACCTATATTCGTATATTGATGATTACTTATAGTTTTAGTCAATATATATATATATATGTGTGTGTGTGTGTGTGTTACACGTGGATATATATATATATATATATATCTACATATATATTTATGCTTTACTTATATTTAGTCTAAATATATATATATGTTATACATATATATATAGACATCTTGATATATATATATATATATCTTTATGTTTGATTATAGTTTATCTTCTATTATTTTACCTTAATAATATTCTTTTCTTATATGTTGAAATATGGAAGCAAGACTTCCACAACTATGCCTTTATGCGAATAAATTGTGGTTTTGTGAAATGGCCCAAATGTATCGGAATGGTTGGGTGAGTTCCGCCGCGGCATACCAATGGGGTAGCCGGCTGTAAGAGTTCTCACTCCCTCCATCTCCTAATCCCCCCTTATGTAGACGGAGTGCTCTATGTAAGAGAGAGGGTCGTAGGAAAAATTCGGCGTAACACCCGGGGTACGACCACTGGAGAACAAGGCAAGCGGGAGTAATGGGCGAATTATATATGTTGGCCTAGGTAGTCATAAAGGTCACTGTTAGGTGACGAGAAAGGTTTGAAATGAGAAAACTATATGTCTATGTGCAAAGTGAAAATATGTGTTTATGTGCAAATCACACACGATCACCTTATGTGGTTAAGTAATGTTTTTACTCAACTATATGTTGAATGTGTTCACATGATATGTTTTAGACGAACCCGAGGAGGAGGAACAATTTGAAGCTTTTTATTAGGAAGAGAGCTGCTAATTTCTGCTGCGTAATTGTTGTTTGCGTATTCGGTCTTATGTATGTTGTAACTAAATAATTATCTGGAGTTCTACTTATGATATATCATTACTCTACTAAGCTTTTGATATTATGATTTCTTTTAAGTTTATTTTCATTACATGCTTTATTTGTAAATTATAATAAGCATGGGTTACCGGGGTCATTATATTGTTCCGAATCATCACCCACTCTTTTACAACCTTCACATTCTCCCTACCTTTCTTCTCTTGTGAACAACAACTATAGATCTAACCATTGTTTTTTTTTTTTTTTTTTTTGGTCTGTTTTTTTTTCTTTATTGCCTTTTGTATGCTTTTCTTCACTCTATTGATTTATTTAGCTTTGTCCACGTTGTGAACTTGTTTTGCAGTTGTAGTCTCTTATTGGTTCGTCGTGCTGCAATAACTTGAAGGCTCACCATCACCATGGATCAGGAGATCAACTGGTTAGGAAAGGTCCAAACTATCACGGACTAAGAAAACGGAACTCATGAACTCCCGGGAGATGCATGGAGAGATTGGCATATTAATAAATAGTTCCCACTCATTGGAAGGGGTTTTACTATGAGACTCATCAGATTCTTATCTCTTGCATATCTAATTGTGGCTAAATCATGGCCATTGATTTTTAGTTAAGGGCTAAGGATAAAATTATAGTCCTTGGATTAAGATGAAGTGTTATGCACAAGTGTCCTCCTAATCTTTTAGTGATATGCTTATGTGTCATATTCTTCAAGATAATAAATACAAGTGTCCCTAATCTTATAATGATGGAAACAAGTGTCCTAGCAAGTGGCATTCAATTATCAAAGATCATCTTATCCTAAAATAATAGGAACAAGCGTCTTATGATGCGTCTTGAAGATGGAAATGACAAGTCTCCTACAACTTATGAGATGAATATGTGTATAAAATTATATATATATTTGTATATCTTATCTAATACATGATGTGAACAAGTGTCCTAACACACGGGACAAATAAAATATCCTACTTTTTAATAAGAACAAGTTTCTTATAGGTGGTTTCAATATGATAGGCTCAAGTGTCCTATATTTTGTCTTATAAAGGAGAGAAACATGTGTCATCCAACTTTGTTTTGCCAATAAGAGAACAAGTGTCCTATGCTTCTAAGTAACACATGGAATAAATAAAATATCTAATTATTAACATATTATATACTCAATTCACATAAAAAGTTAGGATATGGCAATGCATCCTTCTTTACCCTTACTTTTATGCTTTAGAAAATGGTTAAGTTCAAAGGATATGAGGTTATTATCGGTGATGTGGAGACCGGGTATAAAGGTTGATTGGGTTTCGGATATTATGTGACGGCCCGAAACCATTGGTTAGTTATGGGAATATGCTATGAATACTTTTATTATAGAAAGTAAATTTTTTTTTCTAAAAGTCTTTTATTACATAGCAAAACACCAAGTACATAATAAGAGTCCTAAATACATGATACAATTACAAAGACTCGTCTATGACTTCTCCTAGCCAAAAGCTTCAAATCATCCCTCGCTATCCTCCTCCTTGATACCTTCGTTCTCATGTCGGGCTAAAACATTAAATATTAACAACGTCAACAATCACGTCGAGTAGCAATTTCACTTAACACATAAGGTGCGCGTGTGTGACTTGGGCATGCATATGTTCACATACTTGCATCAATATAAACCATATAAAATTTCAGATTCATAAGAATCATAAATTGCACACTTTTCTACCGTTTTCCACCTCGACGGGCGGCTACCTTATCTCGACGTGCCGTAATTCAATTCCAACCAGTACTCCCACCCAACCAAACACTCCAGTGGTCATATCCCGGGCATATGCCGATTTCCTACGACCCACTTCAGTACATGGAACACTCCGTCCATGCAAGGTGGGATTAGGCAACGATGGATGGCGAGAACGTTTAAGACCGGCAAGCCCGTTGCCGCCCGGCCGAACTCAGCCCCATCCACCCCTATCACTTTTTGGGCCCATATACACACAATTTTCAGTATAATCAGTACAATTCCCAGCACAATACACACTGATTTTCAGCACGTTGCACAAAATTTCAGCATAGAACACAATTTCCAGCTTACACGTTTCAGGTTGCGATCAAGATTTTCAATTCGCAAAATACCTGAATTTCAGTTTAAAACATACTGAAATCACACCCTGGAATTTCCAGCTTTTCAAAAATAGATTTTCAGCTTATAAAATTTGAAATTCCAGCCTTGAAAAATAAGATGTTCAGCTGCGGGAACAGTAATTCCAGTTTGAAAGCAGAATTTCCAGCTTTGAAAACAATTACAATTCTTAGCTTTTAACACTGAATTTTCGAATCCTAAAACATAAATCAAACCCTAAACACATAGATAAACCCCAAACAAGCATGAAATCTAATTTTTAGCAACATAGATCCAACAGAAACGTTCAAATTTCCAGCGCAATTGTTCATGAGCATACAACATGCGTTTAGCTAAATTATCGTGAAATCCTTTTGGGCTAAGATAGTAACCAACTTGTGGTTACATCCCATGTCCTAATAGGAGAATAATATGCCAACACTATAAGAAAACTAGCTCATGTATCAAGAGGAATCACTACCTTGTATCAAATATGAAGTATTCACTTCTTTGAGGTATAATATCTATGAATTAAAGTAGAACCTTTACTTATGATATTAAGTAAGGTCCCTACTTTAATTAAATATTCTTCTACCTTTTTCAAGAGGCTTTTATGGGGTTATAAGTATGTAAAATGAAGGGTTTATGTATATATATATGTGGGTAGAATATTTACTATAAATATGAAGTGTTTTGTGTGTTTAGGGTAAGGTGAGTGTGAGTGGGGTGTTTTAGGCGAGATTTTGTGTGTGTGGATGTGTTTGTGTGTGTTATGTGATGAAAAATGAAGTGATAAATCCCCAATTTATCCCCTATTTATAGTAGTTGTGCTTAAGAAATAAGATTATTAAATAATTAAGTCATTTTCTAATTATTGTTATCTTTCCACCTAAGGTTACAACTAAGGGTTATAATAAATGAAATCTTCCAACTCAATGCCCAACTCAATACCTAATTATAGCTTAAGTGTGAGTCTAAATGCACACTTCATAATCTAGTTTAATCTAAGCCTTACATGTATAAACATATCTAGAAGAATTCTTACATATGTGAATATTCATTTAATGCAAGGAGAATTGGGGAGCAAGTAATAATATACACCATATATTTATATTGTACATATATATACATAAAATTTCGTTCACCCCCTCCTCTTTTTATATTTTTAAGATATTTTTACACAAAATATAATTTTTCCAATGTTTATGATGAAAAATGCCTAAAGAAATGAAAATATAATCTTATACCTTTATGTATATGAATTTTCTTTAAAATATATACATATAAAGTGTAAGATATTTATATATATATAAATCATAGTCTTATGACCTAGTATTTAAAAATAATTTTCAAAATAATTATTATAGTGTGAAATGACACATTTTAGTGAAAATGGCAATATCAAGAAAAATAATATAACCCTTATTTATATAACTATATAAATTCGTGTATATGCCTATATACATGTATATATGTGTGTGTGTTTGAATTTTATGCATTTTATAATTACTAAATGAAGTAGAAAATAATTCCAATAATTATGCGTTTTGTAAATAAAAATAGGTATATATTGCAAAGTATATATTGCAATAGAAATTAATCATATAACATTTAAATAATACATATTTAAGCATAAATTAGTATATATATATATATATATATCTACATCATCTAAAATACAAAAATGACCTAGGATATATACATATTTTTGAAAATATACAAATTTATTTATATATACTTCAACATATAAAAATACTATGACTTTATTACAAATAATTCCTATCATTATAATTTTGAAAAATGTATGTATAAAATTATATATGTATATATTGATTTATATGAATATACGTCGAATCAAATGGGTGGTATGCAAACATAATAGTTATTGCACATTTCCCATATAAGATAATAAAACATTAATTTAATCACATAGTTCACATATAAACTAATAATCACATAAAAACTAAATAAGTTAATCATATGATTAACTTTTAAAATACCTAAAAATACCGGGTCATTACATATTATGTTATTGAGGTGCGGTTTTAGCTGATTTGCTATTATTTTGGAGGCCAGTTTGTAGATGACATTGCATAAGCTTATTAGGTGGAATTGGGTCATGGTTTCTGGGATTTCATTTTGGGATGAGGACAATGTGGGTATAGTGCATTTGGGGTTGTGATTCACGTTTGTTTAAGAAGTCTAGAACACGCCTAGTAACCTCTTTTCCAATTGTATTACAATATCTTTGAAAAAATAAAGGGAGAAGGCCATCGGACTAGGCAATTTCAAAGGAAACATTTGGGAAAGGGAACGTTTTACCTCGTCTGTTGTGTGGTCTCAATAGGTCCACGTTCATGCCATTATCAACTCGCGGACTCACCACCTCAAGGACTGCATCAAGCTCCTTCGCTCTTAGTTCATCCAACAAAAATACAGATTCAAAATATCTAAATATCACTTTATGTATCTAATTTTGATTGCCGTACCATACTCCATGTTCATCTTCAATCTACGAAATAGTGTTTATCCATCTTTGTTGGGACGTGTATTCATGGAAGTATGATGTGTCTCTTTCTCCCTCCTTTAGCTATCACACTTTGCTTTGTTGTCTTCATTTTGCTTCCTCCTAGCTTAATCTTTCCTCCAGCTTTCGTCTGACTTTGTTTTCCTCTATCTTGCTCTCTCTTGTAATAGTTCTATTTTGAAGGCATGCTAACTATTCTTCTAATCTTTTAATTTCTAGCTTAGGGTTACCAAATGCTTCCTTAATCCATTTTAGTAAGCCCACCTGGCACTGGTCAGTATAGTCCCAAATCAACTGCTTTCCTGTCCTATTGTTCGAATTCCAATTTCCTCTATCACCATCCAGTATTCATTTCACCTAACCTACATCGATTTGAAATGGTCTCTCTGTCCACTATCTCTGACAACCTTCTCAATAATCAATGGTGCATGATCTGAATACACCTAATCTAGATGCCGAACCAAACTATTTGGAAAGGTGCTAACCCACTCATCATTTGCCACTACTCTATCTAACTACTCTCTAACATTGTGTGACAAGGGCCAATTGTTAGTCTAGGTAAATCTCTCCCCCCGATAACTGAGATCAATTAAGCCTGCAGTTAGTAGAGCATTACGAAAAGCTTGAATTTGTCCGGGTGGTTTTGGAGGACCCCCCACCTTTTTCTTTATTTGATAAGATTTCATTGAAGTCCCCGATACCAAGCCAGGGTATCATTAATTAACAACACAATTGGTTTAATAGGGTCCAAGACAATGAATGGTCTTACACATGAGTATCTCCATAGAAACTAGTCAAACACCATTCGTTGTGTCCGTCTTTATCATGAATCATTATATCAATATGGTGGTACAACCATAAAAGTAAGGAGCATCGATCTTTGGTCTCCACCACAAAGCCAACCCTCCACTTCGTCCCTTTGAATCCATACTAACGCCTTGATATCAAAACTTACTTTTAAGCAACTCCATCCTTCTAGTTTTGCTGGGGTTTTGGGTTTTGGGTTTCGGATAAAAACTCCTAATCCATGAACAGTTTAGGGTCCCCCTAAACCATGGTGGTTCCATACTAGCATGATCATTGTTGCCGGTGGGATTGCTAGCAGTCTCCGCTGATGACGGGTCATCAATTAGCAAGGGGTGATTTTGATTTTGTTTCTTCTGGCTGACAAGATTTATATCATGATTCGCTTTCTCTAGCACTGCTAATTTTCGTTTGCCTTTATCCACTTGACTTGGTTGAGCAATGTTTTATTTTGGTTCTGTTTGTCATCATTTTTAGCGTTGGAGTGCCAGAGCCAACATGCATAGGATGAACTTCAAAAGGATATTGATCATATCGATCTGCATGGGAGTCTTCTAGAGATATTGGCTTGGGCTAGTGTCTATGTATAAGTTGGGATGTTGGGATTGTGTTAAGTATATTTCTACTGCTGATGGGTTCATTTGGATTAAATAGGTGGGCTTGTTCTGTGTTGGGTAGTAGTGGGGATTATGGCTTTAGTAATATTAGGTTGTGGATCTAGGCAGATCTTTTGGGTTTGAGCGAGCATTAGGCTTGGGACTATGTCTAGAGTGGGTTGTTAGTTGTTAATTTGATGGGCTTAGGCTTGGGCTTATGGTAGGCCAGGTCGGGTAGTTTTAGGGTTATGATTGTACGAGTTCCTGCAGTCGAGGGAGTTTGAGTTTGACAAGGGACCATCTCTTAGATTCTAGGGACTGGATTCTACAACAAAATCCTCTCTTTTCTTTTATATGTTCAATCACGAACAATCTAGCATCCTATCCAGACTGGTGAATTGCTGTCACGAACAATCTAATACCTTTGCATTAGTATCTCCTGGAGATGATGCACGCAACCACGGGCCATATGGGTAAGCATCCCTGCGATCTATGAAGCCGTATTTGAATTACAATGAGCAATTCCAATCAATATGATCTAGGTGGCCACATAGGTAACAGAAGTTGGATAATCGTTCATACAAGAATGAAACCAAATATTATCCTCCTAAGTTGTTTGAAATTCTTGGTACCTGGAAAACTGGTGTCATCACGTCCAAATTAACTTTAATTCTCAGTTTCGTGCTCCAAAAGTTCCCTTGCTGTTCAAAATCCACAACTTTGAAAGCTCTGATGATGTTACCAATATGTGAAGCCATCTCTCAAGTAACGTGATGCAGCTATGGTCCATGAACATAAACAAGAAACCTACCCCAGTTCAAATTGGCTTGTTGGGGGTCGTGTTCTCCCATTTCCTTTAGGATAATAAGTTGTTTGTCAAAGTTCTGTGGCCCTCCTTCCATGACCTGTTGATGGTCTAGTGTGTGATTGAATAGAATCACGAATCTTCCTTCTCCCACCTATTTTATTTCCATGCCCTTGATAGGGTTCATCATTGTCGTGATTGTTTTCCTGAAAGCCTCAAAGTGGCTTTCCATGGACAATTTAGTTATTATATCATAAGCAAGAAGAGGAGAGTCAAAGGTTACCCCGTTGCAAAATTATGAATCTCTACTGGCAGCTTCCTATGGCATCGTGAATGCGAGTCTCGTGGCTACTTCCTCTTTTACTAATTAGTTTTATTTCTTGTTATTGTGGAGGCTTAAAACTCAATTAAATATAATGATTAATCCTAATTTGATACACTATAAGATTTATAAGCCATGAAGTAGTTTTAGGCCCAATAGAATTAGCCCAATAGTCCTACGCCTAATAAGGTAGCCCAATACTCCTAAACCTAATAGGATTTGACTAATAATAATAATAATAATAATAATAATAACAACAACAACAACAACATGCCTCACAAAAGGGTCAGGGTATCACATTCTCTCCACTTACAAAATGTTTCATCCTCGAAGCTTGCCATATGTGACGACCCCGGTAATCCATGCTTTATTCATATTATTACTATGTACATACAAAAGTCTATTTAAACTCAGTACATATGAAATGCAAAAATCAATACAAGTTACATCGTCTCATAATACAACTTGCAAGAGATAAGTAAAATCAAAAGGCGAGTACGCAGCGGAATCTAACATCTTTCTTTCTAATAGAATGCCTCGAACGGTTCTTCTTCTTCCACAATTTCGGTCTCATCTAAAACATAATACATATTCAATATCAACACATGTTGAGTAGAAACACATACTTCAATTACATAAGGTGCTCGGGTGTTAGTTGCACATAAAGCACATATTTTGCATTTTTCTACCTTTCGTCACCTAACAGTGACCCTTATGACTACCCATGCCGAATATACAACCAGCACATTTCTCCTGCCTACCTTATACTCCGGTGGTCGTATTCCGAGCATACGCCGAATATTTTCCTACCCAACAGGGGATTAGGAGATGGAGGGAGTGTGAACTCTTAAAACCGGCTATTCAATAGTATGTCCTGGCGGAACACACCCAAACCACTCCGGCACATTTGGGCCCATTCACGTAATATATCACATAATCACATAATCATGGAGGTTTATGAAAAATTGATATATGTATAACAAATCTTTAAAACAAGTAAGTATATAAGTTTAATATGTTTAAGAAGAAAATTAGTATACTTATGTAACAACTAACTTGCTTTTGAACACTTTTTAAGATCAATATGTTTTCTTCACAAAAATACCATTTTTGCAAGAAAATTAGTTTAACATACTTAAAAAAACAACTACTTCATCATATACAAAAGATAGTAGGGTTTGTGACCTACTATATTTTCGCAACATATTTGCATAGATTTGGTAGCTAAAAAGTTAACCTTAAAATATCTAATAAACCTTCCTAGGCACGTCACAAACACACAATACCTATTAAAGAGTAAATTAAGAGAAAATCCTAAGAACTAATCACATCTAATGAGCACAACAACAAGACAATTATTTCAACATGAATATAACAAATAAAGCATATAAACATGAAGCAAATATCTCTAAGCCCACAATTAGAGGGCATGTTTGGCAAAAGCTATCACTCAAGGCCATTCAAGCTTGTGTATTTTACATAGCTTGGGCACAAGAGTATGGAAGCTTGCCTAGGAGGAAGATCCTACTCAAAAGAAGGAAAGAAAACACTTATGAAATCAAAGTAGGTTTCTACCTTAGTTTATACTTGAAAGGGGTATAAAGAAGAGTGAAAGGATGATGTTTGTGGAAGAAACTAAAGAGAGTATAGTGTGTGTATCTGTGTGGACGTTTTTGGGGGTGGGGAAGTGTGTGGGAGGTCCTATTTATAGTGGAGAATGAGGGTAGAAAGCAAGACTTGGGGACCAAGTTGTCATTAAGGCAAATCTTCCTACTTAATGCAAATCTCCCAAGTAGGCTTAAAATTAAATGCCAAATTAAATGAAATCTTCCACCTCCCTCCTCTATTTCTAGCCTTGGTGTAACCCTAGTCCATGAGTCATGAAGCTAGATGATAGAAGACCACACAAGTGTATAATTTCTAGAAGAAATTCATCTTGTATTAGTGTAGGATATTTTAATAAAATACTAAAGAAAATCAACCAAAATCTGATTTTGTTTTATTTTCATAATTGTATAAGATCTGAAATTATCTACTTATTTTAGATAAAAATTCAAATTTTCATTTATTTTATTGTTAAAAACCTAAAATTAGGGTTTTAGAGCACAAAATTAGGGTTTTAGGGCATAAAATTCGAAAATTCACAATTAATTTAGAAAAATTCCAAAATTATGAAATTTAATCTTTATAAATCAAAAATTATATGTATACTTCCCAGAAATTAAAAATGTTTTAGTTATATTTTCAAAAATTGCAATTTAGGATATAGAAAGTTTGAAAATTATGTTCGAGTGTCAAATTCCTCTAAAATTTAGAAAATCAGGTAATTTATTCAAAATTGATCTTCTCCATGCATAAAAGTCTAGAATACTTAGTTATATTATTTTTAAAACTTTTAAGTATTTAATAGATGAATTTTTCCAAGAGTGGTAATTGAATTTCAAAAATTAGCACTTTACTGTTTCAATTATAAATTAATCTAAAATCCAACTAAAATATGAAACAAAATGTAAAAATGACATTTTCAAGAACATAATATGTCATATCAATTATATAAATCTTAAGGATTACCAGGTCGTCACACCATACCTTGGGTTTCAAAGAAAAAATTAGTGAAGACAATAGTCGCACATATCCTTCTAGAATGTTCACACTAGTGAAGACAATAGTTGCACATATCCTTCTAGAATGTTCACACCCTTTTCTAATTACTATTCTAGTTTGTGCGGCTAAAAATAGAAAACTTGTGCTCTTATGTGGATACGTCATATCCCCACAAAATGAATAACCTTCCTCTTCTAGCGGTCAAAAGTTTATGAGCTTACCTAAATAGTCCATGGGTGCATAGTTGTTTGCTAACCAATACATTCCCAAGATTTAATGCTAATCTTACCTTTATGCCCTTAATTTAATGCACCGGTTATGATTAAATGGAGGGAATGTTGAATTGGGGTCTATAAGTAAATTCAATGCATAATGTGAACAAGCCAACATAAATTTTGATGATAATGTCAATACCAATAATTAAAGTTGGACCGTACTGAAAAAGCAAAAAAATATTTAATCACAAATTAGTTGAAGCTTGCGATTGAAGATAACACTACTCAAAATTGGCTATATATGGGTGGCAAACTTAGCCCAAGTATTCTTTGCGGGAAAGCCTTTTAAGGCAAGTATATCAATTCACATTCCCAAAATGCGTTGTAACAGATCAGAAACCTTAGGTGTGTTTCTACATCGTAGTAATTAAAAGAACCCAATTTAGGATTATATAAAATAGGGGAATATATAAATATAGCGCACAAGGACTCTTAATATTTATAATTCAACGTCAACTCAAAGACTGTCAAATAATATCAATAATTAGAAATAGCAAAGCCCACTGCATCTATTTTGCTTATGATCATTTGCTTCTATCTATTATCAGGTATTGGCTTTACTAGGATAATTCTTTAAAGCCAAAATATAATAAATTAAGGGGATGTTTGCTAAGACTTTAGCTTCTTGAGAATCACTAGAAGGGAAAATAAGGGTGAAGCTGCTTCCAATTCTTTCATTTTCTAGCTATTTTAAAACAATTTAGAAGTAGAAGCATAAAATCACTTTTTCTTTAAACTTTTGTAAATACCCAAACACTTGGGGAAACCGACAGTGCAACTTTATTTATTTGTTGAATACTTATTTATTATATTGATCGAACATACATAGGGTGTTTGGTTCATGGACAAGATTGCACGACTGAAATAAATCAACACTGTGAAATCTCAATTTTTGCAGAAATTTATGCGAGCAGATTATCAATGGACGACCTATTGTTGGTGCATCTTGTTCACCTGCTTCTGAGGATAGAGATAGTTTTTGTACTTGCACTTATCCTTGCGAGATGGGAGTCAGAATCAAAAACCCCTTATAACGGATCTCTTAAATGATTGACTAAATGAACTATCATCTATACTCTTTTATAAAGTATCAATATTTTCTAATAATTGCTTGGTATTTTGGTTTGACAAGTTTGTTTCTCTCTCTTTTATCTCTTGTTTTTTTTTTTCTCATTTTTCTCTCTTATCTTCAACGTGAATTTATTATTTTTCATTCTAGTCTTATCTCTCCTCTCTCGTATGACTGACTTTTATTGTACTTTCTTATTTATTTATTTATTTTTTCAATCATATAATTTAAACTTATATTAATTTTAAATGTTTTTTTGGCCTTTTTTGAGATCTCATTAATATATGAGAAATAGTCAAAAATATATTATCAAATAAAAGTTTAATGCAATTTTTAATCTTATGCTATTTAAAAATTTTAATGCATTATTAGATTATAGCTCATTTTAAATTTGTACATGCGTCTTTTGGGCCCATCTTCTATTTGAAATAAAGAAATTTTTGTAATGGCTAAAAAATTTCACGTTCTTTCTTTTTATTAGAGGATTTTTGTTTTCAAAAATATTCCTATATTAAAATTGATGCAGGGTAATACTGTAATTTATTCTATATCTATATTATTTATCTTTATTATTATATTATATTATATTATATTATCATATGTATATAATATAATATATATATATAATATATAATACTTATAAAAGGAAGAATCTTTAGATTGTTTTATATTGCTTCCATTTTTTGTGTAGACTAATATATCCCTAATCAAATTAATTATGATATTAACTATGAGAGGTAATTCCGTAATTAATAGCAGGCTTCCAAAGAACTAAAATAAACATCAAGTGAAATAAGTGATTTATTTTTATGGCAGCATCTCGAGGTTAATCCGCAGACACTTCTACTCCTTTTGTAATTGGTTAGAGTACAACGCTTGGGCAGCACATTGAGGTGCATCGCCCGCCCATATATCAATATTGAGTTGATCACTAGCTCCTACCCGTGCTGAAAAATACACAACTTTATTAGCACTACACCTAACATGATTTAAAATAATTGGAATAAAACTAGAAGCAATCGAAGATAAATGAGGCCCAACTCATTCCTAGGCCAAGAAATGCAAGAGTTTGGGTCATAGATGAACTCGAACAGCAGAAGCAAACTCCTTCTGCCACCACGGACGTAACACCTTTGTCATGGAACCATTGAAGGCCCCCCAACAACATCCTTATCTCCACTCGGATGATATAACAGCTACCAAGATCATAACGTGTTTTTTGCTCTGACAAAGTCTTAGTGTCCATCCCGCACCATGATACCATAGCTTATCCGTCCCCTCTCCATCCTAGCCCCTGCTTCAAAGTTGAGTTTGAGCATTGTTGTTGGGGTTGAGACCAGGCTAAAGCAAGTGCCTGGTATTGAACAATTAGTCTCTCATCAAAGGCGGCCTCATAAAGCTCATAGGAAGGTTTCTCCGCCCACATCTTGATCCATTGGTAGTTCTGTTGTTTCTATTCAATATAATACTCATTCCTCTCCCACCACAATCTCCAACACGAGAGTATCAACTTGTCTCAAAATTTCCCATATTTTTTATCTAGACTGTAGGAAACATCTCTATGATTGCCCCTAATCTACCATTGGTTGAGAGCGGCAAGCTAATTTGTCGAAAACCTCCTATGTTGCTGGACATTCACACAATAGATGTCTTGCTATTCTACTGCTGTGTTGCACATACCACATGTTGCATCCCCCAACAATTGTAACAAGTTCACTCTTGTAGGGAGTCTGTTACACAATAGTCTCCATCTCCATATTTTGATTTTTGTCGGTAATTTCGAGTTCCAAAATGCTCTGTTTGTCACCGCTTGTTCATTCGAGACCTCATTTTCCCTTTGTGGCTCCTCACTTGTACGGAGGTCATGAATGATACAGTATGCTAATTTCACCGAGAATTGGCTCAACGTGTCTACTATCCAAAACGGGGTGTCTTGTCGGCTTGGATTGATGGAGATTTCTTTAATAACATTCCAATCCACTTCTCCTAAGGCCATAATCACCTTATCTTGGTTCTATCCACTACCCCCGGATCAAAACATTCACACACCAGGTCTTCTTCTCACATTCCCGTAGGCCACAATAGTAATGGGCTAAAAGGGATGGTTGTCCATCGGTCCTTAAGGACCATAAAGGTGTAGCCATACCCAAACCACCAACTCAATCCTTTTAGAAGCCAATCTCACCTAGATAATATACTTACCCAATGGTAAGAACTTGTCGGTCCCAGCATACATCAAAGTATCAGTTGTCTTGAGCAATATCTCTCAATCAAAATCGTACTTTAGAGAGTATCTGGGTGGGTGAGTAACCCATAAACCTATTTTGTTAAAAGGGCTTGATTAAACGAGGTGAAGTTTCAAAAACCCAAACCCCCTCCTGCCTTTGACTGACATATCCGAGACTTGGAAATCAAATATTCTCATGGCGTCAGCCAGAATGGCATGGAATTTTTTTAAAAAAAAGCAAAATCTAGAATAAAAACTTAAAACCGACTTGTGCTTCATTTTTTTTTTCCCTAGAAACTATCCAAAGTAGATTCAAATAAAAGCACATTTTAAATTACTTTTAGTTATTGCATTCAATCGCAAGACTATTTGACTTAAACGAATCCAAAATGCTCAGGAAAAAAACCAACATATGAAACTTTTTTATATTGATCTAACTCAAACATACACATGATGTTTGGTTCGTGGAAAAGATTGCTCGATTGAAATACATCAACATTGTGAAATTGGGGATCCCAATTCTTGCCTCCGCTCATTTCTATCTGAAAAATAGCGGAAAAGAGGAGTCAACGCGATGGTTGAGTAGAAATATCACATAATTACCTAAGGTGTTTGCGTGTTATTTGCACATTAGTTATACACATAACACATATTTGCACTTTCTACCTTTGTTGTCACCTGACAGTGACCCTTATGACTACTCGGGCCGATATATACAACCAGCACATTTCTCCTGCCTGCCTTATCCTCCGGTGGTCGTACCCCAAGTGTTATGCCAATATTTTCCTACGACCCGCTCTCTTATGTAGAACACTCCGTCTACACAAAGGGGGCTTAGGAGATAGAGGGAGTGTGGACTCTTCTGGCTACTCAATAGCCCGACCCAGCGGAACACACCCCAGACCACTCCGACACATATGGGCCTGATTCACATAATTCAAGTTCCACACATAGCACATAATTTACGGAAGACATGCTTCCATGTTCGCATAAAATTCAACATTTGTCACTAAAAAGTATTTTGATAAAGCTAAACATGTTTTGATAAAAGCTTTGTTTACAAAATTAAATATCTATGTTTATAAAACTCACTTTAATATACCAATATATTACCATAAATTTAAACATGCTTTTACTCATGTAAATCACGATCACCTACAACAACTAACTTATAGAACTAAGAATCACATATTCACAACTTTGTCCATATGCTCACGTAATTAAAATAATAATCACATAATTATTCATATAATGATCACAAAATGAACATAGAGATTTTACTACTAGAAAAATAACAAGATTAAAACTTAGAAATCTATACTAGTTATAATATTAGAACATTTCCTACACTACTTAAGAAATTAATGCAATATTCCTACCTTTTTCCAAAAGTGATTTATGAAAGTAGGGAGAATATATAAAAGGCTACTAATGTATTTATATATATTTATAAGTGGAGGGATATGTACATATATGTATATATGTAGAGAGGATATATGTATATATATAGGTGTTCAAAGATGTAAGAAAAAAGTGGGGTTTTGAAAGGATTTTGTAAATGTAAGAGTGTATATAGATATATAGAAAGGTTAATATGTCTATATATACATTTAGAAAGAGGGGTAAATATATATAGGTATATAGAAAGGTATACTAATGATATAGTGTGATGTATATTTTTGAAGTGCAAGATTTTGTGGGTGTGTGAGTTTTAGGCGAGATTTGTGGGATGAAAATGGAGTCGGGATTGTGGTCTATTTATAGAGGCGGAAGAGAAGAAATGCCTAATATTATAACAAAATCAATATATAAACCATACATTCTATATGGATATTTATATATCACCAAATGTATATATGTGGACATGTGCGTGTATATGTAGATATATATATATTACCAAGTATTTAAATATATATATGTGTGTGAATGTGTATCAAGATATATATATATATATAGGTACGTGAGTGTGTGTATAACTATAAGTATTTAACTAATTAAATAGATACTTATATATATATATGTAAACGTGTGTGTGTGTGTATAGGTAGCTATATATATATATAATTAGTATACAAGGATATATAAGTGTTGAAATCAAAACATAATAATTGTTTATGTATATGTATGTAAATCCGTATATATATATATATACATAGAAGATATATATATATGTATAGAAGATATAGGTATAAAATAATTATAAACTATTATAGATACATCTTGAATATAATTTTGTGGGAAAAAAATATTTGTTTAAACATTTATAGTAAAAGGAAATATCTACAAGAAATTATAATTAAAAAGGGAATAATATTTAAATGTATAGAATTATAGAAGAGATAGTCAATTATTCAATATATCTCGGTGGTTAATGCACATCTCTCTAATGATAATATTAGGGATTAAACGTTCCAAGTATCCATTTTTGTCACCACTAACTTCATGAAAGTTGACATAAAATAACTAGGTTAATATAATGGTAGAAGTAATTAAATATATAACTATATATATATATAATGGAATAATATAATTATTCTGTACGTGTGAAATAACCCTAGTAAATATATATATATATATATTGTCAAAAATAATAACAAAATAGAATCAAATTTCGAAACTAATATGAAATATATAAATCTTGAAAATAATTATATTACTTCAAATATACTCGAGGTTTGGCGAATAATCATACTAATAATAATAATAATACTAATAGTAAGACTAATATATAAGGGAATAATCACATTGTTAAAATGCATGTAGAGCAATTGCACATTTAATCTTAAATCACATATATTCACACAATAATTTTCACATAATGAAAATAAATCCTAATTAAAATATTAATAATAACAATATGAGTTACCGGGTCGTCGCAACCCTTCAGGTTGATGTGCCAAATGTGGTAATTGAAAATTTTGATGAATATTGGGGCCAATATGAATTTGAACTAGCATCTAGTATTAATCAAGATATGGATGGTAGTGAGTATTGGAACACATTGGATTCCCCCACTAGACACAATATTGATAATATGACGGATAGATAAAAAGACAGAAACATGTGTATTTATACATAATTAGATGTATATATATCAGATATATATGTACATATATAACACATATTAGATATATAATACATTGATATATGTTTATTTCATATAGATGATTAGATATATAGATATATATATTAGATCGATATATACGTATACTACATTTATAAGATATATTAGATATGTTATATATAGATATATAGTTATATCATATAGACTATATATAGAGGATTAGAATGTACATATAATATATTAATATATATGAGATACACATTGACATATACATATATTGATACATATCAGATATATGATATATATATTGATACATATATATATATATATATTTGTATACATATATTGATATATATACTTGAACATATGTGTATATATATATATATTATATATATTATGATATATATATAGCCACGGATTAGCCACGAAATATCCGTGGCCGAGTTAAAGTTGCTATTATCTAAATATAAATTATCTAAATAGATTTTTGTTATAATTTTTGTTTTTGATATTTTAATTTATTAAATATTTGTCACAAAAAGAAAAGCTGAATATTGAAGGATAAAGTCAAAGGTAAATATTTTTAATTTAAACATATAATTCATTAATAAATTATAAAAATTACTAAAATTAAATTACAAAAATAGATAAAACTAATGAAATTTATTAGATAATTTAAATTTAAAATACTACAAAAACAATATTTTAAGTATAAAAAAAACCATTCAATAACCAAAGAGTTCATTTCGCGCAACGATTACTGGATCCAATTATAACCATGACGTCCCGTGTTTGACTCTCCTTGAGTACAAAAAAAAAAAAAAGGCGATTGGGGGAGCACGAGTTCAGGTTTGGGCATGGGTTCAGGTCGGGTATGTGGGGCAGCCTTGCGGGTTTTTCTTTTTTTTTCTTTTTTTTTTTTTTAAACATTAGCCACGCCCTGGCCTTTTCAACATTAAGTGGCCAAATTTGGCCACAGATGTGGCTAATGCTCGTGTCTGAAAATCTGTGGCCTTTAGCACAGCTTGATCGTGGCTAATTCGTAGCTGACAAAAGGCCATGGCTAATTTAGCCACACCACTTTTAGCCACGGATTTTATCTGTGGCTAATCCGTGGCTAATTAAATTTGGCCACGGATTTTTGCCAAATCCGTGTCTAAAATCCATGGCTAAAAGTGATTTTTCTAGTAGTGGAGGCTTGATCCAGGTGTATACTTCTATAAAAAGCTTGTATTCAAGCATGTGTTACATATCTAATTTATGTTAATGTTACGTTAAAATTTTTTGTGTTTATTATGAAAATGCTTATGCAATCATCTCTTTATGCCACTTATTTAAAGCTATTGAGGTTTTTTTTTTTATAATTTTTGATTTTGCATTTAATAAAAATTTAGAAGTCTACTCTCTAAAAATGGATTTAGGTTAGTTTGACAAACCATTTTATTTTTGTGCTAAAAAGATAAAAAGAAACACCTTTTTATATTAAAAGGGTAAAAAACTCTAACTTTATGGGTTAATTGGTAGCACCACACAATCTTATAAATCTAGGTGGCATCATTGGACCTTTAGACCAGCCAGCACTACATTTAGAATCGTGCCGTTTGTGGGGATCGAACCCATGACTACATGGTTAAAAGCCACGCGCTCTACCACTGAGCTAAGACGGTTTGTCTATGTATTAGTTGTTTTACTTTATCTTTAATAAAGAATTTACAGATCATAACGTGGCGGAATTTTTTAATGTGTTTGTGTAATGGGCTCACACAGCCGGGCTTGGCCCATTACTTATGGCCTAACTAACCCAATTCTTATATACTTATGGCCCATTACATGGTTTGAGTGAGATTAGGCCCACAAAAAAATCCTTTTATTTTATTATTATTATTATTATTTTGGATATCTTCTATTTGTAATTACAAGATGAAAAATTATTGAAGTTTCTTCGTATGTTTGAAATTGATGTAACTAATCGAAATGTATTCAGTCATTCTTAATTTGAAAATAATTGATGTAGCTAAATATAGTTGAAACAATTTTTAAAATGCCATGATTAGCATTTTTTGTTTACAAAATACCATGAATTTAGAAAGTATTTATATTTTACAAAAAATCTTCATTTTTTTTTCTTTTGCAATATGTATTGTTAAGATATACTCTTAAAATTTTTTAACTCTTTTGAATATAGTTGATTTTAACTTCCATGTGAGTTTATTGTTTTCTAATCAGAAACAATATTTTTGTTTCCTGTAAGTAGGTCTTTTTTGGCCAAGTCTTCCAATTATTTTTTCAAGTTGATCAATATTTTTGATTCTGCATATTTTTTGTAGATCATTATAAATATCACCTTTCAAATAATTATATATGTATATATATTGCCAACTAGATCTGCAATGTAATTTAAAACTCTAGCCATATTACAGTTATTGATATCTTCTTATTAAATCTGAATAACGTGTCTATAGTTTCATTTCATTTCAACTTCTTCTATGCAGATCAATTTAAGAATTTTAATTTTAGTTTTTAATTATTATTCCATAAAGATCTCACGTTCTAGCTCAAATCTACTCTTACTAGTGCAATGATATAGGGTTGGTTGGCTACTAGTGCCAACCTGCTAGCAGCCATGTTTCGATGATTTGTCACCTACTTTACGTTGTGTTGAACTTAAAAGTTAAACAACAATAGCCAGTCCCAAGCAAAAAAAATACAACTCAAATCAACCTTAAAAATTGACAGAACATATATCGTAAAAATCAAATCAAAAAAATATTGTGATGAATTATAATTTCCACAACCAAATTATGATAACGATATTGGGGTGCATAATCCCTGCAGCGCGTGGCATAAAAAATTAAAATACAAATCAATAATTAAAACAAAATTATAACATTTATTATAACGTGCTACTGCCGCAATCATATCGTGATTCAATCGATCTTCATAATAGAGTTTTGGCGTGCATTAAGTTCAAAATTTATTATCTTTCAAAAATTTTGGCTATTGGCGTGAGTAGGTCACGAAAATCAATATATAGTCCATAAAAATGTAATATATTTCAAAATGTTTCAAAAATCGCGTTATTCAATATGTTTCTCCAACACCAACATCACAAAAAATTTGGGTTTGTGTAACTGATTTTTTGGTCACTAAATAAGGAAAATCAGTCATAAAATGAGATTAGTGGTTGATTAGTGACCAAACGTGTCGGTTCAAAAAACCTTCGTAACAAATTTTTCTTGTGACCGATTGTTTGATCATTCACAATTTAATGATTGAAACATTAGTTACAACTCTTTAAATTTCAGCCACAATTTCATTAGCAAAGATGGCATAATTTATTGTTAATCTATCACAAATAGTGACCAGTTTTTAAGTGAGGGCTTAGTGACTAAAGTATTAGTCACAACGCTTCTAGTGTTTTTAAATAAACCCCATTTGCGCCGGCCATGAATCGAACACGAACTTTCGCCATGGATTGGGACCGTGCACATCCACTACCGAACGTGGGCTTGAGCCTTGGTAGGGGCGACCATATGCACTTATAATTTTGCGTCAATGGAATTTCGAACTCTCTTCTCACACGAAAGCAGGAGTCCTCCCTACCAGTAGGCCATTGTGAATCTTTGTTCATTTATTTATTTACTTACTTGTTTTATTACTTACATCTATTTGATAAATTCTCATTTTATTAATCTATTACTTATGCTTAGTTGGTACGATTCATCATTCAATTTGACAAATTATTAAAAAAAAAGGTTAAATTATCAAATTATTTATTTTTATTTAGTATAATTGACCAATTGAAACAATTAAATCCAAAATACTTTCTAGTTCAATTGGCCGAAAATTTAATTGAATTAGGAAAATTGGCAAAATAAGTTCAATTAATTATAAGTATTAAATGATGGTTATTTATTTTAGTGACTCTCTCTCTCTCTCTCTCTCTCTCTCTCTCTCTCTCTCACACACACACACACAAATAACAAATAGTCTGCTATTGAATTTTTAATCTGTTATTCACTTACATGCATTATAACTCTATTCACAAATCCTACATGCAACAAAATATGTTTTCTTCCTTTTGCTAAAGCTCTGTATTTTTGCCAAAAATATTTTGATCTTTTTTACACTTTTCAAGTTAAAGTACTAAATAAATGCACCCACAAACTCAAAATGTTTAATAATAGCAAAAGTTTGAATTGATATGAAAGGATTACTTAATTACATTACCAACAATAAAAAAAAATTCATAACTAAAATTTTTATTAGCTTAGTCGTTATTAATATTTTTTAATTTTATAAGATATTACTATTATTCAAGCATAACTTTGCATATATAGAATCTAATAAAAACTTAAAAAAGGATAATGTAACTATTCGAATTTTGTTTAAAGAATCAAAAAGAATTATAACATGACTTACAAACATTTAATTCAAAAGCTATTCATGAAAGGTTAATTAAATTAAAAATTAATTGATTCATACTTTTTAGAAAATTTTATTAAAATAATATAGTTTTAAAAAAAATTTTAAATCTACCCTAGATTTGAAAGTGGTAAGCAATCTACCATAAATCGTACACACTGTGTACGAGTAACTGTACACTTTTAATTTTTTTATTGTATGAACAGTGACTCGTCTTTGATAAAGACGAGTCACTGTTCAAATATTATTTTTTTATTGTGTGAATAGTGACTCTTCTACACCAAAGTCGAGTCACTGTTCATTATATTATATTTTTAATATGTGAATAGTAACTCATCTTTGGTGTAGACGTGTCACGATCCGGAAAAATACCCTTCATATTTTATTAATAAGAAATAATAATTTTCACATAAAATTTATACAAAATACAAGAGTTACAATTTTCAAAAAGAATGCAAAAGGAATTTTATTGTGTAAAAGGCTTCCAAATGCTTCCGCTGCGCCACTCTGATCTGCTATCTCATTTCTTTCTAAAAATAGTCATATAAAAAAGAATCAACACGACAGTTGAATAGAACTATTACTCAATCACATAAGGTGCAGGTGTGTGAAAGTTGCACATAGACACTTACATTGCGTTTGGTAGAGGAAAGAAAATAGGAAGGAAAGAAAATGAGAGGAAAGAAAATGAGAGGAAAAAAAACGAGTGGATTTTAATTTTCCACGTGTATGTTTGGTTGAAAGGAAAATAGATGGAAGGAAAATAGAAATCTATTTATTTTCCCTTGTTTGTTTGAATGGAAAAGTGGAAGGAAAGAAAATAATTTATGTATTAAATGACAATTATATCCTTATATCCTTATAAATTATAATTATGTTATGAATTCATGTATTAAAATAGATTAATAAATTTGTCTCAAAAAAATAGGTTAATAAAATTAAACTAAATAAGTATAATGTAAATAAAATATATAAATTAATATAATAAAATATTTTTTTACAGTGTGTCAAATGACAACTAAAATCTTATATAATTATAAATATAATTAAGTTATAAATATAATTATGTCGTAGATAATTTAATGAAAATAAAATAAATAAATATGTGAAATATATTTTTAATGTATTATATAAATAAACACGTCGTATTTGCTATTTAAAAAATACAAAGATTCATACTTGTAGAAGAAGTAATATTATTTAAACGCCTAGTTATACATATAGGCAATTTTGAAAATCTTATTTTATAGACATCCTTGCATTATTTTCCTCTCCTTTTCCATCCAATTTTGGGTGGAAAAAAAATCAGTGGGCCCGATCCTTGTTTTTTCATCCTCAATTTCTTTTCTTTCATTTTCCTCCCACAACCAAACAAGGGAAAATACGCATTTTTCTTCCAATTTCCTTCCATCCCCTCCCCTTCCTCCCATTTTACATCCTGCCAAACGAAGCCTTAAAATGACATAATACTCCATGTTCATCACATATAGTGATGTAATGCCTTATAACTCTCACCACGATCAAACAATCAATAATCCAACCGAGTCACTCCGCGATTCCACCAATCCCAACCGAGTCACACCAGTGGTCATAACCCGGGTATATGCCGAAGCCTGCGACCCACTCTCACATGGAACACTCCGTCCATATGAGGAGGGATTAGGAGATGGAGGGCTGAAACACTTAATATCGGCATCTCCAATCGAATGCCCTGACGGAACTCAGCCACACCCAGTCCACAGTATTTCGGGCCCAACACATAATTGAGAAATAATTTCTCATAACACATATATCTTATCAAAGCATAAATAAACATACCATATTCATGCATGTACATTTATGAAAGCATAATAGCATGAAAACAATTATCATGATATTAACATGTATAGCAAATAATTTGAGGCATAAAATCTTAAAATATGAACATAGGTAATCACTTGGTATTGACCATTATTTGGTAAATCCAAGTTAAAGCCTTGTTTATGAAAATAATCTAAGATCATGTAGCCTAAACTACTTATGAGAAAGGTAATAATTCTACCTTCAAATATTTTAGGGAAAAAAAGGATATATAAAGGGCTATATGGAAGGCTAATAGGTATATATGTATGTAAAAAGAAGTGTTTATATATATACATATGTGGGGTGGAAGATATTTTATAAATATGGAGTGTTTTGGGTGTTGAGAGTAAGGTTAGTATGGGTGGGGGTGTTTTAGGCGAGATTTGTGTTGTGTGTGTGGAAAATGAAGATAATGCCCCCCATTTTATAGAGTTTAGGGCAAGAAATAGAATTATTATATAATTTAAGTTATTTTCTAATTATTATTATCTTATCCTAATCTTATGTAATCCTATCCAAATCTTATCATAATCTTATCTAATCTTATCCAAATCTTATCATAATCTTATCTAATCTTTTCACAATCTTATCTAATCTTATAAAATCTGAAATTATATCTTTATTTAATAAAAAATTCGAATTTGTATTTATTTATTTTTGTAAAAACCGAAATTTAGGGTTTTAGGGCAAAAAAAATCCAAAAATTCATAAATAATTTAGAAAATTTCCAAAATTTTGAAATTTAATCTTTATAAATCCGAAATTATATGTATATTTCCCAGAAATTATAAATTTAACATATAACTTTTCAAAAATTGCAATATAGGACATAAGCTTCGAAAAATTGTGTAAGAATGTCAAATTCCTTCAAAATTTCGAAAATCATGTAATTTATTCAAAATTGCATCTTCTTCATGCATAAAAGTCTAGAATACTTATTTATATAGTTTTTGAAAACTCACAAGTATTTAATAGACAAATTTTCCAAGAATGGTAATCAAAATTTGAAAATTAGTACTTTACCGTTCAAATTGTAAATTACTCTCAAAATCAGACTAAAATTTGAAAACAACAAGTAATAAGGACATTTTCAAGAAGCATAAGGTTTTATATCAATTATTTAAATAATAAGAATTACCGGGTCGTCACAAGACGAGTCACTGTGTATTTTATTTATTTTTTATTAGGTGAACAGTGTTGTTCATTTAACATTTTTTTTAATCACGGAATTGCATAAACTATAAACTAACTACAAAAAAATGTATTATTAAATTAATTACTAAAAAAACAACTACATAAAAGAGTCAATAAAACCAACTAAATAATTAAGCTAACTAAAACATAAATACATTAATATGTACATAACCTAACTAAACTATATATATGCTAACTAAATAAATTGATCAAACTAAACTAAAATTAAATTAAAATTGTGTGAACTACTAAAAAAACAATTAAATTATATAAAAAGTCAACATAATTAACTAAATAATTAAGGTAACTAAGACATACATTGAAAAATGAGATTGATATTATCTTGAAGCAAGTGTTGAAATACAATAATTTGTGTATGATAATGGAATTGTTTGATTGAAGAAAATAATTTGTGGGTAACAAAAAATTGTGGGACTTTTTGGTGATAATTGTGGAAAACGAACTATGAAAATTGTGAGACTTTTTGATGTGAAAACAATAGTGTGTAAAATTATCTAGCAAATATATTATTGTATACACAATATATATATATATATAAAATAAAAATTTTCAAACAGTCATAAGACCATTGGAACCAACAACATTCACAACAAATATTAATTCATCCGTTGGCCTCAATCTTAAAAAAAAATTTAAACAGTGACTCGTCTACACGAAAGACGAGTCACTGTTCAAATATTAAAAAAATAATCTAATGAAAAGTGACTCGTCTTTACCAAAGACGAGTCACTGTTCATACAATAAAAAAATAATAAGTGTACAGTAACTCATACATAGTGTGTACGAGTTATGGTAGATTGGTTACCACTTTCACATTTAGGGTAGATTGAATTTTTTTTTTAAATCAATATTATTTTCAAACAATTTCCTAATTTTTATATTTGATGATATCCGATGTCTCATGAAAATATTAATTCTCAAATTGAGAACATATCCAAATAGAGTACTTATTAGTTTTTGAAAGATGAATTATGAGTATTTATTAGTGGCTTCAAAAGTTTCTTTTTTTCCATTTACATTTTTTTAATGAAATAAGCCATTATGTTGATAGAATTATATAGGTGATATGACCAATTATGACTGCATTAAATTTATAATGAATTTGTGACTACGTATCGGTCACAAGTCGTGACTGATTGGTGATAAATGATAAGTGGACAATTTTGTGACAGATTTGTTATTAAAACCTAATAGTGATTGAGTAGTGACAACAATATTGGTCACAAAATGTGACTATATATAGTGATAGATTGAAACTTGACAAATTTTGTGATGAATTTGTGGCTGATCTCATTTTCCAACAGTTAGTGATCGAATGATTAATCAACACGAGTAACTGATTAGTGACTGAAACAAATTTATAACTAATGAGCGACCAGTATTTGACAACACTAAATATCAATAAAATTTTACTGACTATTCAGTGACTGATTTAATGTCCATCACAAGAGATTGCGGCAGATTAGTGACCAAAATTACTTCAGTCACAATATCGATCACCAATCAGTCAATATTCCGTCAATGATTATCATGTAATTTTTTACAAGGAATCAGTCGCTAATCAGACACAAATCTATAACTAATCATGATCGATGTGGTCGGTCACGAAATTTCAATTATTAAATGCTTGTTTTCTTGTAGTGCAAGCCGAACTAAAGTAATAATAATAATTCAATACGGTTAGAGTAGTGCCTACCAAGCCAATATATTTTTACTTGTTAATTACTCTTTGTATCAAATAGTCTATTCAATTAAATAACAAACTGAAACTTTTATGCTTTTTGGCCATTTTCATCGCATAACATTAGGTATATTATTTGTTTGTATTTAATGAATGTGGTTGAATCTTTATGAACACATTAAAGCTATGAACTTGGCTTCGCATAGAGATGAAAGTCTTGAAACAAGTTTTCTAATTGAGATTGGAGAATCCATTTGACTCATTAAAAGACTTTCATTTATGACATGTCTTAAATAGGATGATGTCTTGTTTCATAGACATTGAGTGCAGTGACACTTGTATGTATAAATGGATGTTTATTAGGGAATGCATTCATTGAGGGTCTCACATGGAAATTCCTAAATAGGAATAAAAAATTAGAAATGTTTCCAAGCTTATGACATGCTACAACTAGTCCTTAAACTTGAGATTTCAAAGTAATCTTGTATGTAAACATTTATACTTTGATATAGTTTTCGGCTCCACAGCGAGTCTACATGCTCCTATGTTGGACATAGGTCTCCTATATATAGAGACTAGTAAAAGTCAATAAAAGATTCATTGCCTGTCTAGTCGAGCGAGTGAGTATCCCATATATTCTATTGCAATTAGTCCACTTAAATTGCGCAAGGTGGAGGACAATGATTAAGAGAGGAGGTTTTTTACGTCAAGTGTCAAATGGATCATTTGCAAAGAATTATAGTATTGAGGTATATTAGGACTTCCTAACTCCCATATCCTAAATCTCAATCAGGAAAATAGACAACAAATGAACCATATTTGCATGGTAAGTCATAAGTAGAATTGTCCGTGCTAATACTTCACATATTGACAAGGTATTCTTTCGCTCGTTACAAGATATCGGCCACGATGGATGAAGACCATTAATTAGAAAGGATTCTAATGAAATGGTGATTAATTAAATAAATTTAATTAATTATAAATAATTTTATTTTCTAAAATATTGCTTTGAATGCAATCCCATCAGTAATCAATTGGTGAATCTAAGCAATCGCACACAATACTTGACCAAACATTTAAATGTATGAATTGATTAATAGTGATTAATCAAGTTTGATTGATTAATGAGATCAATTGATTTGTAGGCTAATTCCATTGACTTATTTCATTAGATGATGGATAGGAATCATTTGAGGAAATTAGTTTAGAAATTAATTGATTAAGAAATAAGTGAATAAATTAATTTGAAATTAGATTCAATTAATTTATTAATTCAAATAGGATTTCAATTTAGGACTAAATTGAAATTAGATTTTAATTTAAGAACTAAATTGAAATAATATTTTAATTAAGGATCAAATCGAAATATGATTTCCATTTGGCGATTAAATTGCACTTAGAATTAAGTAGATTTTGAATTAATTTAATTTAAAGTTTTCCGTACATGCTCGCTCGAACCAAGTGTCACAAGATGCGTCACCGTCCCGCACCAAGTCCGCACGGCTTCCACATACATCCACACGATATACCTGATCATGTACAAACACATTAGTTCGCCAATAGGTTGTGAAGCGCTCCAGCTCCGCACTCCACTGCCCGACATACACGCCATGCGCGCACGCTGACTGCACGGTGCGCACGCTGCACACTGCTTGTCCAGCACACATGCCTCCGCGTGTCCGCTATCCGCACGACGTGCACGTCCCCACGCACACGTCCGCCCAGTGCTGTATCACTTTGTCCGCCGCGTTGCACAGCTCGCAC
Source organism: Petrea volubilis (assembly GCA_026212405.1). Classification (NCBI taxonomy): domain Eukaryota; kingdom Viridiplantae; phylum Streptophyta; class Magnoliopsida; order Lamiales; family Verbenaceae; genus Petrea; species Petrea volubilis. The sequence goes on along the minus strand of CM047875.1, from coordinate 274,855 downwards.
AACAGCCCCTTGTGCTCGCCTCTTTGCGCCTTGCTTGCGCCGTACACATCGCCTACACCCGATGTGCACTCCGGTCAGCATATGCCCGCCTTAGCTCCCTAGCTTGTGTGCTCCTCATGCTGCCCGATACGATCACTCTCCACAAGTGCTCGTCGAGACCAAGTGTCGACCAAGATGCTCCACGCATCATGTTCCTCCGGTGCCTTGCGTCTTCCAACTCGCTTGCACAACACTTAGTCCACGTTTGTCCAATGTGCCACAATAACCAACACATTATCCACACGGAACGTACGTGTCTCATCATCACACGCTCGTTGTCCTCCACATGGTGTACATGCTCTAACCCGCATGCACGTTGTACAGCTCTCCGCTTTGGTCCTTGGGGACGCCTTTGGAAAGTTTGGGTCCAAATACTTATAAGAGTGATTTTATTGGGTGGAATAGACCATCGATGAACCTTCTTATATAATTCCATCTTGTGAGATCCAATTCCTACGTACAACCAGAGGTTGACTGTAGTAGGATTTGGTCAGTGTATTGCACGGATGCATGGTACATCTCAGTCCAGTTCATATTGAGGTCAATCCTTGACGAGAGAGGCATAAGGGTTTTAGTTATGATTTATTTATTTTGGGTAGCAATAAGGTTGGAGATTCTGTCTTGGGCTCATTATCCGTATTATTTAGTTTGTTAATAAAATACACATTCACACTACATTACACTTTATCATTATTTATCAAGTTTTGAATCTTATTTTTGTTATAGCTTATTGATGCCTATAAACAACCTCACTAAGTCATTTGGACTTATCACATTGTTCCTTTTCGTTCATTGCTTCAGAATCGAGATAAATGATGTCCGTAGAACGATGTCAGGCCTTAGTTTTGCTAGTGTTGTACCTACTCTGTCTCATAAATAATAACCACACTATGATTCTACCTTACCCCACTGTGCCTTAAAAGGCTTTTGAGTTGAGGCGCTCATATTGGATATCTAACACAAGTTAGGTACTCGGTATGATCACCATGGGCTCCAATCGTATAGGGAAGGCCATTACGAGAGGGGCGCCACAACAGGTCCCTTGATGGGTTCTGAGGGAATGGCCCTTGCAAGCCTGGCTATAGGAAGGACTCATGTCACTCCTCAAACAAGTCATTTCCCGATGACCATTCCTATGCGATCTACCTAAACCTATTGTGAGGAATACAACCAAATGATCAAGGAAATCATTTTCAATAGCATCATGAGAGTCCTCCCTCTCTTTCGAGAGGGAGCACCAGCTACCCTTCCAGGAGGGACAAAAGTCCTTTCCCTAGAACAGAATCCTATTTCGATCCGAGCATTGGGAGTCCCTTTACCCGTAATGGGTGTTGTTGCTGCTACCACAGTGCAAATGATAACCAACATCATCCTCTCTGCACCGTTAGCCTTTAACGTGCCTACAGTCTTTCCTCCAACCATAAAATTAGAACCTTGCACATGCCTCTTCATGTGCATCCTCACGCTAGGCCTATACGAGCACCCACAGTTGACGGAATACGTGAGATTTTGATGAAGCTACAATGCATAGAAAGGCAACTTTCAAAAGAGGAAAAACTCCCTCCTACAAGCTCTTTCGATCTAACGGTCATGGCTAAAGATCTCCCCTCAAGCATGAGCACCTCATACCTCCCAACATATGATGGGACTATAGATTTATAAGAGCATCTAGAGGAATTCAAAAGTCAAGCCCGACTTCATCAGTACACTGGTGGGGCTAAATGTAGGGTTTTCGACACTATCCCAGTTAGAGGAGCCTGGAAGTAGTTCTCTCCACTTCTTGACAACTCCATTCACTGTTTTGAGAACCTTAGACGAATATTCCTCCAACAATTCGCAAGCAACAAAAACTACAAAAGATCTACAATGAGCCTCTTCCAGATCAAGCAAGGTGATAAAGAATCCATAGGGGAATACCTCAGCCCATTCACCTTAGATTCCTTTAATGTATCGGATGCCGGTCATAAGGTACTCTCTAGTGTCTTCGCGCAAGGTTTGTGCCAAGATGCATTTCACCGATCCTTGGCCAAAAGGCTAGCCCCACATGGCAAGCCCTATTACAAAGGATCAACATGTATATGCATATGGAGGAGGCCCAACAAGGCTCTCCCTTCAATTACAACCAAAAGAGAAAGGAGGCAGGAGGCCTCCCAAGACCGTTTCTAAATATTCCTTTAATGGAATCCTCAGATGAGTCAGATAACTCTAATAGCTCAAATGACTCTAACAAACTCTAAGGAATCGACGTACTAAAACTTGGAAACTTAAACCCAAGTAAGAAGGCTTGTTGAAAGTAGTAAAGGTACTTGAACGTCGCATTTGCAAATAATAATAATAATAATAATAATGATAATAGTAAGGCTTCCTTATCCATAGAATTTCAAAGAACATCAGCAAATTCTGCTCATAAAAGCATTCCCTCACCAGTAGCTGAGGACCCAGGCTTCCTACTTAATGGATTCCGACTTCTTACCTAAATTCATTAGAGTTTCGTATTTGATTATTGTAGTTTTATTTCTTTCTTGATTAGGCCATATACTAACTTGAGCATTGGAGGACTAATGTTTGTTTTGCAATTCATCTCCACTAAATAGGATTCTGATCCCAGTATCAAATGAAGGGGCACTTGCACCCTAGTACAGCTCAGGCCTTTTCTCAGCGAACAAGAAGGAGCCTCTTCCTATCACTAAAATATATTTTCCTTCTTACAAGGTTTCCCCTGCAAGAAATTTATCATTGGCGCATATTCTTCCATACATTGAAGGATCCCCAGGGAGCTCTTCCTTCCACGGGAGTCTATCCTTCATTCTATGAGATTCCTCCTCAGGAATTCGCTGATGGGCACAAGACTCAAGCCTCCCTATTCAGAAAAAAAAAAGAGCCCCTACAAAGCTTCTCCTTAGTCAGAAGTCAATCTTACCCCATGCCAAATTCCTCAACAAGAATCCTTTTAAGGGAATGGGATTCGACCTCTCTAGCAAATAACAAGCACCTAGCCTTCCTCATGAACATGAAAACTCTATTTTTTATTATTCACATCCTAAATTTGGATAATAATCTCGTTATGAACATTTGTCTAATGACTAACTCTATAATATGAGAATTACAAAATGTTTCAGCATTTATTACAGGAATAATAGGATTCCACCCAGCGCCTCCCGCTGACTAGCAATGAGATTCAACATATTCTTTATAAAGACAAATACAGGTGCAAGAGTCCTACAAAATAGGACCATCTTACATCAAACTAGACTCAAGAGTAGGATCATCTACTCTCATGGCAGGCTTCTAGCTCTACTATGAGAGAGAGAGAGAGTGTGTGTGGGGGGGGGGGGGTTGATGCCCCCTTAAAAAATGACCCATTGGGCTAAAGGATTACAATACAAAAGTCCAAATGAAACGGCCCACAATAAGAGGCTAGCCCACGACTTCAGCCTAGGAATCACACGGGTGAAACCTAAAAGGTCCACATGGAACCAACCCATAAAAGGCTCACCGCAGCCCAAATAATACCTCGGGACACCCCTAGGCAAGGCCCAATTCAAGTCTTATATAGGATTTAAACCCTGTGGTGCAATTAACAAACACTAACCACAAACACAAATGAAACGCTTGATTTTGCGGATCTTGATTTGCTTCAAGAGCTCTGCATGTACGCCCTCTATGAATGGTCCGTTTGTACTCATTTATATGCTAGTAAAATGAAGCCGATTATCCTTGACTAAAGTATGTAGGATGGTGATTATAAGTTTTTTGTCTTTGACTGTTCAACAAAAAAAATAAAATACAGTTTTCTTGAATTCTTGAAATCAAGGACACAAGGGTATTACAAGAACAAGGGGAGATGTGTGAGCACAACACGACGAATAATGAGAGGGTCATGACCCTTTCGGGAGACTAAGAGGACAAATTTTATGCAAATTAGTTCAGCAATTTATTCTTGCAAGTCACTACTGGGGATTTGGGTATCTATATCCACATCCTAGGTTAAGAAGGGTAAATTCTACCTTAAAACTCTTGACCAAGATAGAATCCATTTCTATGATGACTTTAGAACTAGATATGTAATATCTTCCTAGTTCTTAATTTCTTGTTCCATTATAATTCTTAATTGATCCTTGGTGTAAAGCCCCGAAATTTTCGTGCACATTTTTTTAATTTTTTAATTTTTATTGTTATCTACTTTATTTTATTATTTTATTCATTTAGTCAATTATCTTATTCCGTTGTTGCAAACATTCTAAGTAGATATTTCTATCTAAAGTATTTTGATTAATAATAATTACTTGATATTGTGTTCCCATAAAAGCAGTTATTTTATTCATTAAAATGTGCAAACCATTAATTTATTGTAGTATATTTTATCATTTCTAATTTTCTTTTCTTTTTTATTCCTCTCCCTATTTCAAAATTCAAATGAAGGGAGAATCCATCATTATAACAATGATTAGCTAGTAACCCCCCATTTTAACCTTTTTAGTGATCATAAACCAATAAACCTAGCCCCATCCCCTAACCAAGTGCATCACATTAAGGAGGGTGATCATTTGATGAATTAATCAAGATACTCACACGCACACAAACGGCCACAAGCACACACCCATAGGCCCGATTGAAACAACACACGCACATACTCATGCCGTCACACACACCACACACACGACAAGAAAGAACCATGGTAGCACAAGTGGGAAAAGGCCACACACTCGGGAAACTAGACCTACGAAACGGTAACCTTCGTGTATTGCCGGATTTCCCTTTTGAAATAATATATATGATTTCTCCAAGTATAATTTTGTATATGTGGAAGTCTGGTGTAGGATGATTGAATGTTAGTGGGAAGGAGGGATGTTGGACTGCTGTGGGGCTACTCTCGCTAGGACCTTCCTATACGATTGGGGTCCACTGACAATCGTATCGAGTACCTATCTTACAGTAAATACCAATACAAACGTTCTCATCAATACTATCTAGTAGTCATGATTGAACAATGGAAGCGAGATGTTAATAGAAATGTGAGTAAAACATAGGACTATATCTATAGCACCCCGTTCCAGAGTAGTTAACCTCAAGCCGGTTGCTAAACTAACTGAACCTAAATAAATCAAAAAAAAAACGTCATCACCTTGAAATTTTGAACTTTACAACTAACAAATTTTTTTATTAAATACTATTTACAACATATACAATAAGGACTCATTTCAACAAACTAACAACCTTTGTTGTAATATTTGCTACCATACTCCCCAATATTGCTTTCGAACACCACTTATTGCTTCACAACCTTTCTTACACCAAATGCTTTGGGCCAAAGAATAGAAAACAAAACAGAGTTTGTAAGTACTAACGACTTAGTGAGGAGAGTATGTAGGCGAATAACAAGGATATCCATATTTCAAATGAATATGCAACCTTTTTATAAAATAAATTGAATATAGAATTCAAATATTTGAATTATAACAAAATTCACTTGAAAAACATTTCGATCAATTGATCACAAAACCGTTTGATTAATGAACAAATCATAATACGTTATTTTTGCTAAATTATGAATTTATAGTCCACAGGATCACTGAAAACGGACGTTTCAATAACAAAACTTATACTTAAAGTTAAATTAAACCCTTAACTGATGTATCTATACACTGTCTCATACTAGTGAAGAGACCTCTCAAATATTAGAATCTTTAGTGTCAATATCTAAAAGTATCATTTTTTTTCAAGACCAATTATCTGATCTTTTCAAAATAAACTGTGGGGCTAAAACTCCAGCCTTATCACTCCACAACAAACATATCATAACATATTTTCACCTTATTGGTCCAAGTCTAAGTGGCCAACCTAGACAAAACATAACAGAATGGCATGACCATTTACATGCCAATCCAGCACCAATAGTAGCTAACCTCCAGCTAAATTAGAAAATGGATCCAAACAGGTACTAGTTAGGAGACCAGCCACTATCGACCTAATATCGTCTAGTTATCTTTCCAAAACTAGTCCCAGACGCCAAACTTTCCAAGGGTGTCCCCAAAAACTTCCCTAGAGCGTTCTCAGGGGTAACAAAGTAAAACATATCAAAATGCCCAACAGTTTGTAATTTCAAACACATATCACCTAACTTATACCCTTCAAGGGTATTAGCAACAATCTGATTCAAAATAAAAATTCAACAATTCATAGTCATTTCATGGGTATTTCACGAAATCATATATCAAATTCAAAATTCAATGTGCCAAGTGATTTTCAGTCTCACAAGCAGGATATTCACAATATTAAATATTTCATGAACAGGATTGATCATAATGCGTGAAATCATAAACTTAAGAAACTAATAATCATCACAAATCAATAATTACATTATATATGTTTTTTGCCCGTCAAGAAAATTCCGTAACAAAGAGTACAAGCCTCACTTGTTATCCAAATTTGCTTTACTAATCCCGTATGTGAGTTTCTCCAGGATACCTATATAATCATGTCATACCTAAATTAGCACAACATGTCTAGTTGTACTATTTCTCAAATACTACCTATGCTTGAAGTTACCTAATTTATTACCACCTGTTATACTTCAAAGATATTCCGTAAAAGAAATACAAATACATATCCTTGGGTTTTTTTTTTACCTCAAATTAATCCACTATTTAATCTTACAAGTTCAATATCTAAAATTCCCAATTATCAATACCAATTTCCTTTAAACACACACATATTTGATACATGGCTAAAACTGTAACCTATACCAATTTAACTCAAATAATATACTAATACAAAAGTAATTAAAAGCGCTAACTTTTTACACAATATACACATGTATACTTTTAAATGTGATTCTATCCAAATAAATATAAACCCCTTTCAAATAGAATTGAAGCTCATATCATAATTTATATCAGTTAGAGACTTGTGCCCATCATCCTAATCCAATCACTTGTAATTAACAAAACTCAAACTTGAAAAGTCCAATAAGGGTGTAAGTATATATATAATTCACTAGGCTTAGAAGTCTTCACAATTTTAGTCCAATTACATACAACAAACAAGGTCAACTTAAAAGTCCAATAAGACTCCACTCCGCACTCCTTAGTTTTAACAAGTCAAATATAGCCCAAATCAATAAATTTCAAGTCCATAGAACTAAACCCAAATAGTACAAAGCTTTACCCAAATTCAATAAATGCAAGACCCAATTAAAACTCAACACCAATTAGAATAGGACCACCACCTGCCACCACTCGCCACCGTCAGGCCACCACTCGCAGCCGCCGGGAATTACACCAACATCGTAAGTCGGTGTGCATCAATGAGGAGAGCTAAATCCCTTAATCAATTTCATGAAACTCCACAGTATTTGAATTTAATTTAAGAAAAATAGTTGTGAGCCCCAACTACGGCCGCTACATCTCTGCCCAAAGTCACCCCTCTCCGCCACTCTTTTTCCGAAATCGACTCCACTAGTAACTTATACACATAAAACCCATGAAGGTCAAACCAATATTTGCCATAAATGCGGTCAGGAACAGTGAACCCACCGCCTCCACATTGCGCTCGCACCACCAACCGCGTATCGCCGCCTCCATCAACCTTTTGGGAAGCTAAAACCACCGAAACAATCCTTATCTCATGGGTAACATATTTCTTGAATCAATCTCGGAGTTCACTAATGTTCTGAGGGTCAATTTTGATGTGTGTGTGCATGAGGGTGTGTATGTGTGAGAGAAGGGGAGTTACAAGTTTGAAGAAAGAAGAAGGAGAAATCTCAATTATACCCACTTCTTTTTGAAAATTGTAAAGTGACCACATTAACTCTAAACCGACGTCAATTAACCCCCAAACATGCAAGATTATCCAATTAAGGCCCAAATTATCCAATTAAGCCCTAAGACTTTCTTTTCTTGCACATTGACACCTGAAATTTAAAATTATATACAATCAACTCTTAAACCTTTTCAATGAGGTCCCTAAACTCTCAAGGTACAACAAAAATATCCTATATAAAGTTTCTCTAACTGTAATGCAAAATTTGGGGCGATGCAATATCAATTCAAAAGGGTAACAACACAAAACAATCAAATCCAATATTGCATGTAGTGAACTTCAAAATCTATTAAACAAATCTAAAAAACTAAACATTTGTCACTTGGGATACGTCTATCGCCATATTCAAGTTCCTTCAACTTGACTATCTTGAGTGTGAGGCACTGAACAAAAAAAAATGGGATTGTAAGTCCAAGTAACTTAGTGATGCCAGTTATATATGTACATATAGATATAAGAAACCAATAAGACTAATAAAATCAATTAAAGTAATAAACCATGAGTAAATGTGCAGTAGTGTGAAATATGTATTTTAGGTGGATGAGTAGTGATGCAATATGAATGGTATAACTGCAATAGTGAACCAACAATAATATCTGCAACCTTATGACTACCCAAAACAGTAAAATATCATAAAATCCTTATGCCTTCCATGTCAAGGAGTGACCTTGACTACAGTTAATTGGTAGGTGTACCTTGTGTCCGAGTCAATATACTGATTCAACTCTACTACAACCAATTTCCAATTGTACTTAGAATTGAATCTTGTGGTATGATATCGATCATAAACAATATAATATGGCTCACAGTTTTTAATAATACAATAATTTATCTTTAATATCACGGACAAATAAATCATAATCCAAATATATATAGTTTTAAGTAATAGCGTTGAATGCAAATATATCTAACGGGTATAACAACTAATCCATAGATCAAGTAAGGTGAGTCATACAACAGTATTTACTATATATTGTTCAATGTCCTATAAATGAAAGGCTAAATGCTCTCACCTCTATTAGTTAAATCTCACCAGGATTTCAGAAAGGATAGAGAATAACAACTTGATAATCACCTAATATTAGTATTAGACTAAAATTAGCATATTAACTTGAAAATAATATATTGTTCAATGTCCCATAAATGAAGGGCTAAAGGCTCTCACCTCTATTAGTTAAATCTCACTAGGATTTCAGAATGGATCAAGAATATCAACTTGATAATTAGCTAATATTAGTATTAGACTAAAATTAGCATATTAACTTGAAAATAATTTTTAAACTAAAATGGGGAATGGAATTATTCTAAATTCCTAACCAAATAATAATAATAAATAATAATAATTATTATTATTAGTTCTAATTGTTGTTGTTGTTGTTGTTGTTGTTATTTTCAATTCATTGAATACTCACTTTGTCAAATTATATAAGTGCAAGTGTGATAGTATGCATAAAAGAATATAAATGGAAGAAATATTGATTTTTGTACCTTTATTTAATGATAATAAAAGCTCAAGTCTCTGAAACCTTTAATTTTGATATATCCTCCACTTTATTTAAGTAGCTAAATATCATTTTTTTTTCTTGAGATGCTATCCTACTAATTTTAATCCTTAACTATGCGAATCAACTGTCCAAATGAATTTTATTTATTATCATAACCAAATAACTGGTATTAATTAGTATCAACTATAATAAAATAATTAGGGAACTAGTAATTAAAATTAAATCATAATTTCTTACCCTTCAAGATTACATTTTCTTATTTCTCTACCAAATATATGTATATATAAATATATATATATCAACATGGTTAATACATATGTATAAGTATATATACCTACATAAGATTGTGAATATATAGTAAGGGCAACTACAGTTGATATGCAAGTATATACTTGGTTCAAACATATATCCAAACTCATTTATGATGGAAATATGTGTGGAGAACATGGCAACTACTTTTCAAAAGAACATGATAACTAGTGATATATAGCTTAAAAAAAAACAAACCCTAGTGATAGCAGTAGATACTAAAAAGGCAGAACAATGCGAAAAGAAAATGAATACATTAGAATGCAAGAAATAAAATGCAAAAAGAGCCTAACACCTAAGACTCGGCAAAGCTTTTCTTGTGATCTAGCATCTGTTGGTGAAGGTCGATGCAGAATGCAGTCACGATGACTTCGTGCGAGAAAGCCCATCCTTGACATTCTCCCCCCTTTGAGTTGGCGACATCCTCGGTGCCGTTGAATTATGGTACGCCTTCATATGGCAAAGAAAGATAATGCCGAATCATCATTGATTTCCAAAATATTTTCCATAAGAGGATCCCTATAGAGAAAGTTTGCGAAGAATATTTTGATATCTTGATTTAAATAATGAACGGTCCATATTGATTGCTCAATAAACAAATATAATAAATAAATAAAAATATAAATAAAAGTACTTATATACACAATTACACACACTTGCACACATATACTGTTGGATAACAATAGAGCAGAATATCTAAAAATCGATATTCTCGTGGGTGGATTTATTCGATTATAAAAATACAATGCAATAACAATTTTACAGTAAAACACTATAGCCAAAAGCAAACTAAACAATGCCGTAAACAAATAAATAAACAAGAAAGTACAGATGACTTATCAGTATTTATTTGAAAAAGTACAACTGAATCACCGGGTTGAGCCGGTTTGCCTTAAAGAAATATTCACCCTACTGACCGGTGCGATGGGCCTGCGATACTCCTTCCAGGATAAGACAGTCCAGAGGTCCGTTCCAAGCCGCACTGCTACGTTGAACCTCACTTCGAAAGCTAAACAACTCTAGAGGTTGTGTGTGCACCTCAAAACACACACTCGAAAGCTAAAAACTATAAACTCTCTTAAGACTGCAGTTCCTTAAAATAGTATACTTGCTATTCCTGCTTGTTTCGTTTTTGTTTGTCTTTCTGTGTCTTTTGCAGGGAACCAGGAGGCAGCTTTATATAGGGGGAGGAGACAGCCAGCATTAAATTCTGGCACATTAATGCAAAGTTGAAACCGTCTGAATGCCAACGGACACGCAATGTATCTGGACTAAAAAACAGACAACATTCGAAAACGTGTTGTTTGACCAGGTAACGTGTCAGGCGGTTTCAAACCGCGTTAATTAAATATATTAACGAAATTCAAAATGATTTTTGAATAAAACCGTTACACCAAGGGCAATTCAGTAAAAATTAAGCCCGAGACTGAGACAATTAGCCCAAACGCCTGCGCCCGCGACTTGGACCTAGACCTGGTCCTGGTCCCTGGTTCGTGGTCCGTGGCTCGTGGCCGGTCGGGCGAGCGGTGCGCGCGTGTGGGGTTTGCCCATATGCGGTACTTAGTTGTTTAGTTTACACTATAACAACACTGAACCACATAAATACTAGCATTGTCAAGGCTAATATATCCGATGTGGAATATTTTACACAGCTTTATTTACACATAGATAATATTTTTCTTGGGCTTTATCTATCGATTACCATTCGAAATGGTTCAATCCTAGATTACCCCTTGAAAACATCATCTTATCAAGCCCATTTCCAACAATCCCCCCTAATCCATAGCATAAAGTCCTGGCTGCATACTCGTAATGTGCTTTCAATAATGGTACCTTCCGGTTTGAACCACTATCTAGTTAACCAACTTATGTCATCACAGGAACAAATGGACATATGCCTTGAATTTGAACCTTGGTTGTGATGACGTCTATTGGAAACAACACATTACATCGAGCTTAGCAATCTTCAAGGGTGACACGTTAATGGCTATGTGTCCTGATCCTGTTTCATGAATATTTTTCAAGGAGTAACCCGTCTCCTCTAATTGCTGCCACACGATAATATTCATTAGCTGGGCTTCTTCGAAGATGTACTGCTCACATCTCGTCACTTAAGACCTCGAACCCATTCAGAGCAGGGCTCTTACTATACTAGCAGTAATACAGCACCTCCCAGGCACACCAGAGGATAGACTTTAGGTACATAGTACCAGTGTAAATTTAGGTGCTAGCGTTTACACCCGACCGCTTGTCTATACCACATTGAACCTTCCTTGTGGGATCTCCACTTGGTAGGTTGGGTTGCTACTGTCGGTGTAAACTCAATGGGTTATAAGTCTCATCCTCAACCTGGCTTTTTGGAATGAGTCAAACTCAAGTCCTTTCATTAAAGAATCAACCACATTGTCTTTAGTACCAACAAAATCAATGGCTACTATTCTTTCAGACACTATCTCCCAGTCTAACTTGGATGTGTCTCTTAGTCTTTTGATTATACTTGGAACTCCGTATTTTTGCAATTGTGGTTTGATTATCACAATGCAAGGCAATGGTAGAGACAGGTTTATCACCATGGGTAACCCACACATCAATCCATGCAGCCACTCAGCCTCAGTTCCAGTAGTATCTAAAGCACATAACTCAGCCTCAAATGTAGACCCAGTTATGATTGTCTGTTTTGCAGACTTCCAGGAGACAGCGCCTCCACCCAGAGTAAATACATACCCTGTACATCCATTACTCCCGGAGTTTTGGACAATCCAACTTGCATCACTAAATCCCTCAAGAACTTCAGGGAATTTTCCATAACACAGTCCAAGGGAACTTGTACCTTTAAGGCACCTCATTACCCTATCCAAAGCCTCCCAATGAGTACGATCAGGACAGCTCGTATATCTAGCCAACTTAGAGACCACAAATGAAATATCTAGTCTCGTACCATTAGCTAAATATTGCAAGCTTCCAATCACTTGAGAATATCTTAATTGAGACACTGGAACACCAGACTTATTCTTGAAAAGAGTCACAAAAGGATCATAAGGCGTTTTCAGGATTCTACCATTAGTATAACCAAACTTCTCAATTATCTTCTCAACATAATGAGATTGAGAAATCGTTATACCCTCAGTTGACTGAATCAACTTGAGTCCTAGAATCACACTAGCTTCTCCCATGTTCTTCATTTCAAACTTACTTTTCAAGAATTCTTTTGTCTCATTAATAATCTTAAGATTTGACCCTATTAATAATATGTCATCCACATACAGGCACAATACGATACATGAATCACCATTTATTTTGTAGTAGACACACTTATCATTATCATTTACAACAAAGCCAAAGCTCAATATAGTTTTATCGAACTTTTCATGCCACTGTTTAGGCGCTTGGTTCAACCCATAAAGAAATTTGACAAGCTTACAAACTTTATTTTCACTCCCGATAGCCACAAATCCCTCTGGTTGTTCCATATATATCTCTTCCTCTAGATCACCATACAGGAAGGCTGTTTTCACATCCATCTGATGGATAGAGAAGTTATATATGGAAGCCAGTGCAATCAGCACGCGGATTGTAGTTAATCAAGCTACAGGGGAATACGTATCAAAGTAGTCAATCCCCTCTTTTTGCCTAAACCCTTTGGCAACCAATCTAGCTTTATACTTATCAATAGTACCATCAGCTTTCAATTTCTTGTTAAAGATCCATTTATATCCAATCGTAGTACATCCCGGCGGTATATTGACTAGTTCCCATGTCCCATTGGAGATAATGGAGTCAATTTCACTTTTGATAGCTACTTTCCAATGCTTAGCCTCCGAGGAAGCCATAGCATCTTTGAAAGTCACAGGATCATCCTCGATATTGTAAGTGACAAAGTCACTTCCAAAATCTTTAGCGATCCTGGCCCGCTTACTACGGCGAGGTTCATTAGCCTCATCAAAAGTAGAACCGGGACTACTTGGATTTACCTCCCCATTTGTCATCCTCTCCACATGTTCGGGAATGGAACCAGATGCAAGGGCAGAATCTAAAGTCGAAACATCTTCGGGTATTCCTTGTTTCAAAGGGAATACATTTTCGAAGAATGTAGCATCACGTAATTCGACTATTGTGTTAACCTCTATGCCAGAAATCTCAGACTTAATGACTAAGAATCTCATGGCATAACTTGTTTCCACATAGCCCAGAAAGATTGCATCAATAGTTTTTGGACCAAGCTTCTTCCGTTTGTGTTCAGGGACTAAGACCTTTGCAAGACATCCCCACACACGGAAATATTTTAAACTCGATTTTCTGCCTTTCCAAAATTTGAATGGAGTGCATTCTTTATGTTTCAGAGGGACTCTATTCAGAATATGGCAAGCCGTATTCAAAGCCTCTCCCCACATATATTTCGGCAATCCAGAATTCAAAAGCAAACTGTTAATCATGTCTTTAAATGTTCTGTTTTTACGTTTTGCTACACCATTCGAGGAAGGTGAATATGGAGGAGTCTCTTCATGAATAATACCAAACTTTTGACAATATTCAACAAACGAGTTCGACTCATATTCATGACCTCTATCTGATCATACTCTTTTAAGTTTCTTGCCAGTTTGATTTTCAGCTTCATTCTTAAAAATGATAAACTTTTCAAGTGCTTCATCTTTATGTTTCATTAAATAAACATAACAATATTTACTGCAATCATCTATAAAGGTGATAAAGTATCAACTCCGGTCTCGTGTTAAGACGCCATTGAACTCACAAATATCTGTGTGTACTAAATCAAGTATTTCAGTATCCCTTTCAACTGTTTGATAGGCTTTTCTTACTTGTTTAGCTTCTACACACACTTGACATTTGTGATTTTGTCCAATGTCATGCGTTGGAATTAGATTTAAATTCATCATTCTTTTAACAGAATCGAAATTTAAATGACCCAACCGTGCATGCCATACAGTGGAATTTTCTATATTATTAATTACAACAGAATTATAAAAATTTGAACTATTGGAACTAGAAACACTAGCATATTCAATCCGTACTTTAAATAAACCTTCAGATAAATAGCCTTTGCCAATAAAAGTTCCGTAATGTAAAATTACAACTTTATTAAGCTTAAATGAAAGCTCACAACCCTCTTTGACTAACATTGAACCATTAATAATGTTCCGTCTAACATAAGGGACGTGATGCACTCATTGCAGAGATAGTGTGCGCCCTAAAGGAAACCTTAGGTCCACGCGTCCTATCCCACATACTTGTGCTGCACTTGCATTTCCCATCCTCATGGATTGTCCATCAATTGGTTGGTACGACATAAATAGAGACTTATCAGTACAAACGTGCACATTTGCTCCAGTATCGATAAGCCAATCGAATGGTTCATAAATAGTCAAAAGTTCGGGTTCAAAAGAAACATACCCGTCAACGTGTCCATGAGAACTAGCAATGCCAGCCTCAACCATGTTGACTACTGGTCCTGAGGGTTTTGATTTGGTCTTTCCTTTTTCTGCCCTGTTGGGACAATCCCTGGCATAATGACCAACCTATCCACAAGTCCAGCATGGTTTGTTTGCTTTTTGGCTTTTTAGCTTTGGCTTTTCCTTTATCAATGGTTCTAGAATTCGGATTGAATTTTTGCAGCTTAGGGTTTTTCTTTCCAATAGTCAAAACATTTGCTTTTGACTGGAATCCAACTAGTACCGAGTGTGTCTGATTTCTATGTTCCTCTTCTATACTTATGGCAATCATTAAATCATCAAAGGATAAGTTTCCTTTTTGATGTTTTAAAGACATTCCAAAACTTTCCTAAGATCTAGGAAATTTTTCAATAATTGCCATAACCATGAACTTTTCTGGAAGTTTCATTTCAACATCAGCAAGTGAATGTTCCAGATTAAGCAGATCATGGGTTTGTTCTGACACTGACTTACCTTCAACCATTTGATACTTCAGGAATTTAGAAACAGAATACTTTTCGAGCCCTTGCTCCTCAGTATTGTATTTCTTATCCAATGCTTCCCAAAGTGACTTCGCAGTATATGAGTCTGAGCAATAGACATCGAAGAGAACATTTGACAAACCTGACAAAATGATCCCTCTGCCTATTTGGTCTTGCTCAGTCCATATTCCGATTTCATTAGTCTTTGGGTCAGTATCAGTAGGTACGGGTTTGTCAGTCTGAATTACAGACAAGAGCCCCTTCATTGTGAACCAAATCTTCATTCGTTGTTGCCAACGTTTAAAGAATTGGCCAGCAAATGGTTCAGGCAAACCGCTCAAGTCAATTTTTGAGAAACCAAAGGAACCAGCAGTTGAACTCGACGCCATTATAAATATATTAAACGAATAAACCCCGAATATTTCTTTAAGATTGTTGGATAACAATAGAGCAGAATATCTAAAAATCAATATTCTCGTGGGTGGATTTATTCGATAATATAAATACAATGCATTAACAGTTTTACACTAAAACACTATAGCCAAAAGCAAACTAAATAATGCCGTAAACAAATAAATAAACAAGAAAGTACAGATGACTTATCAGTATTTATTTGAAAAAGTACAACTGAATCACCGGGTTGAGCCGGTTTGCCTTAAAGAAATATTCGCCCTACTGACCGGTGCGATGGGCTTGCGATACTCCTTTCAGGATAAGACAGTCCAGAGGTCCGTTCCAAGCCGCACTGCTACGTTGAACCTCACTTCGAAAGCTAAACAGCTCTAGAGGTTGCGTATGCACCTCAAAACACACACTCAAAAGCTAAAAACTATAAACTCTCTTAAGACTGCAGTTCCTTAAAATAGTATACTTGTTATTCCTGTTTGTTTTGTTTTTGTTTGTCTTTCTGTGTCTTTTGCAGGGAACCAGTAGGCAGCTTTATATAGGGAGAAGAGACAGCTAGCATTAAATTCTGGCACACATTAATGCAAAGTTGAAACCGTTTGAATGCCAACGGACACGCAATGTATCTGGACTCAAAAACAGACAACATTCGAAAACGTGTTGTTAATTAAATATAGTAACAGAATTCAAAATTCAGATTTTTGAATAATACCGTTACACCAAGGGCAATTCAGTAAAAATTAAGCCCGAGACAATTCGCCCAAACACCCTGGACCTGGACCTGGTCCCTAGTCCGTGGCTCGTGGCTCGTGGCCGTGGCCGGAGCCGGAGCCGGAGCCGGGTTGGGCAGGTGGCGCGCGCGTGTGGGGTTTGCCCATATGCGGTACTTAGTTGTTTAGTTTACACTATAACAACACTTAACCACATACATACTAGCATTGTCAAGGCTAGTATATCCGATGTGGAATATTTTACACAGCTTTATTTACACATAGAGAATATTAACCCTTGAAAATATCATCTTATCAAGCCCATTTCCAACATATACATGCACACACACACACACACACAATTAGACACATACATACACACACTAAGATCTGATGGGCAAAGAAGAAGATGGGTGGTTGGGTGGGGGAAGGGAGGGAACAAGTAGAAGATGTGGTTAGAGATGAGGAAAAGGAAAAAAAATTGAAGATCTAGATCTAGAAGAAGACGATGGCGACGGCGGCAATGGTGGTGGCTGGAGGAAGAAGGTGGGGGTAGTAGCGGTGGTAGGAGGATGCAAGCGACAGCGAAGACGAAGACATGAGGAAGAGGAAGAAGATGGGTGGAGGGGAGGGGGAAGGAAGCAGAAGATGGTTCCGATGGCGGTGACTCTGGTGACGGTGCGGAGGATGGTGGTGGAGTATGAAGAAGAAAGAGGAAGGAAGAAGAACAAGAAAAATGAGAAAAATTGAGAAAAAGGAAGATTAGAAAAATAAAATGAAAAATATTTTTTAAACCCTAGGGGTAATTTAGTCAATTTAATATTTTTAAAAAGCAAAATGTGGCCTAATTACATGCATACTCGTACTTGACACACACATACGTCACTTGTTGTTATTTTTAAAAAGCAAAATGTGGCCTAATTTAGTTTGGATATAAAATGTGGAGTTTTTTTTCTTCATATTTTTAAATCACAATGTACTAGAATCAAATTTTATGAAACCACATGTCGATTTTATATAGTTATCCATATTGATTTTAAAATACTTGATGTCTCGGAAAGAATAACTGGTGACCTTTTCTTTGGGGCTTTGTGTGATTCAATAAATATGCAATGTCATATATCTTGGTATGTGGGATTTAATAAATATGCAATGTCATATATCTTGGTATGTGGGATTTAATAAATATGCAATGTCATATATTTTGGGGCTTTGTCTAAAATATTTCATATATGGAAAAAATAACTCCAATAAATAAATATGTTATATTTAGGTATGTGGGTTTTAAAGTATTTCATATTTGATAAAATAACTTGGGATATATAAGAGATTGATGCTTTATGGGTCCATTAAAGCGAGTTGGCTCAGTATCTGGGCTTTTGTGCGAACTACTAAACATAAAATCTAATATATTTGGGTATTTTGATACTAAAATGTTTGATATTTTGAAAACAATAACTCACGAATTAGGAGATGCATGTGTAATATTGGTGCTTTCTGATGGTTGATTTAATGAATAATTATTCAAATATTGTAATTCCTTTTAATATCATTAAATTGCAAAAAGAATAAAAAAAATAGGGAAAGATAAATGATGTAATGTGGAAGAGTGATAGAAATTGGAAACAAAATTCAAATGAGCTTTTATTTTGTTAGGCCCAAAATGCGATTTAACCTTAACCTTCATCATTAACCACATCAATCTTTCTAGTTAATTTTGATGAAATAGGTAGCTTATAATAAATTGTAGGGAAAAATACATCTTTTGTCCTGTATGTTTCGTTGTTTTCTTTTTAGTACTTAATCTAGTGGGTTAGCAAAATTAGGACATTAATTTAAAAAAAAAGTGATACATTTAGGATAAATTGACCAAAATTTGTTAATTTAGCTAGAAAAGGTACAAAATCCATTGGATATTTCCGCATAAGTTGATTTGTATTAAAATTTTATGATTTTGATTGAGTCAATACTTATTTATATACTACCAACACCACATACTCTTCGTGTGTACAAAATATAAAAATATATATTTCAATTTAGTAGTTAAATTTTTTTTAGAATAAACATATAAATATATTAATAAATTTCTTTTATAAGAATACTTTTTTAAGAATTATTTGAAATAAGTTATTAAATTACAATAATTTAAAAATAAAATAATAACATGCAATAAAATTACATGATAAAGAATAAACACAAAAAAAAACTAAGTAATTGTAATTAGAAAAAGTGGTTTGTGGGTTAAGAATATGGGTTTTTTTTAAAAAAATTGGATTTAATATTACAATATTGACCTTTTTATTTGCTTCTTTATTGCATGTGTTTACTAATTAAAAGGGTAAAATTGGCACATTAAAATTTGGTATCCGAATTGAATAGATTTCATGTGAATTTTTAATTTTAGCCACAATTTTACATATCTCTATTTATTCCACATAAAATTGAAGGACAAATTTTGTAAAATCACATAAATAACCTCCATTTATGAGATAAAAATGTCTTTCTTTTTATAATACTATAGATGAGGCGACATTTTTGACACCTTGGCATCTAAATTCCAACATGGACTGAAGTAGTAGTGGAAAATAGTCATGTGCTCAGTGCCTCAGTACATGTTCGTATTTGGAAAAATTGGTGCACATTGTAAACCATCAACCACAACAGAAGATTTCATATCCAAAATCAAAACGCAAATTGAAACTGAAATTTGAGGTTTTAAAAAGGTACATTGGATTGATTTTCCTATTACTTTCGAATAGGGGTAAAGGAGGTTCTGAATTTCGCCGGTATTTGTGTTCGAGATATTTGAAAATGAAAAGCAAAAATGAGTTGAGAGGGTAGAGAGGGGAGTTCTCAGCGCCGGCGATGATGCTTCGCCGGCGAACAATGGGTTTTTAGTGGGGAGTGGAGCCGTTACTCCGACAACAAGTGAGCGCACCATGGAAGAGTTGTAGGCTGCAATTCAAGCTCCAATTGCTAATTGTAAAAAATCAATTGCGACGGAAGATAAAATCAAGTCACCATAATTGTTGGATGAAAATTTTTACTTTATCTTACTGATTTTTCAATTATACGAAAAAAAAAGTAAACAAGACATGTATGATGAACTAGGGTATGAATATGGACACCACTACGAAATCTAGTAATGATAATATATATATATATATAAGGCAAATTATATCTACATTCATAAAGTATAGTATAATTACAAATCAGTCCATTTATATCATGCTCTGATGATGGGATCGAATTTAGATAAAGGATTCGGTCCGAAGCGGAAGCTGACTCAACTTGTGTTGTTGGTTGGGTTCTCGATTTGCAAGGATGAAACACACGTGAGTCTAGCCAATAGTGTCTCTGCCGATAGGAGTATATAAAAATATAAATGAATAATTTAGCAGAGTTTTCAGTATGCAATGAACAATTACCTTTATGGAGAATTTTTCAAGAGTATTTATAGATAAGAGCCGATCCCACTTAACTGGAGGATTATGGCTGAGATTGAGGATTTAAGAGCACCTATGGTACGATGGTCCCCTATACTAAGGGAATAACGTGGTTGAGGGCATAGGTGCTTTCTTGGGTGGGTACCATAGTGCGTGTTAAAAAGGAACAATATCAGGGTACGATTGTACTCCCTACTTGAGGAAGGTTTCTCCCATCGACCTCTCATGTCCTACGAAGGACGTGGTGGCTCACGTGGCAGGTACAAGGCACATGGTTCTTGTTATACACGTTGCTGCTTGTGGTTGGACTATGCGGTTGCATGTGTGGTATCCCATATCATCTAGGCCCACGAGCTTGTTATATGCAAGAGTTGCCGCCAAATCCATCAAGTGCACCATTAAATTGGGTTAAGAACAACTTGTCTAAAAGAAATATTCAATGGATGCACTTGAGTTCTTGGGTCAAGTTTATAAGAAATTCAATTTTTCCTTGGGTATCTAATGTGGGATAGGGTATTACAATCACCCATCCTTCAAAATGCGATGTGCTTGTTGCGGCGTAACATCTTTTAGGATTGACCACTAGGCGTTGGAATTTTAGAAGTGGATCTTACGACTTCAAGAAGTATATAGTTTCTACATATGTAGCACTTTGTCCCGCAAGTTTAAGAGGTAGATCTCATGAGCCTGACACTTTACCCCACATAGCATTTAGCTCCAGATATTTTGATTGACAAGTGACTATAATACCATTTTTCATGCCCCAAGCCCGTGAGCCTGTTGGATGCAAGAATTGCCATCAAACCCATTAAATGCACCCTTAAATTGAGTTATGAATAACTTGTCCAAAAGGAATATCAAATGTATCCGCTTGAGTTCTAGCGCCGAATTTATAAGGAATTCAATTTTTTGCATGGCTTCTCGATGTTGGACAGGGTATTACACTACGATTTTAAAAACTACAAGCCCCCCCCCCCCTCGCGTGGTATGTATTAGTTTAATAAATTTCATCCTTTATCAAGGTATGATATAATTGCGGGTTGTATTTTTTGGTATTTTTCTGAGGAATTCTGATGGACGTCGAATCCACCAAAAATAATTTCTACTATTCTAAACATAAAATTAATTTGTAAATAAGGTGAGTAGTGTCAATCCCATAGGGAATAACTTATTAACTGGTTCCTAAGATAACCAAGTGTAAAAAAAAAAAGTAAAATGGGGGTTTTGAATAAAAAGTTAACAAAATAAAATAAAAGTAAGGGATTAATTATAAAACAAATCTATATGAAGAAAAATTCAATCAAGGGTAATTTTTCGTTCAACATATTTATGGATTGATCATTGATTCAAATATAACCTTTAAATTTATACAATAGATTAGTTATAGTTTTTAAAGAACTCATCCAACCTAATTTTCCTTAATAATAAATTAAACATGCAAACGCAATGAGTAATTCCTAATTAACGAATAACCCTAATCGAACAATAGGATTTAACTCATTAATAGCATTAGAAACTAGAAAGACCTAATCCTAGCCAACAAACCTGCAAACGTGGTTCTTCGAATCTAGATTGTGTATTTTTCATAGTATAATCCAAACGTTTCGACCCAGTCAAATTATACTACTTTCCACCTACATTAGTTCAATTAAATAATTACGAATTTAATCTTACCAATTGAATATATGCTATTCTGTCAATTGACTTAAACATTGACTTAAATAAACAAACAAATAAACAATTGCGACATGCATGGCTTAAATTAGATCACAAATTGAAAATAACAATTGAAAATAAATAAACAAACAAATAAATAAACAAAACTATTTGTTACACTAACAATTGAAAATAAATAAACAAACAAATAAATTAGATCACAATCCCTACTTAAACATTGACTTAAATTAACCCTTGACTAAAGTTGTTTAGCCATGCATGGCGGCAAAATTAAAATTTAAGAACAGTATGTCGCATATTCTGTCAATTTGGTACACTAACTTTTCGAATTTCATTTTTAGGACATTAATTTAAATACTTTTAACATATTTAGGATAAATTTCCTCATAATTAGAAATCTCGTCAGTATTTGAACAAAATTTGGAAACAAAATTGCTTGCCAATGGTGAAATTGATCGCGTAAAGTGTCCTACTATCCCAATTTCACCATTGGCGATAAATTTAGTTCCCTAAGTTTGTTCAAATTCCAGCGAGATTGCTACTATGACATCCCGATTTTTTTGGTCTAGCAACGATATAAAAATCGGTTCTTATAATATACGTGCATGCTTACTAATATTTTATGTTTTGTATGATCCTTCTTTTATATGTGAATTATGTGAGGTGATAATTACATGATTTTCCAAATTTTAAACGAATTTGACATTCTAAAACAATTTTCGAAATTTTATGTCGTAAATTGCAATTTTCGAAAATATAACTAAAACATTTTTAATTTCTGGGAAATATACATATAATTTCAGATTTATAAAGATTAAAATTCATCTTTTTGGAATTTTTCTAAATTAATTATGAATTTTCGGATTTTAGGCCTTAAAACTCTAATTTTATGCCCTAAAACCATAATTTTCGGTTTTTACAACCATAAATAAATACAAATTCGAAGTTTTTAATTAAATAAAGATATGATTTCAGATTTTATAATATTAGGACAATAAATATCAGATTTTATCCGATTTTATTTGATTTTATTTGATTTTGTGTTCATATTTTATTAAAATATCCTATCTTATCTTATCTTATCGTATCTTAATCCTATCTTATCTTATCTTATCGTATCTTAATCCTATCTTATCTTATCTTATCTTATCCTATAAATTGACCTTATATTATAAAAATCCTATTTCTTGCCCTAAACTATATAAAAAGGAGGCCATTGTCTTCATTCTCCCCCCCCCCCTCCCCACACAAAAATCCCGCCTAAAAACACACACCCACACTCACTCCACTCTCAATACACAAAACACTCTCTATTCATAGCATATCTTCCACACACATATATATATATATATCATTAAACCCTTCTTTTTTTTACACATATATACATATTAGCCTTCCATATACTCCCTTATTTTCCTCAAACACTCTTGAAGGAGGAAGTCAAGTTGATCTAGCCAAAATAAATCTATAAACTTGATAAATTCTAAAGGTGAGTGCCTTTTACCTTTCTTGCTGGGGCATTAAACTATATGTTATAAATATTATTCGTATGGTCTACCTTGTTTGATTTATGTTATCCGAATCTTTTAGAATTATACCTTACTCTCTACGTTTCAACAAAATATTTTTCTGAATTATAAGTCAAATTATACCCGAAAAGTAGTTCATTTCTGATATTGTCAGTTATGTCTGTTTCAAAATGATTTGTTGACACCCTTGGGATATCATGTTTTAATTATTAATGTATCCCTCGTGTTGGAAACAAGCTATTATTTTATTGAAAGTTTGTGAGCCATTTTGTCATGTTATGATCTATTAATACCCTTGGGGACGCCCTTGGGAAGTTTGGGCCCAGGTACATATGAGCAGGGAATATCAAGTGGAACGAACCGTCGATAGAACCTTCTTACGTAATACCATTCTATTGGACCTGACTCCTACATATAGTTGGAGGTTAATTGTAGTAGGGATTGGCTCGGTGTATTTCATGGGCACGTGGTACACTTACCGTTTACCGTTGTCAAGGTCGCTCCTTGATACAAAGGGGAGGCATAAGGATTTTATGATATGTTTATCTGTTTTGGGTAGTAATAAGGTTGGAGATTCCGTTCATGGCTCACCATCCGTCTTGTTCAAGTTTGTGTATACGCATTTTTTATGATTCATTATTTTGTTGGTTTATGGCTCTTATTTTAAGTTTATATATCTATATGTATATTTCCCGCCTCACTAAGTCATTTGGACTTACCACCCCAAGTTCTTTTTGTTCATTGCCTCAGTTTCAGGAAAATAGGTTGAGGGGACTTGGTTAAGGGGATTGGAGCTTTACCAATCATTAGCACATAGTTGTTTATCCTGTATAGCAGACTGGCTTATTTAATAGAAAAAGGAAAATCACTAGTTAAAGTTTTGTACTTGGATAGTTGTACCTTACAGTTCTATGTAAGTTAATTGCGTTTTTGTTTATCTCGATTTTATTGTTGGGCAGTACTAAATAAGTTGCAAGTATTGCGTACTGAATGGAAAAAAATTGGTACTCAGTAAGACCGTTAAGTGAGTCCTAGTCGTATAGGATGATCTTAGCGAGCGGGGTGTCACAGCTACTTACGAGGCAATTTGTCCTAAATGTGTTAAAAGTATTTAAATTCATATCCTAAAATTAAAATTCGAAAAGTTAGTATCTCAAACTCACAAAACATACAATATACTGTTCTGAAATTGTAATTTGTCCTAAAGGTAGAGGCCAGTGGCTTGGCAAAGTTGGTTTGGGATTGTGATCTTGGTGCGGCCTTATTTTTGTGCATCATAGCCTTCTTTTTCTGGTACAGTGTTGAACAATGACAAATTACACAATAATAACTTTTTCTCAAAATCATTAAAAACTTCACAATAGCACATTTTCATTAACATAACACACTAGTTCAACATTAACACATACACAACTAAGGTTTCATACATTAAGTGCCCAAAAAATAAAACCCATAATTGATACAAAGCATCCAAAATACCTAAAATGTGGCTTCAATCTAAACTACCCAAACATAGAAAAAAAAAAGACAACTCATGACAATATAAGCAACCACATCAACTTCTTGAACTTCTTCGTCATCATAGCTTTTTCTTCCAACTCATCATCAAGTTGCGCCTTCTCACTGCGCAAATCGAGTATTACACGGAATTGTGGTCAAAGTCCATGACCACTTTAGCCACACCATTTTTTTTGGCCACGGATTTTTGCCAAAATCCGTGACCAAATCCCTGTTTTCTAGTAGTGACCGTTCTAGCCCTTTGTGACATTGAAGGGTCTTAACAAAGAAAAAATTCACAAGGGGGGCCTCTTCTTTGTTCAACAAAAGATCAATATTTTAGGACTTCTCCTTTGGAAAAAAAAAATCAAAAATAAAACAAACAAATAAAGAGGAAAAGTAGCATCTCGCCCTCATATTCCAATCAGGGCAACCACAAAACCTTCTCTTAGGGTTGTCAGGCATCCAGGAGGTCCGCAATTGTGGTCGCTTTCCATAGTCGCACACCATCACCCTTGGTCGTGTGTTTTCTCTCTCTAGGTAAGTCTTCTTCTTTTGTTTTCTTATCAGATAAAAGAATTGGTCAAATGTTATTTGGTTAGGGTTATATGATAGGATTTACTTTTTGGAGGGAAAAGGTAGTGAGTTTCCCTCCACTTTTGGTCCACCTAAATGATGACAAATAATCTTATGTGTCAAAATATCTTGCCAACTGGATAATGAAAGTCTAAGTTGGTAGTCACGTGATAGGCATGTGCCATTTTCCGGCGAAATTGACCAAAAATTGCCCAAAATCCTAAAATTGCTACTATTTTAAAAATAGGTGTCCCTAAATTGCGGGAAAAATCTTAAATGTCCTAAAATCAATGTTTTGAAAATCGGACCGCACACAAAATCGGCAGCCTTACTGGTTACCGGTTCAATCGGTTCAACCACCGGTTCAACCGGTGTGACTCATAAATATGAAATAATTATTAAATTAATTTTTTATATAAAAAAATATCATAACTACATAAAAATTAGAGACAACCCAATAACAATAATAATAATAATAAATAAATAAATAAATAAACCAAACATGAAATTTACCTTACTATTTAGTAAAAATCCAACTCATCATTCTTTCCAAATCTAACAAATAACAATTAAGAAAATAATTTGAAAAGCACATTTTATCACATTTTACATCCAAATCCCAATAAAACCAAATGAGATTAAACAAAGTAAAACAAGATAAACCATCCACTACTAGAAAAATAACTAATAGCCACGGAAAAAATCCGTGTCTAATCCGTGACTATTAGCCACAGATAAAAACAAATTATGAAAAAACCTTAGCCACGGATTGCCCGTGGCTAAATTAGCCACGGCTAGTCCGTGGCTATTTTTGGTGGATGAATTTGGCGCGAATTTTGCAGCCGATGGTTAGCCACGAATTAGCCACAGTCAGACCGTGACTAACAGCCACGGGTTAGCCACGGTGGCCATGGCTATTAGCCACGGCCTAGCCACGGTTAGGCCGTGGCTAACTAATTTTTTTTTTGGAATTATTTTATTTGTGCTCGACATAATTCGTTCTTTGAAGATAAATGTGTTATTCTATTTTGTCTTATCAGTCAAATAAATCTTGTAATTAAATTGATATGTAATTGATTAATGTTAATGATTGTGTATATTTATATATAAAACAATCATTAGGAATGACGAATGATCGTTTAAATTATTTGATGATATTAATTATAAGAATATATTGATCGAACTAATTCTCAATTTAAGTATCACAATTGTTTATTATAATATCACAATATTAGAGTTTTATTATATATATACTACATATATAAGTGCATATATATATATATAAGTACGCATGCGAGTTCATTTACATATATGGTCACTTATTCAGTTGTACGAGTTAATTGTGTGATTTCAAAAGTTTATAATTGATAAAATATCATAACTTATATTATAGTTTTATGACCGATGTATATTATCACAAAAAAATAAAAATAAAAAAATTAAGGGTAATGTTAAATTGAAATCACCGATGTGCAGGCCGTGGCTAAACCATGGCCTGGGTGCTTAGCCACGGTCTGACCGTGGCCAAACTGTGGCCATTAGCCACGGTCAAGCCTTGGCTAATTTAGCCACAGCCTGACCGTGGCCAGCCCGTGGCCATTAGGCCAGGGCTAGACTATGGCTAACCAATTTTTTTTTAATTATTTTATTTGTGCTCGATTTAATTCGTTCTTTGAAGATAATTGTGTTATTCTATTTTCTATTATCAATCAAATAAATCTTGCAATTAAATTGATATATAACTGATTAATGTTAATGATTGAGTGATAATCAATTTATATATATATATATATATATATATAACGATCATTTGGAATGACGAATGATCGTTTAAATTATTTGATGATATATATTAATCATAATGTTTTATTCATCGAACTAATTTTCAATTTAATATTAGAGTATTAAATACAAGTACGCATGCGAGTTTCATTTACATTTATGGTTAATTAGTCAGTTGTACGAGTTAATCGTGTAATTTTTATAATTGATAAAAATTGGTAATTATGTTATAGTTATATCAACAATCGTGGCAACGCATTATTGATATTAAAATTTAATAATATTTGAGTGTGTAACAAAAAAAAATTAATATTTCAGTGTACTGTAAAATTAAAATCACCGATGTATATTAGCCACGGTTAGTCCGTGGCTAAACCGTGGCCTGGGTGGTTAGCCACGGTCTAGCCTTGGCTAATAGCCACGAATTAGCCACGGTCGGGCCGTGGCGAAAGAAATTTTTTTTTTGAATTATTTTATTTGTGTTCGCTTTAATTCGTTCATTGAATATAAATGTGTTATTCTATTTTCTATTATCAGTCAAATAAATCCTCTTTGAAGACAAATAATAACCCTCATTTAATTTCCTATTATCAATCGAATAAATATTTTAACTAACAGTGCTATATAACTCATTAATAATGATTTCGCCATAATCTATATATATATATATATATATATTTATCATAAGGATTTACAAATAATCGTTTCAATTATTTGATGGTATTATAATTTTCAATTAATCTAATTAATTTAAAACGCGGCTAAACCTAAATTTGAAACGTGTTACCCATGGCTAATTTTTTGCCCAAAACATAATATATATATATATATATATGTATGTAAGTAATTAGCCACGGCCAGGCTGTGGCTAATCCGTGGCCTAACCATGGCTAAAGTAGATCCGTGGCTTTTTTAGCCACGGATTAGACCGTGGCTAATCCTACCTATATATACCACACTTAGAAAAAAAATTTTCCTCCCTCTTCTTTCTTCTTCCCCCCAAGGTATGTCATCTCCCCCCCCAACCCCCACCCCCGCGCGGACACGAGATAGCCACAGCCACGCCGTGGCTAATGGCCACGGGATAGCCACGGCCAGGCCGTGGCTAAAGGCCACGGATTAGCCATGACCTGGCATTTGCCAGAATTAAGTGGCCAATTTGGCCACGGCTTGACCGTGTGGCTATTAGCCACGGCCTGCCCATGGCTACAAATTCGTAGCCACTGGCCGTGGCTAGTAAAACCGTGGGTAAATTGCCGTGGCTAAAATTAGCCATGCCACTTTTAGTCACAGATAAAATTCGTGGCTAATTTTCTTGGCTAATTTTAAAACCGTGGGTAAAATTCGTGGCTAAATTTGTTTTTTCTAGTAGCGATAATAAATCATTCAAGGCAACATAATTATCTCAAAACTTAAGATTTAACAATTTTATAAGGATTACACCTTTTCGATTTTTTAACGACAGTACGTGGATTACCTAACCATATGAGATGAAGGATACATATCCCTATTAATCTAGAGTGATAGTTCGTTCAAAATCACAGGGTCATTTCTTCAATTCTTTTGCATAAAAGTTGATAATACTTTCATATCCAACCAAACAAGAAATCAAGAAAAATATCATAACACACACACACACACACACGCTCACACACTCCATTCAATAATTCAATCAAACCCGAGAACTCCAAACTAAGAGAGAGCCCAAAAATCTACTATACCGATTTGCAGCCGGACGGGATGCGCGTCGGACGGGCAGAGGGGCAGCGTGGCAGCCGAGTAGCAAGGGCGGATGAGCGGCGTGGCGCGACGCAACGCGGTGGAGGCTAGGGTTTATTGCTTCTTCGCATTCTGCAGAGCAGCAGAGAGATGGACAAAAGACCATACAAAAAAGGGAAAAAGGAGAAGTAGAAAATAGAAAAAATCTGATTTTTTTTTTAAATTTGGCTTGCCGGTCCTATCCATGAACGGGACTGGTACGATCGATTTTCCATCGGTTTTTTCCGGTTCATGGCCAGTCGACTCATGCTTGGTTTTAGAAGGCCAATCAGACTGGACTAGTCATCGATCACCGATCGAACCGGCCGGTCTGGTCCGGTTTTGGAAACATTGCCTTAGACTGAAATAGGGCAAAGTTATTGTCCTAAAACTGCATTTTTTCCTGTAAAAGCTATACGTAAAGTCAACTTATTGGGAGTATCGAATTTTAGATGGGGATGTCCGATAGTAGTTGTGATGGTATAACTTCACGAAGTTTGATGGAATAACAAAGTTGATTCAGGGATTATGTTAAGCTTAACAATATGCATTTCTGGATGATCGAATTGATTATTATGATTGAAAGAAAGTTATATTTTGAACATATTCTCAATTAATGTTTGCAAAGGACCCTTAACCTTGAGGGAGTACTTAATTGTAATTTTCAAAATAAGAAAGACTAATTTGTAATCACACTATATTTCTAGAATTGCTTATTTCACTGCTTTAACATCACTAGATTTTTTTATGATTATTTTAGTTTTAAGGTACGCATATAAATTATTTTCACGCTGTGTTTATTTTTAATTTGTTTGTCTCTCATAATAAATTAAACTTAACTTATAGCTCAATTGAATATAAATAAGTAATAAAGCCGCATCAAATAATGATAATTAAAAAGATTATAATTTTACTATATAATTATTCTATTAATGAATAAAATTTAATTTAAACGAGGATATATTAGTACTAGGAAAACGAAAAATATTGGCACAGAACTACAGATATAGATATAGAGATATATATGACGGCGTTATATACGTGAAAGTTCGTTGAAATTAACTGCTTGTTGAACTGTCTGTTAGTAGTAGTTGCTTTGTTATGAAGCAATTATGACGGTTAATTAAACCTAGAAATCATGCGTAACCACCAATCTTCCCTCTCTCTATTTATATATATATATGTGTGTGATATGTCCATGCAAAAACACACAACACTTTTCAT
Source organism: Petrea volubilis (assembly GCA_026212405.1). Taxonomy (NCBI): domain Eukaryota; kingdom Viridiplantae; phylum Streptophyta; class Magnoliopsida; order Lamiales; family Verbenaceae; genus Petrea; species Petrea volubilis. Next base: position 244,648 of record CM047875.1, on the reverse strand, counting down.
CACTCAAAGAAAATTCACTTGAAAGAGATATACATCTCAGAGAGATCTGCAGAGATTATCTGCGAGATCATCGGAAATATGGATTGGACAAGACGGGAAACCCTGGGCCGCGGCGGTTTCGGGTTCGTATCCATGGCCAAAACCCACGACGATAGCCACCGCCTTCCACCCGTTGTCGCCGTCAAATCAGCCAAAGTCTCGCAGTCGGAGTCTCTGTCTCAGGAGAAGGAGTTTCTTGATGAGTTCAAGAAATGCCCGTCCATTCTCCGATGCTTCGGCGATGATATCACTACCGAGAACGGCGAGCAACTCTACAACATACTGCTCGAATACGCCTCCGGCGGATGCCTCGTAGACCGCATCGGAAAGGGCTCGCCGGAGCACATCGTCAGCCGCTACACGAAGTCCGTCCTGACGGCACTCGTACATATCCACAAACTCGGCTACGTCCACTGCGACATAAAGCCCCACAATGTGTTGCTTGTTAAAGAAGACAGCCTTGAAGATGTTGCCAAGTTGGCCGATTTCGGAAGTTGCAAAAGGTGCGCCGTTGCCGCGGAGGATAGAGATGGGGAGCGTTTTCGGGGCACTGTTCTTTACGCGGCCCCAGAGTCGATATGCCGGCAGGAGTACTTGCCGCAGTCCGATGTTTGGGCTTTGGGGTGCACGGTTTTGCAGATGCTGACGGGGAGATCGCCGTGGACGTTCGACAAGAAGGCGGCTGCGAAGGATGTGTTGTTCAAGATCGGTTGCAGCGATGAAATTCCTGAGATCCCTACTGGCCATAAGGTTTCGAAAGAGGCTAGGGATTTTCTCAAGAAATGCTTTGTTAAAGATCCAATGGCCAGATGGAAGGCTGACATGCTTCTTGATCATCCCTTTGTGAAAATGGCCAGCGCCGGAAAATGTGGCCACCAGGGCCGCCGTCACCACCATCACCACCGTTTGTCGTCGAAATTGTCCCATGGGATTCACTCATTGATCCCTCATTGGTTTCACGTCCCCAGAAGTAGGCATGCTGTGAATGCCTGTTGATCATGTTTTTCACCATATTTAAAGATGTAAATTTGTATATTTGATCCGACAAACATGGGAATTTTTGTATTAATCTTTTCAATTGTAAATATTTGTATGCAGATTCAATAATCATGGGATATTTTTTGCCCTCAATATGATATTCTAGCTCAGATCTAATTCGATCGAATCATTATTAATTTCGTTTTGTCCCATCAGAATACAAAAATAAAAAAATAAAAACATAACGATGATGTTAGTTATACTCACACGAGATTTTCTATTTCAAATAGTGTTTCATCTTCTATTCCAATCCATAGATATACGCTAAGTGTAAAGATCTCATACCAAGTACATAATTAAAAAAGTAACTTTATAGACATAACATGAATGTGAATTATGAAATAAGAGGTGAACCACCATTTTGAAATAGAGATCCTACCCGAGTTATACTACCCTTGATACACTGAAATTAAAATTCATAACCAAATCTAAAGATCAAGTCCTACAATGAGTCTTGCATGGAAAGGAATTTAAATTGATATATATAAATCATACATATACAGATATACTTGAATCAAGTATACCAAAATTATTGATGTTTAGACATGACGCGTACGTTGAGATTCGGCTACAAGGAACTACTCAAAAGAATAAATAATAATAATAATAATATTGATATTGTTAGTTTCACACTATTCTTAACAGATATATAAGATTCTCTCTGTGTGGAAGGCACGAAAAGGTAGATTACAAAAGGTTAATAAATGTTACCAATTAATTTCTACCGGTGTGATCATTATCATGTTAGATTCTTTACTACACTTTATATTTTCATTTTTTATTCCATTGTATGAATACACAACAAGTATAGTAATCTTAAGTCAAAAATTTCATATACATGGCAAGTATATGTATCGTTGGAAATAAACACCATTTCTAACAGAAAATCCTAACCGAATTTTGACAGGATGATCAATAGGAAGCAGTTTGATTGTGTATTGACCGTAGGAGATTTCTAGTCTTTCAAATTGTGAGATATTTTGATTTATTTTACTGCAAATGGGCAAATGATAATATGTTGAATATGCTTTTCTACTCCTACAAAAAGGTCGGCCAAACTGAAAATCTTTTGTCACATAGTTAATTGATTTACTGCCAGTGTGCAAATGATATGTGCTGGATTTGCTTTTTTACTCCCATAAAAACCACTTCTTGGTACACTTATAAAATAAATTTCGTGTTTATTAAATTAAAAGATAAAAAAAATTGTACAAATTGAATTTATTAAATTTAAGCAAATAAAATGGGTACAATTCCTCCGATTCTTCCTTTCACGAATTAGAATCATGGAAATTCAATCACTCTAGGGCAAATTTGGTGGTTTGCTCTTGTGAATTGATTTGATCTTCAATAACGTTGATTCGTACGCTTTACAATTTACATTACGAATCGAACGATTTGAATTCATAGAATGCCGCAAAGTACGTAGGGAACATCATGGACTTGATTTGGAGAAAACATTGACTCGCCAATTTAACACCTTGATTCCCAACCGAACACCCTATTTGGATGACTACCACACGAAGAATGCCTTGGCCATAGCTTAGATCACCTTGGACTTGACTCGAGGAAATGCCTCAAACTTTGTCTTGATCATCGTGGATTTGACTTAAGAGAAAACTATAATTCTCCAGCTTAGCACCTTAGCTACGGATTGAACGACTTAATTTAATGATCTCTGCAAAGTAAGTCAGAAATTTCGTTCTAATCACCTCAAATCTCCTTATGCTGGATTTGACAGAATTCTGGATTTCCTCATTTCTCTTGCTTTGAAAGACTCTTGTGTTTAATGTGTATTGTTTAACTTGTAAGGAAGACCCTTATCTATAGATGTATAAGAGTTAGTCTCTTACCATGTTTGTTTGATTAAGTGACGCAATTTGATTGACTCATCAATATTTGTTGGTAATTTACTATCTCAATCACAAGATATCAAATATCTTCTTTATTTGCAATATGATACTTTTATTGCAAAATATTTGAATGTGGAAATATTTGATTTAATCACCAATTAAATATTTGATTTAGTTTGAAAATATAAATAATTAATCAATGATTGGAAACACTACAAGAAAAAATCAGGAATTTCAGCGGAATGCTCCACTAAAATAATTCAACAGAATTTTAAAATACTTTTTTTAATTTTTCGGCCGAATTTGGGCGAAAATTTCTGTCAAAAATTAAAAAAAACAACTTACATTTTCAATTTTCATTGGAAAATTCCCCAGAAAATTTACAAAATAAAAAAATTCTTAATTTTTCAAATTTCAGCCGAATTTCTACAGAAAATTTTAAAAAACTTAAAAATATTAATTTTTTAATTTTCAGCGGAATTCTTCGCCGAAAATTGAAAAATAAATATTTTAGGGTTATTTTTCAATTTTCGACGAAAAATTCTGCCGAAATTTTCCTCCGAAAATTAAAAAATAATAATAAAGTATTATATAATGCTTTTTTATGCTATATATATAATGTTTCTGTATATACAAAGATATATAGTTGGAGAAATGTTTATATTAACCATATTATTATTTTCATTTTTATTATTATTATTTTAGTTATTGTATGCTACATATATAATATTTGTGTATATACATATATATATATACACAATTGGGAAAATACTTTTATAAACCTTATTATTATTTTTTATTATTATTATTATTATTATTATTATTATTACTACTACTACTACTACTACTACTAATACTACTACTACTACTAATAATCAGAAAAGAATGGAGCGGTGGAGGTCCTGGGTACGATTCCTAAGTTTGGCACTTGAAACTCTATTTTAATCAAACATAATAAAATTCCGGTGCATAATTTCGCCAAAAATTGATTTAATTTTAAAAAAATCCTCTAAAATTCTGCCAAAATTCCGCCGTAATTCCTTGTTTTCGGTGAAATTTTGCCAAAATTTCACCGAAAAATCCGTGGAAATTACCTTTTTTCTTGTAGTGGATTTAATTTGAAGATTCCAAAATATAAATAAAAATTTAATTGATTATTTTTTTTATAAAAAAAAGGTTACACATGTCAATTGATACTAGGTATGAAAATTTCAATGCCTACAACACTGCATTAATGAAAAATTTATAATCCAATACAACTTCTGAAATTAAAGTAACAAAATCATAATCTTTTATATATTTTCACCAAAATACTCTTAAACTTGTTGTTGTAGAACTGCACTATTGGATCTCCATTATTTGTCGCAATTTCTCTATCCTTATAAGGAGGTGATCTCTTGACAAGTGTTTTATTTGGAGAGTTTATTTCGAATTATGACCCAGAATCTTTCATTTACACTGCAGTTTCATAATTTTCTGAAGGAGACATATCATCTAGTTGCATTGATTGCATACATGGAAGAATTTGTTTTTACTATCATGCCCGCCTAAATATAAAAATGATAGATTTTCTTAGTAAATTAATTACATAAATGTGCATGCCACAAATTTTTAGTAGTATAGGCTATATTCCGTAATCAATCCTTTGTCCTCATTTAATTTGAACACTGTGAGGAACTCATCTTTATATATCATAGCCTTTTCTTTGACTTGAACTTTGAGCAACACTTTTATATCCATCAAAGATTTAATTTTCAGTGGGTATCCAAGTGGAAGGGTGTCTTCCAATGAAAATCTTTATATACACAAATTGGCAGTCTGTACGTAAACCATAATTTATCCAAAACTTAAATAACTCACTTGATAAAAACTATATTACAAATTCAAACCCAGAAATTGTTAGAATTAAACCTTTTGAGGAACCTACAAATCTTTCTAAACTGTACTTCATCTAGTAGAGTAAGAACACCAAATTAAATTGACAAAATTTCTCGACACAAAATCATTAGAACTACTAAAAAATAAATAAAACTAGTTAGCATACCATGCTACTTCTTCACACTAAACATTTGGCGAATTACAATCATGACTTCACTCTCAATACTATTTACTATTTTTCTCAATATTATTAATTGCCAACAAGCAATAGTAAATTGCTATAGGATCATATTCAATTCCCATGGCAATTATAAATTAATTTATATTCTTTTTAGATTGTCTTCCACTAATATTTTATTTTCTGAAATATTTTGCTCCCTCAAAAATTGTTTCATTCAAATCAATAATATGACAATACTAATTCCTAGTTACTAATAATTTATGTAATAATAATAAACATACACAAAATGAAATCAAATTTGGAGTAGTATGTTTTTCACTATGTAGAAAAAGCTTATATATTGCCCAAATTGTTCGACAAAAAGTAATTGTGTCATTCCACTTGTACTCTCAGACATAATTACCAACAACAAAGCAATTATTCTTGATTTTTCTTTTTTTTTAAAGATAAACGCAATATTCAAATTCCTACTATTGCCATCAAAACGAAGAATTAGCCAAAAAATATCGACCTATATATACATTTATCTTTACATTACATCATAATAAACTCAAACTATCTATCCCTTTATAAAATCCTAATTTATAATAACTAATGCCCCCTCTTCAAGATTACAAATATTATTAATCCAACCAACACCATCAAGCAATAGTCAATCACTACATGATTTTATTCCTATCACAAATATAAATTAAATTATATTCTTTTTAGGTTTTATCAGCTCGAATGTTTCAGTTTTTGAAATATTTTTTTTCTTAAAAATTGATTCATTCAAATCATGCTACTAACTCTCAGTTACTAATAATTTGGGTAATAATAATAAACTTACACAAAATGAAATGAAATTTAGGGTAGTATGTTTTTCACTATGTAGAAAAGTCTATATTTTGTCCAAACTACTCAAGTATGAGCAATTGTGACATTCAGTGACCAAGTCAGGGGAGACTGGTGGTGGCAGCCGCCCCCCCCACAATTTTTTAAAAATTTATTTTTAGTATATATATTTATTATAATTTTAAAATCCCTCCCCCCTCCCCCCCTCCCCCCCCCCCCCAAAAAATTGACTTTTATTTGTTGGGCTATTGAACTTAAATGAATCTTACTAATTTGACACTTCATATTTAATTGGGAGTGATTAGGGGAATGTGACGACGGAGAAAAAAATGAAAAGATATGTATTGAGCATTGAATATATTTTTTGATTGCGAGAACATAGAGAGAGAGAGAGAGAGAGAGAGAGGATCTAGTTTAATACTTTTTAAGTTTTGATTATATTTCATTATGTAGGTCTATGTCAATTTTATTTTTTATTGTTGAAATATTCTTCGACAAGTGTTTTTTAAAAGCAATTCCTTATTCAATATATTTTCTTTTTTGAAATAGAGAATAGCTTGTTATTTTTAACAATATCATTTTTTATATATTATTTTGATTGTAGCACCTCTAATTGGTCATATACGCATAAATATAATAACTTTTGTTATTTTATATGTTAATGTAATATATAAGCCTTATATTTATATATTTTAATAACTAATGATCTCAAAAAAATTTCACCCTTCCCCCCAATCAAATTCCTGGCTCCGTCTCTGGTGACATTCTACTTACACTCTCAGACATAAAAGAGACAAGCAATCATGCGTACATTTTTAGGGTCTTAGCCCATGGTTGCCAAAACGCCGATGAATTCGTTGAGATAGGAATCTTCAAAATCAAATGGATGTTGGTGTTCGACTACAACGGACTGAACAAACAAAGGTGTGGAACACTGGCATTGTGATTCTAGTGCTAAGTATTTCTATTCTTTTCTTTATTTTCCAAAGAGAAGAAAAGAGCGATATGGAGAGCGGAGAGCAAGATGGTTTGAGATTTGAAAAACTTGAATTGGATTTGCATACAGTGTAATGTAAAGTAAGGTTATATTCAAATCGTGTTATAAAATTATGATAACTTTTTCAACTAAAATTGGTAAATAGGTGGTGAATTGCAAAATCCATATACTTTAAATTGTATATTTCAAACCCTGTATACCGTATGTGGTAATCGACAAAAAAAAAATGTTCAGGTGACCGAGATTCGTAGATTAGGCAGTAAACTGCCAAAACTCATATAATTTAGGTGGTAATCAAATACCAAAAAAACTGATTCTACTGCTAAATATTTCTGTTCTTTCTTTATTTTCCAGAGAAAAGAAAAGAGAGATATGGACTGCGGAGAGCACCATGGTTTGATATTTTAAAAAATAGAATTGGATTTGCATACAGTGTAATGTAAAGTAAGGTTATGTTCATGTCATGTTATAAAATTTCGGTAACTTTTTCAACTAAAATTTGTAAATAGGTGATGAATTGCAAAATCCATGTAGTTTAGGTGGTAAATTTTAAAACCCATATACCGTATGTGGTAATCGACAATTAAAAAGAAAAATCAAGCGAGCGATATTTTAAAAAAAAAACTGCCAAAACTTATATAATTTAGTTGGCAATCAACCACCAAAAAAAAAAGTTTAAGTGATTAAGTCTTGATTACAAACTAATTTTATCCCTTATTATCAGTGTTTTTTAAATCGGAATGGACTGATTGGTTTGACTGGGAACCGGAGGCTGTACGGTTGACCCCAAAAAACCAACCTTTAATTCACCTAGTCTGAACCAGCCTAAACCGGCTAATAACCGATTGAACCGAGGCCGATTTGACCACTCTAACCGACGGGTTATATTTAATAAAAAATTAAAAATTCACCTTTTCTTTTTAAGGTTGTCTTGTTGTCGACAGCTTGCAGTAGTCTCTTAAACTTTTCTTTTCATCTTCCATTCTTTTCTCTTCTCCTTTTCTTCTCCTTCCAAACAAGATAACAACAAAATTTACCCTTTCTTTTCTATATTTCAACAATAGCAGCCAACAAAGAAGAAGAGAAGATTGAACAACAATAGCCTTGGGTAATTTTTGAATCAATATCTTTGCTATTTTTTTTATTAATTTCTTGCGTCAATATCTACTACAAGAAAAAACGGTGTTTTCGACGAAATTTCGATGGAAATAATTAATTTCGGCGGAACGAATTCGTCGGATAAACCTTCATCGCTTTTCAATTTTCAGCGGAATTTCGGCAGAATTTTTTTTTATTATTTCTTAATTAAATAAATTTTCGGCGGAATAATCCGTCGAAATTTTTTTAAATTTTTGGTGGAATTTTGGCGGATTATTCTGCCAAAATTTATTTTATATTTTTTAAAATAAAATTTCAATTGCCCAACTTAGAGTCGAACCCGAGACCTCGCCCTAGCACGCGCCCGAAATTGCCCCAAATTTTGGAGCTGCTGGGAGTCAAACCTTCGCCCTCTTGGTTGGCAATCAACTCTCTCACCGTTGAGTTATCTTCACTTTGTTATCATAATTCATTACATTATATATTTATAGCATACAACAATTCAAATAAAAATAATTAATAATAATAATAATAATAGGTTTTTTATTTATTGAAAATTTTAATATTTTTTAATTTTTAAAAAAATTATATATATAATACATAATATTATATACATATATATAGCATACAAAAATTCATTTAATTCTAATTAAAATAATAATAATAATAATTTTATAATAATAATTCAAATAAAAATCAAATTTTTAAATTTTAATATATTTTAAAATTATATAAAATTAATAATATTATTTATTTAAAAAATATTATTTTTTAATTATTTTTTATTTAAAAATATTATTTTTTATTTTTTCGGCAGAATTTTCCGCCTAAAATCCTCCGAAAATCTGCTGAAAAATTCAAAAATATTATTTTTTAATTATTTTTAATTTAAAAATTTTTTTTTTTTTTAATTTTTCGGTGGAATTTTCTGCCGAAAATCAGCCAAAAAATTCAAAAATTATTATTTATTAATTATTTTAATTTTCCGCCGAAAATCCACCGAATAATTTCGGCGGAATATTCCGACATAAAATTCCACCGAAATTGTGCGTTTTCGTGTAGTGATTTTTGCTGTATCTTTTTTTTTTTTTTTTTTGTTTTAATCAACAATAGCAGCCGTCAATTTTTGAATCAATATCCTTGCTATATCTTTTTTTTTTCCTACGTTATTTAAATCCATGGGCCTTTTGGGTCGCTATGTGCATGTTGTTCGGTGGGGATTTTGGGGTTAGATGAAATGTATGATTTTTAATTCTTTTATAATGAATTAGATGAAATTTAGTTCATGACTCACATTTCGTTAATCACATATTAATGATTATGGTGTAATATTTTCTTTACATTTTTGAGAGCATATACAACAAGTATAGTTCAGTTTCATATGATGATTGGTTTGGCTTTGCCAGACTATGATTTCTTTTCTTTAGAGGGGGCTTTGCTCTTTTCAACTCAAAAGTTAGGGTCATTATGAATGAGAATCACAATTCACATACATGCATATATATATATATATATATATATATAGACACACACACATACAAATAGCTCCTTTTTGAGTGTTTAATTTTTTAAAAAATAAATATTAAAAATAAAAGTTTAAAATATTTTAAATAGAAGTTGACATTCATTGTTATAAGATTGTAAGAACACCTAAAAGGTGCTAAACTGGTAGGAGGTACTTATAGATTTTAGTTAAACCTTGGGTTTGCTTAAATTCTTTTTCTTTTTTTAATAGAAATTTTAAAAAAAGTTAGAAAAATGATATTTTTTTAATAGAAATTTAAAAGAATTATAAAAAGTTAGAAAAGTTATTTTAATATTTTTTATATTTTAATTGCACTATATTATATTTTTTCATTAATATTTACAGCATCATATATATATATATATATATATATTATAATAACCGATAGTTAGTAAGACGGCCGGTTTTATGTTTGATCCGATTTTTATAACATTACTTATTATAATTATACAGCTTAGTTTCTAATGTTTAGGGTTTTATGTTTGATCCGATTTTCATAACATTGCTTATTATATATATAGCTTAGTTTCTAACGTTTAGTCTAAATTCGGAACATCCTCTGAATCCGATTTTATTGTTTGAAAGGAGATGAAAATCATATTTGTCCTTTAGACCAAACCATCGAGAAAGGGCCAGATAAAATCAAGAATCGATATTATAATTAGTTTTTTTGTTGAAGGGACGGCCTGAAGGGGCAAAGAATCAATGAATATGCCCTTCAAAGGCACGAAAAGAGTTACTTTTTTCCTAAGTTTTGTTGGAAAATTTTGTTTGTATAATTAAATTTTTATATGAATGAAAATAAAATATTTTAAACTAATGAAATGAATGAGTACGATTCGATCGCTTGTTAAAGGGTATGCTCAAAATCGATGAATTAGGCAAGTGAACATGCTCAATGGGTGTGTTCAAGTTCAAGTTTAACGAAAATCTACGATGGGATTCAATGAATGGATGTAATCCAAAAATTCATATCTCTGTTCTATGACAAGGTTCGACCTTATAAATAAACCCTCCACTACAAGAATGCATCGTTTTTAGTGACAAATCAATACATTATTACTTTAGTTTCAGTGACAGATCTTGTTTATAACAATTCTGTCAGTAAATATCGTGTCACCGATTGTTTCTTTAATTCTAATTACATTGAATTATATAACTAATCCATAATAGATACCTTAAATTTATGATAAAATTTCTCCATCACGAAATTTCCATTGGTGAAAGAGGGGTTTTCTTATAGTGCTCATTCTATCATATATAATCATAACAACAAAAAGGAATTTTTTATGATTTCTAAATTTTAAGAATTATAAATATTTTAATTTCGATAGTTTTTGAAATTTGTAGTATTGTTATATCAAAAAAGTCTATCGTTATACATTGGAAGACGATTACCAAAAATTCGTGAGCACTTGCACGTAAAATTAAAGAATACAACTATTATACCAACCCATCTATTATTATTTTAAAAAGTACTCTGATTTATAACGAGTTATGAACGCTTAAACTAAGATAATCAACACTTTTATGATGTTGCTATGCATGAGTACTCCTAATGATCATAATTTCAGATATTATTCATTCTACAGAAAGGAAAAAAAAAAGATAAATGTTGATCCATAATAATCCCCAATATCGTAAATTCGTAATGTCGTGAGAAGTCACAAATCATATGGGACACGAGTAAATATCACGGCAAACGCAATTGGGTCAGCCACTTCACGGCAAACGAAAAGGGTTGAGTGCTCGATATACAAATTTCTACGAAGATGTATTTTTAAAAAATAATATATTTGAGGTCATTAAAAAAATGCATCTTCTTCAATGATAAATTAATTTATTATAAATTTAATTTTTGTGATATCAAATGCATTAGTAAATATTTTATCACTAATTATTTCTTTAATTTTGTTACATTAAATTCCATTTCTTGTAATGTAATGTGTCAATTATAATTTTCACGTGATAGAATTGTCTTATGAGCCCATAAATTGTTTATAATTTTATTTTTCATATCTTTTGAATAAGTCTGATATTTTGTTTGAAGGGAAAGAGATACACCATTAAGGACAAGATTTAAAAAAAAAAAAAAAGAAAGGATTGATAAGCAATTGAAAGCTAATTGTTGCCAACGATTAGTTAACTTTCTTTTCCATTCCCATACATCTTAATTAATTTACTATTTATGAGATATCACTATAAATAACATACTATAATTTGTTTGATTACATTTAGTTTTTTATGATTTGATATGATATACTAATGGAGTGGGGTGGCAAGAAAATTTCTTTGCTTCACAGCAGCTAATAACATCTCTACTCCATTTTTTTTGAGAAAAATAATTAATACTTCAAGTTATCGACTATATCAATATTCTAACTCAAAAACAAATTATTATTACCATAACATCAATTAAATACATAACATTATTATATATGATGGTGTCGGATTCGGTCCGATGAACAGGTCACTCCGAGTAGAGGTGCGGTTCGAGGGTGAGTGTCCAAGGTCCTTTCAGATTCCGAGCAAAGGTGTACAAGTTGCTGGTCGGGGTTCTATTCTGCAAGGAAGGAACACACGTGAGCCTAGCCGGATGTGTCTCCGGCGAAGACCCCCCGACGCTCAAGTCAGTGTTCGAGCAGGTAATCGGAAGGTAAAGATGTAATTTTTGTGAATAGTTACCGTGTGAATAGTAACGGTGTGCTATTTATAATAGTAACCGGAGGCGAGTGGGCCGGATTAGGGCAAGTTTGGCCCAGCCCCGTTATTCGTACAGGGATATTCCCTGGTACGTGCCGGGGATGCGTCGGGTACGCTTTGTGTCAGTGGAGTACACCCGGTGTCAGAGGTCGTTATTATTGGGACCACATCGAGGAGAGGGGAGGTCACCGACGGGGTAATAGTCTCCGAGGAGGACAAACATCCCGATGAGGAGCTATTGACTCCGTGGAAACACTTTGGCGGCAGTGCGTCCTAATGTATTCTGATCGGACATAGATGGCAATGACGCAATCCTGGTCGGATCGATCTGACACATGGCAGCCTTCAATCGGCGGATTAGGCTGAGGTGGCGCCGACGTGGCCTCGGGCATATTGGGCCACATCATTAGTTCCCCCAGTTCGGGTCTTGCTCGAATATACATAGATCGAGCAGGACGTGAACTTCCTGGAAGGCGCCGTTCCCATTCTCGAGCATAAACTTCCCGACCAGGCGCTGGCGGTAATTTCGAAAATTTGACCGTTGGGATGTGACCGTTGATAATAATTACGGGCGACGTTTGGACTTCCCGAGGAGCAGTTTTACCGCCCTATAAATAGAGGCCCCGGGCTTGGCAACGAGCGCGTCATTTCCACACCGAGCTGAGATCCGAATCCGAGCATAAATTAGAGAGCACCGAGCACGTCTGGGATACTCCGAGCATCCGAAAACATCATCGACCAGCCCATACCTAGGTACCTTTCCTTTCCTCAGTCCTCTTGTTCTTTTCGTTCCCCCTTTTGCATTAAAATCCCCTAGGCAACCATGAGCGGGTCCGAGAGTGGTTCCGACAGCCAGAATAGGATTGCGGAGTACTCGTTTGGCGAGGGTTTGAGCGACGTAAATCTGTCGCTGTCTTTGGAGGTCGAAACCTCCGTTGAGGGGGCATCATCCCGATGCCGTGGCGAGGCCAGTACTAGCCGGCCGAGGACAGGCGGCAAAAGCCCGAGTAAGGTGGAAGAAATGAGGCAGCGTATGATGGCCGAGAGTGGGGCGGAGCTTCGAACCCCGTCGCACAGGTTAGTCGACGAGGAAGAAACTCCTGATCGGGAACCTCGTCGGAAGAGAAGGAAGGCCATCGCAGGCAACCAAACGATGGTGAGTTGGGGAAACATAATTGCGCACAACACTGATCGGGATGTGGAGAAAGTGCTTGGCTACTACATCCGCGAATCGTTCAGCATCATATGGCCGAGCAGAGAGGAGTCCATTACGGACCCCCCCGAGGGGTGCATTCCTATCCACTATTCTCACATCGAGAACGGCCTCCGGTTCCCCATCCCGTCCTTCATCTGCTCGATCCTTAACCATCAGAACATCAGTCCAATCCAACTGACTCCGAACTCATACGCCTCGATCTGCGACTTCGTTGTCTTCTGCCAGTGTACCGGCCACAGTCCCTCTCTAGCTAATTTCTCAAGCATTTTCCAAATAAACCTCTCGAGTAGGTCTTCCCCGGACGATGAGTTCAACTGTTTTTTCATAAGCGCCAAGAACGGGAGAAAGATCATCGAGACAGCTTCATCCTCTTATGGGAGTGACTGGAAGCAGAAATGGTGCTTCATTCAATATGATGGGGTGTGGCCGGTGAGGTGGTTGCATAATCCGGAGGTAAAGAAGCTTTCCCTGGCCGGACCGGGGTCGAGTAGCTGGTCCCGGGAGTGGATCAATGGACATAAGGCGCAAGGGTTGCTGTGCCCGATTTTCATGACCCAGGAGCGGTTCCTAATAAAGGCCGGGCTCTCGCCGGCTAGACTGGATACTGAGGACATCGCTTTTGGTTGCCTCCCCTTCCTTTCCCTTTTTATTTTTTTTATTTTTTTTTATAGGTATATGTAATGTGATTTTGTTCGAGTGTCGCCTCGAAGTTATTGTGTTTCTGACTGGAGTTTATTGCTTTGATCGTGTAGATCTAAACGTATTGGAGATGGGGAGACTCAGGCATATGAACAAGGTAGCTGGTGAGAGGAGGAGGCCATCCCCCCCCCCCCCGGAGGACAGGCGTGCTATGGCGGAGGCGCCCTCGACAGCACCACCGGTGATGAGGGCGGCACAACAAGCCCCTGCCCGAGCCCCAGTGGCTATCGTTGAGGTCGAGGAAGAAACTCCGCTTGTCCGAAAAAGGAAGGCGGCCGATCCTGCGCCGAAGAAACCGTCCGGGCCAGCCCCGAAGAAGAGGATCCTATCTTCGAGCAAGGGCAAACGCCCCGCGGATGGCTCCGGTTACACCTCCGAGGAGCTGGAGGTTTTGCAGTACGTGGACGTCCCCGAACCCCGATTTGGCCCCAAGTTCGGGGATCTTTCCCAATCAAGTGTCCTCGGCGGGGAGGGCGACAGCCGAAAGATTGCCATGAGGAGCTTCCGGCGTAGCATCTTCAGGGCCAACCAGACACATCTGACCGAGCTCGACGATGCCGACTTGGCCTCGAGCATCGCGGAGGATATGAATGCCCTCCAGCAAAAGGTCTTCCATGGCCTTCGCCAGCTGGATGTCAGCCGCGCCAGGCGCGAAAAGGCCGCGCGGGAGGCTCGAGGAAGCGGCCTTCAGGCGGATCTTGACGAAGAGCGACAGAAAAACCAAGTCGCTCAACGGGAGATCGAGGAGGAGAAGGAAAAATCCCGCAAGTTGGTGGAGCGGGTGGGTCAGCTCGAGCTTGAGTTCAAGACTAAACAATCCGAGCTGGAGCAGGAGATAATCGCCCTGAAGGAGAAGAACAAAGACGCCTTTGCTCGGGGTGAAAGGAGGGGTGACCGGCAGGTGAGGGCTTAGATGAAGGCTCGCATCCCTGAATTCGAGAAGGAGGCCGTGAAGCGTTTTGTTCGCGGCCCCGTCTTCGAGTATGCGACAATCCTCCTGTGCGCCGAGGACGCCCATCAAGCGTACCACCGGGGTTTCAATCAACTGAAGGCCCGGGGAGTCCTCCCCGAAGATTTCTCCCTGGAGGGCTATGGCATGCATTTGAACGTCGCCGGGGAGGAGGAGGCCGAGGAAGACGATCCGGAGCCGGCCTATGAGGGCGCAGAGTTCGACTCAGTGCTCTCAATCGTGAAAAGGCAAGTCCGGAACGAGCGACATAAGCACTTGGGTGAGCCTCTCTCCCCGGATGTGGAGCCCGATGATGCAATCCTCGTGGAGCAAGGGGGGTCCGACGTGGGGACGTCAAGCGCCCCGGCGATGAACGTGGCCGGCCCTGAGGCCGATACAGCATTGGTGGCGGCGGTCGAGGAGGTGGCCGAGGAGATATATAGCGGATAGGCTCCTTGTATTTTGAATTTTTACTCAGTTTTAGTTTGTAAGCCCGAGGGGGCGAGTTTTCAGACCATTCATCAATGAAACATTTAATCTTCCTTGTCGAATTGTGAACTTAAAGTTTTATCGTCGAAATGTGAATTATGTTATGCAACACGTAATTATTTGAACTTCCTTGTCGGGAAAATTTTGAAACGTTTTGACGAGGAACATGGCATAATTAAAACCGTGTAAAATAATCTGTAAATAATTCATTCCGACTTCGATAAAAAATTTAAAAACTTAATAGTGGAGAAAACAGTTGTTGAAAAAGCCAAGCGGCTCGAGGAGATGTTTCATTAAAACTTCGATGAGAATATACAACGTTGAATGGATTTTCAATGTTGAAAATTACAATCCTTCTGATCGGCCACATAGCACTCATATGTAGAACCTCTTAAGGTTCGAAGCGTTCCAAGGGCGAGGCAACTCCCTCCCCGACATATCCTCGAGGCGATAGGCGTTGTTTTTGCAAATCTTGGTCACTTTGAACGGGCCGTCCCACTTTGGGTCCAACTTCCCCACAGGGCGGGAAACCTCAGCCTTCTTGGTGACCAAATCCCCGATCTGGAATGTCCGGGGATGGACATGGTGATTGTAAGCACGTGCGGTGGATGCCCGGAAGTTGTCCATCCTTCGTAAGGCGGCACGTCTTCTCTCGTCGGCGAGGTCTAGCTCGGTCAGGCGAGCGTTGACGTTAGCGATTTCATCGAAGTGCGCGACCCGAGCAGATGGGTGCAGCACTTCGGCAGGTATGACGGCATCGGACCCGTAGACCAAGGCGTATGGGGTGTCGTCTGTCGCGGTCCGAGGAGTGGTTCGATAGGCCCAGAGCACACCTGGGAGCTCATCGGCCCAGCTGCCCTGAGCGTCGGCCAGGGCGGTCTTGAGTCCGTGGAGAATGGTTCGATTTGTGACTTCAACTTGACCGTTGGCCTGGGGGTTCCCCACCGAGGTGAAACGCTGCTCGATCTTGAGGCTAGAGCACCATTCCTTTATCCGGCGGCTTTGGAACTAGGTTCCGTTGTCGGAGATTAGGACTCTGGGGAGTCCGAATCGGCAGATGATGTTTTTCCAGACGAAAATCTGGACGACCGAGTCAGTAATTTTTGCGACGGCTTCCGCTTCGGCCCACTTGGTGAAATACTCGACGGCGACGATGACGAACTTTCTTTGCCCGGAGGCCTGAGGGAATGGCCCGAGGATATCGATCCCCCACTGATCGAATGGCCAAGATATTTCAACGTTTACCATCGGGCCGGCAGGTTGATGAACAAGGTTGGCGTACATAACATTATTATATATGATGGTGTCGGATTCGGTCCGATGAACAGGTCACTCCGAGTAGAGGTGCGGTTCGAGGGTGAGTGTCCAAGGTCCTTTCAGATTCCGAGCAAAGGTGTACAAGTTGCTGGTCAGGGTCCTATTCTGCAAGGAAGGAACACACATGAGCCTAGCCGGATGTGTCTCCGGCGAAGACCCCCCGACGCTCAAGTCAGTGTTCGAGCAGGTAATCGGAAGGTAAAGATGTAATTTTTGTGAATAGTTACCGTGTGAATAGTAACGGTGTGCTATTTATAATAGTAACCGGAGGCGAGTGGGCCGGATTAGGGCAAGTTTGGTCCAGCCCCGTTATCCGTACAGGGATATTCCCTGGTACGTGCCGGGGATGCGTCGGGTACGCTTTGTGTCAGTGGAGTACACCCGGTGTCAGAGGTCGTTATTATTGGAACCACATCGAGGAGAGGGGAGGTCACCGACGGGGTAATAGTCTCCGAGGAGGACAAACATCCCGATGAGGAGCTATTGACTCCGTGGAAACACTTTGGCGGCAGTGCGTCCTAATGTATTCTGATCGGACATAGATGGTAATGACGCAATCCTGGTCGGATCGATCTGACACATGGCAGCCTTCAATCGACGGATTAGGCTGAGGTGGCGCCGACGTGGCCTCGGGCATATTGGGCCACATCAATATAATAGGAATAATAAATTAATATAAAATTAAAATAATATCCGTATTTACGAAAATGCGACCCACGACCTCAAAGGTTACAAAATTCCGTCTCTACTCCATTTTTAAAATGCTCATTCACACTGCCCAGCAAAAATTTTCCTCTCTCCAACAAAGGTACAACTCAATCTCATTACTCTCCATTTCAATTTTCTCGAATTCTGCAATTCGATCTCTGCAGGTTGATTATTCATTTTTTGTTTTTTAGTCGCAATTGATCTTCTGATTTTCTGCAGTTCATCATGTGTGTACATGAATGCTGATCATTGGTCATTCTTTTTCGTCCATTTTTGTTGATGGGTCTGAAGATCTGATGATCCCAGGAGCAAATTTTAACTATTTTCCTTGTTACTTCGCCGATTATAAAATATTACTTATTAGCTGTCAAGCACACTCGTTGTAAGATAACTTTACTTGTTGAATAATGAAAAGCACACTCGATAAAAAGCAAAAAACAAAATAACTTATTTTGCAAATGAAGAGAACACTTGTGAATAACAAGTAACTGATGATTTTGTGTTATAGATCTGTTAGTTATTACTTATTAAGAACACTAAATCAAAGTCATCAAAGAGAGGTATCCATTTTGCCTGGCGTTACCGAATAAGGAGCCCCATTTTTGTGCAAAGTGGAATCTAAAATAAACGTAAACACATATTTGATTTTAATAGGTACTAGTATATTGGGCACACTTAGGCTTCGTTTGGTAGAGTGGAAAATGAGAAGAAGGGGAGGGAAAGGAAGTAAATTGGACGTAAAATGTATATTTTCCTTTGTTTGGTTGTGAGAGGAAAATGGAAAGAAAGAAATTGAAGATGGAAAAATAAGCATGGGGCCATTGATTTTTTTTCCACCAAAAATCGGACGAAAGAAGATAGAAAAATAACGTAAGAATCTCTATAAAATAAGATTTTCAAAATTGTCCAAAAGGGACGTGAGAGAGGAGAGAGGAAAGAGAATAGAAAAAAAAAAGTAGGTTAGAGAGATGAAAGAGAGAATAATAACTAAATATTTTATATTTATAGTTATATTAATAAGGGTATTTTAAAAATTTTAAAATTATACCCATCAAATATGTATATATATATATGTATCACTTAATATATAATATAGATTTTATGGATATATAACTTTCTTTTGTGGGTTGAGTTGGGTAGACCATAAAGAGCATAAGTGGGGGTGAGATGGTAGTGGGAATAGCAGAAAGCAAATAGTCTAGATTCTATAAACTGTTGTGTCCTACAATATTTACAATTTAACTGATGGGTCTAAATTTCGTACATTTTCACGATATTAGTAAACGGGATTTGAATTTTGTGCAATTGCCATTTCAAAAATTGAATGCACGAAGTTATTTTTGTTGCAGTTCGATTTGCTTCTTATGTTCGTTGAAGGTTTTGTTGTGTTTATGATGGGTGATATGGATATTTGAATTTTTAGATGACATGGTTTCATATAGCTTAGTTTCCGTATGGGCTCGTGTTGTACTGAGTAGAGACTGATTCCATCAATTCTTTCATCATCACACTAAATGGTAGTCATGATATCTTTATACTGTAGTGTGATGGTCTGTATAGATTGCTTTAAAGATTTTAGATTTCAAATGATATTGAAGGTCTATCTCAGTTGGTTGGATGATTTTGAATTGTTTTCTAGAATTGAGTATGGAAATAAAAACGAACAAACCTATCAAAATCCGGGCATTTCTAATGTATATGCTATGTTGATCTTTTTTCCTCAGATTGAAATCCTTTGATCTCACATAAAGTAAAAGAAAGGGATTAATTAGAAATCAATATGGCACCCTAATTTCCTATAAATATCATTTTTTATTGACAGGAAACGTGATATATAATTAGGATGTCCAAGTTTTAATTTTAATTTAGTAAAACTATTTGTTCAAATCATTCTTGATACGTACCAGATGGGGCACAAACTTAGTAAGGACTAATTAGATGGTACTGTTTCTTTCCATTTCAAATGTGATATTATTTAGCGTTAATTAAACTTTGACATCCGAACTATACGTGTTTTTACACTTTGCAACTTTAAATTTTAAGTATTACTGATTACCACCTAAAGTTTGTATCTTTTTACTGGTTGCCACCTAATTATATTTTTCGACCAA
The DNA here is from genome assembly GCA_026212405.1 of Petrea volubilis. Lineage (NCBI taxonomy): Eukaryota > Viridiplantae > Streptophyta > Magnoliopsida > Lamiales > Verbenaceae > Petrea > Petrea volubilis. The sequence goes on along the minus strand of CM047875.1, from coordinate 225,013 downwards.
AAATGCCAGCTAGAACAGCAACATGTGTCGCCACTCTAAGTACGATTTTTGGCCGAAATTACAATTAGGTGGCAATTGATTAAAAAAATACAAACTTTAGGTGGCAATCGGTAACACTTAAAAGTTGAGGTTGTAAAGTGTAAAAACATGCATAGTTTGAGTGGTAAAGTGTGATTGACTCTATTGTTTATGATATAAATTGCCTCTTTATTGCCCATAGAAATCTTGGCATGAAAATGAGCTTATGAAAATTTTCTTTAATTACTCCAGATAATTGAGAACTACATACCATTGTGCTTCTAACCCGAATGTTAATTTGTTAATATTATTCCATTGTCTGTATGGACTCATTAAAAGAATTTTATATTTCAACATTGTACTTTTCTAGAGAAGGACTTGAGTATCTAGATTTGTCTTAAGAGATTAATAATTTGTTGTCCGAATTCTGGCATATTTCTAGTAAGGTAATTTCTTGGTATAAGTCAATACATTTCATAATATTCTTGGCTCTTCCTCATATTAATTAGCTGAAGCACATTACTTGTGTAAGAGTTAGCTGTCCTAGTACGTAAGAAAACAATATTTTCTTTAACATTAGCGCAACATATTCAGCAAGAAATATATAGAGATTGTAAGAGCGTGTGTAGGATTTCTAGGGTTTTGAAACCCAATAAGAAAATCTCCAATATAAGATAAATAATACTATATAGATTCAAAATACAACCTTAAGTGGGGAATATATAAGAACAAAACCATAATTGCAAAAGGAGATAATTACTGTTTCATATCTTAACTATGCGAATTTTTGCACTTTGCAACCTAAATTTTGTCGTGTTACCGATTGTCACCCGATCTATACAATTTTTTATCGATTGCAACCTAAGTACATTTTTTGATCAAAAACCGTCACTAGACCGGCAACACGTGATTTATTAAGGGTATTTTTGTCATTTCTTTTTCTTTTTTCTTTTTTCTTTTTCTTTTTCATCTCCATCATCTTCTTCACCACACCCACCCCCCCCCCCACCAGCACCACGTTGCCACCACCTGCCGGTGTGGTGTGGGGTGGGGTGGGGGTGGTTAAGAAGATGATGGGGATGAAAAAAAAAAGAAAAAAGAACAAGGAATAAAAAATGACAAAAATACCCTTAATAAATCAAGTGCACCTCACGTGTCTCCGGTTGGATGACGGTTATTGATCGAAAAATGTACTTAGGTTGCAATCGGTAAACATTGCATAGATCAGGTGGCAATCGGTAACATAGCAAAATTTAGGTTGCATAGTGCAAAAACCCACATAGTTGGGGTGGGAAACAACAATTATCTCTTGCAAAAATGATCTAAATATCGATCCTTACTTTAACAACTTGACCACAACTTGACAACTCACTACAAGAAAATAAGGTAATTTCAGCAGGATTTTCGGCCGATTACCGGCGGAAAAATTTTTAATTTAAAATTTTAAAATTGAATTATTTTCATCGAAAATTCGCCGAAAAATTATTTTTTTAAAAAAATAATTAATTAATTTAGGTGGATTTTTAGCGAAAATTCCTTCGAAAATAAATATTTTTTTAAAAATATTAATTATTTTTTTAAAAATATTAAATATTTTTGAAGGAATTTCCGCCTAAAAGAATTATTTTTTTTTAAAAAAAATCCAAATTAATTATATTTTTTTTCGCTATTATACAATTATAATAAAAGTATTTAAAATATGTACTAATCACATAATCTAAATATATAAACAAATAACAAATCTAATATATTAAAATCCGAATATATAGTAGCAAATTCCTATAATTTATCCAAGGGAAAAATACAATTTTAGGACCTCATATTGCCAAAATTTTACATTTAGGACTATAACTTTCCTAGTTTCAATTTTAGGACATGAATTTAAGTGTTTTTAACACATTCAGGACATGATGCCTAGAATTGCGTAATTTGGTCTGAAAGATGATGTCATTTGACTGAATCTGACGTCTCCGACGACTCTGAGGGGATGTATGACGTCATATTCAGTCAAATGACGTCATCTTTCAGACCAAATTACGCAATTCGAGGCATCATATCCTAAATGTGTTAAAAACACTTAAATTCATGTCCTAAAATTGAAACTAGGAAAGTTATAGTCCTAAATGTAAAATTTTGGCAACATGAGGTCCTAAATTTGCATTTTTGCCTTTATCCAAATACATAAATAACATAATCCATCGAATATTGCATCATACATAAAAATCGAAATAATTTAAAATGAAAATCCATACTAATCACAGTCATCTTCATTGGAGTTGTCGTCTTCATCATCGGCGACATACTGAGCCGGTGGAGGGGCATGAGAGGGTAGATTTGAGCAATTCACGGTGTTCTTCGAAATCATCGTGAACATCGATCTGATGCATCATTTCCATGATTTTCATGTTCTGTTGGGTTAGTTGATTCACCTGGGTCTCTAACCGTAGCACTGCCGGAGCGAACTGGGTCGAGCTGCTGGGCGAAGAATAACTGACGTGACAAGGGGTCGATGTACTCTGATAATTTTTCCCGTACCTTTGGTCCTTCTTGTTAGGTGCACCGACAGCCTGCTCAAACAACTCATTCATGCTTTCTTGCGTGGAGGGATCTGATAAATCAACATCCTACATGTTCGGACGACTCTGAACTAGACTCTGAAAATTATCCTGCAATTGTAATGTCAAGTATGTTAGCAATTTAAAGACAAACTTTGAATATAATAAACAAATCTAACTTACATGAATTTGTTGTGGCTTCGGGTGAACCCATGTGCCAGCCTTTTTATCCTGCCTCTTATCTTTTTTCCTCGTATAACAATCCTAGAGGAGCTCATGGTTAAGAACAGGCCTCTTTAACTTCTCCGCCTACAAAAATAGGAATAAATTAAAACTTAGAATTAAATCTATTAAATACGACAAAAATAAATACATGAAGTACCAAGTCCACCCTATACTCATAAATCAATTTGGCCCCACCGGAATACAGCGAACCTCCCCCGACATTCCTATACTGTTCTGGTCACTCTTCTTTTTCTATTGAGGGGTGCCCCAATATGTCACCAGATCTTGAAATACTGGTTCGGGCATTCACGGTGGATAGTCATCCCCAAGCGCAATTACTTTTCTGATGTCTCGATACATGTCCGTCATTTTTTTGGCCGCACGATTATCAAAAGCTATCTTCATATGCCCTGTATCCTTCGACCTAAAATAAAAATATTTCTAACAAGAAAATATAATACTTTATCAATCAAACATGTAAAAAATAACATACTCAAATATACATGAAAAATATTCATTCCTTCAAAATTTAAAATAATCCAATTTCAATTAAATTTACCTGCCATTCAGAGAACTATCGCAGCCGAATGTTTTCAGGAACCTTGCCATAAGTAAAGTATGGTCTATCCAACTGGCTCTTTATGACATTCATAATGTGCACACTACCCCTTTTGTTGGGAATGAAACTAAATAAGAGTTCAAAATTTATTAACATATACGTTTTATTGTCATTTCTATTTGTTGTATGGCGTATGTAAATTTAATTAACAACTAATCGATTCGGGTCAACTGGTGTCACAATAATCTTACTAACGGGTGCAGGAGGAGGTGAAGGCATCGCATATGTATCCTGAATTCCTTCTACATCATCCTGAGTCATTTTGTCATCCTCAGGTTGAGGATGTGGCTGGGGTAGCGGCTCATTTTGAAGATGTGATGTACCAGATGGACAATGGCCATGCATCGAAAGGGTTGGTATAAACTGCACTGCAATGGTGGGTGGTGGACTATGGCCAATGTAAGTGGAATTATATGAAAGAGAAGAGCACAGATGGAATGATAAGGAGGTGCCCTGATGGGACGAAGAACCCGAATTGGATGCCGGTCTATCAGATGATCTACCATATGAAATCTTATTTTTCCCGCGTCGCATCTATATGTTTGAAAGTTGCATGAAAATTATACAAAATTTGTGACGTATAATTTTTTTTCCAAATTATATACAATATTATTATGAGCCGATGTAAATGAATGATACATATATCAATTTAAACGCAATAATGTATTTTAATTCATTCAAGTCACAATGAAATTTATTCAGCACATATATATTTATGAAATCTATATATTAAATGTTTACAACGCATCTTAATTTAGGCATCACTTGCTTCATCTTCGTCGCTATCAACTTTTTCATTATCACCATCTTCTTCGTCAGTATGTATAACTTGATTAAGCTCTTCTTCATCAATTGGTATTAATGGCATATTTTGGTCGCATATAGTGTCTACAACGTCATCAACACTGATGTCTCGTATATTTGCGCCCTCATCATTTTGGTAAGCGACTTCCAATACGTGTTCAACATCGATTCGGCCGGTCGCTTGACTTTTAATGACAGCGAGCTATCATATCTTTTCATGAATTTTCCCGAGATACCTAACAAAGTATACCTACTGGGCTTGTTGTGCGATTATGAAAGGATTGTATTTTCTATACCTCCCTGATTGTTTTACTTCAACAATTTCACATTCTGGATGTACAATACAAGTTCCTTTTCGAGGTGTAGGATCGAACCATTTACATTTGAATAAAACAACCCTTTTTATTGGTTTACCTATGTACTCCAACTCTAATATTTCATTCAAAATTCCGTAGTAGTCATCCTCAGCAACCGCATCCTCATAACTTCCTCTAACCCATACCCTGTAATTCATCGTCTTTTTTCTTTGACACCACGAGGAAGCGTTAAACTTGAAACCATTAACAAAGTATGTATGATATGTTTTCATTTTCATATTGGGACCCCAAGCCAACTGATTTAAAAATAGATCTGTAATCTCGTTTCTTGGATTATGAACCTATAGGATAAATATTCTTTTGTTTCATTAAATTGGGGTTCAATGTCGTAACTAACAGAAATTTGTAAATATGTAAACTTACGTATGACTTAAACCACTCATCAAATTTAGATTCAAGACGGTCACTAGCGTCAGCATCACCAACTCGGAAGTATTCTAAAACATAACTACAATTGTTCTATGTAGTTAGTTATGAAAGACTTATTAATATTTTTATTGAAAAACATATGTTTCATACTTACTTAATGAAAGGTTTAACTTTTTCGCAGTTTCGCAAGATGTGGTGCCTCGCAGCTCTGAATTCTGCATCGTGTTCAAAATTACATTATACATATTTACCTTGCAATCGACCCACTTGATTGAAAACTGACAACGTAGGTAGAATTGATTCATCTATGCCACCATCGTCGTTCCTTCCAACTCTATTGCTTAGGAACGAACGTGTAATTTGAAGTAGAATGAACAAAAATGAGCAGTCTCACGACGCAAATATGCCTCACATATAGAACCCTCGACCTGTACTTTTTGTTTGATCGTTTTTTAATTTTTCCAAGATACCTATTTTAAATTAAAAAAAGCACATCAATTGAATGAATTTTCATTAACATATGTTAAAAATTATTGCAATGAATGAATTTGTGTTAGTGAATTACCTCTCGAATGGGTACATCCAATGAAATTGAACCGAGCCTCCATTTCTAGCTTCCTCGATCAAATGAATTGACAAATGCTCCATTACATCGAAAAAACTAGGTGGAAAAACACGTTCCAATTTACGTATTATGACAGGAATGTTTTCTTCTATCTTGTACAAGTCGGCATGCCTAATGTCCTAGAAACTATGTCTCTGAAAAACTTACTTAATTCAGCAAGCGGTTTTCATACCTCGTCGGGTAACTCAGTAAAGGCAATCGGCGACAGCTATTCCATAAAAATGTGACAGTCGTGACTCTTCATGCCATGCAATTTTGCTTGATGTGAGTCAACATAGTGACTCAAGTTGGACGAATAACCATCCGACATTCGAAGTTCTTTAATCCACTCACAAATCATCCATTTTTGTATACTTCGCCTTCAGTTTTCCCCATTGTCCATTAGGCATTAGGATCAACTATAGCTAAGGTTGCCTAAACAGCTCTTGCATACCTAGCCTTGCATTTGCATTGTCTTTAGGCTTATCTTGTATATCCATAACAATGTCAAAAATATTGTCAAACACATTCTTCTATATATGCATTACATCCAAATTATGTCGTATTAAGAGATGTTTCCAATAAATCCCAAAAAATACTTTGTTTCGTCCAATTATGTTCAACACCATAGCCAGATGGCTTCCCTATATTTGGTTGTTCTGTTATTTTCGGCAACCACTACACATCATCCCACACCTCATCTCCGGTAGGATTCGAAGGAGGAGGATCCTTCTCGACCATATTTTTTTTGAAGTTAATTTTGTTTCTTCTGTACTGGTGATTCCTATCTAGAAATCTTTGATGACAATCAAACCATGAATTCTTTCATCCGTATTTCAACGTAAATGCTTTGTTGTAGCCCCTGCAATACGGACAAGCTAGTTTATCTGCAGTCATCCATCCCGACATCATTCCACAAGCCGAAAAATCATTGATAGTCCACATTAATGCAGCACGCATATTAAACATTTGTTTTGCATGTATATCGTACGTGAAAAAATGCATTTTTGTTATACGGAACAAATTACACTGGAGTAATTAGAACGAGATCAACAAGAACTTCCGCATAACAGTGGGCTACCTATCTTCACATTGGGAGTGTCTTCATCTCGTGGGCCACTGTCGTTTGACTATGCCTCTTCCTCCACCCCGTCGGCAGGAGGATCGACTTCGCCATCGTCACTACCCCCATCTCCGCCACCTCCTTCACCACCACCACCACCACCACCACCCCCTCCATCTCTACCATCTCCGCCTCCCGCATTACAGTCTTGAGTGCATACACACTTAAAGAGTTTGCAATGCCCGTTCTCAAACCCTTCTTTTTCGCAAATAGTCGCACAATTTTTGTTGCGGATGCAAGCACCTTTAAATAATCCACTAGTCGCCTCACACTGGGTTGCGTCACAATGCATTATAATCATCTCATCTGCATTAATCATATTTGTCATAGAAAAAAAAGATCAATGTGCATTCACTTTTTTAGCTTTATATATAATGGACTACAAAAGAAAAATTAATAAAAAAAAAGAAAAAATTGTAGACTTAAGAAAAACGAGAAGAAGTAGAAAAATTAGGAGATTTTGGAGGTTGGTAGCCATGTAAGTTGTGAATTCACTTGTAGAATAATATGCTACAGACCTCCCTGCATAGACTTTATAGTGAATGACTTGTTTACGGAGTTCTTCATTGTAAAAGGCATTTCTATATTGCAACAATCGCCGAAGGCATTTCTAGTATGATGAAAATTGCATTGATAATATTTTCCCATTTAATACTACAGAATCGAGGATTTAATTTATCTTGATTGCAAGCTCTAATGCAAAATAAAAAGTAAATTATGGTATTTCAAATGACATAGCAAAAGAGAGATTCTTCAAAATCTAAACTTTTGCATAAAGGATTAGGGTAATTTAATAGCTACATTGGTGTCTTTAAATTTCTAGTATTTTTGGTGTCCATTTTATTTTTATTTTTTTATCCTCTTTTCCCTCTTATTTTTTTAAACATTTTTTTGTGGATTATCTCTCCCTCCCTCTCTCTCTCTCTCTCTCTCTCTCTCTCTCTCTCGTGTACAAATAACAACTTTTAAGGGGATATAGACATAAAAATACTTGAATAATATAAAAAATGATAATTGAAATAATATAATTGATTATCATACTTTGTACGTTTAATTTTTGTTTCGTTTGAATGAATTGATTCAATAAGCGACTTTTAATCAATTATATCTTTTGAACCATTTCCATTGAAAGACAATTAGCATATTTTTTTCTAAACCTAATGAATAATAAATGTAAGACACAAATAATGTAAAACAAAAATAAAACTTAATCAATAAACTTCTAGAAGTAAGCACCGTATATAATTAGAACCTTTAAACTTTAAAATATGGAAAAATTGTACATAAGAAACATTCACACTTTAATCTACCAAAATCATTCGATTAGACAATTTAAAACATATTTTCAACATTTTGATGACTGGTAAAAGACGAAATAGAATGCTTATATATTAATTGCGATGGATGGATACACCAAAATATAATTAGTTTTGAAGAAAAGCAATTGATTAAAAATTTATATTTTTATCAAAACAAGTCATAAAGCACTAATAATATAATTTTACAACATGATTGATACTTTTTAATTGGTGAAGTCTTGCAATTTGTTATCTTAATTTGTCATATTTATTCTCGATTTATAATTTAAAATCCTTCTCTACCAAAATAACGTTAAAAGAAAAAAAAATTGATCATTTTTAATAATATATAAACTTAGCAATCCCGTTTCCCCAATAAAATAGAAGTTAATCTCTATTTAGTTATTTTGAAATGTCGCAGTCGCTTGACTACCACTTCCCGCATACTATTTCTACTTTAGTTTTAAAGAATTTATCAATTCTTATACATCAAGTTATTCCTTGTTTTAATTGATTGAAGTCGAGAATATTGTTTTTTTTTTTTTTTTGAATTTTCAAAACTTGAATCGTCAACGCAAATTTTACTAGCAAAAAGTATTTTTGATCATATCCAAATGTTTGGTTCACATCTTTTTTTCTAAATATCGATATGCGCCCATAAATAATGCTTACAAGAAAATCCTCATTTTTACCAAACAGTCCCAAAAATAGGTCACAAAAGAACCAAAGAATTTACTACGTTGAATTGAGAACACTTTGTTTTCCAACTAATTCGAAATTCTCAACTAGAAATGAACTTCGTAAGGACGCCATGTTTCAAAGTCCATTAGCGTGACAATCGCAATTTAGCTATCAGAATTTTAATGAGTCTAAAATTTGAATATGAGTTCTTACATGTAGGTATAGAGGTTATTATCACAAAGGTTCTCGTAAAGGATCGTATTTCTATTATTTGGGATTTTGTAATCAGGATTCATCAGTTAAAGTTGAATTTGCTAGTAATCAAGTTAGTCCATGCCGATAAGCTGAGTAATGGTGATGTATGATCTGTGTTATTAATTTCAAAACACATTTCTGTCATACACAACAAATTACACTGGAGTAATTAGAACAAGATCAACAAGCACTTCCCTATAACAGTGGGCTACCTATTTTCACATCGGGAGTGTCTTCATCCCTTGGGCCACTGTCGTTTGACTATGCCTCTTCCTCCACCCCGTCGGCAAGAGGATCGACTTCGCCATCGTTACTCCCCCCATCTCCGCCACCTCCTTCACCACCACCACCACCACTCCCTCCATCTCCACCATCTCCGCCTCCCGCATTACAGTCTTGAGTGCATACACACTTAAAGAGTTTGCAATGCCCATTTTCAAACCCTTCTTTTTTGCAAATATTCGCACAATTTTTGTTGCGGATGCAAGCACCTTTAAATAATCCACTGTTCGCCTCACACTGGGTTGCGTTACAATGCGTTATAATCATCTCATCTGCATTAATCATATTTGTCATAGAAAAAAAAAGATCAATGTGGATTCACTTTTTTAGCTTTTTATATAATGGACTACAAAAGAAAAATTAATAAAAAAAAGAAAAAATTGTAGACTTACGAAAAACGAGAAGAAGTAGACAAATTAGGAGATTTTGGATGTTGGTAGCCATGTTAGTTGTGAATTCAGTTGCAGAATAATATGCTACAGACCTCCCTGCATAGACTTTATAGTGAATGACTTGTTTACGGAGTTCTTCACTGTAAAAGGCATTTCTATATTGCAACAATTGCCAAAGGCATTTCTAGTATGATGAAAATTGCATTGATAATATTTTCCCATTTAATACTACAGAATCGAGGATTTAATTTATCTCGATTGCAAGCTTTAATGCAAAATGAAAAGTAAATTATGGTATTTCAAATGACATAGCAAAAGAGAGATTCTTCAAAATCTAAACTTTTTCATAAAAGATTAGGGTAATTTAATAGCTACATTGGTGTCTTTAAATTTCTAGTATTTTTGGTGTCCATTTTCTTTTTTATTTTTTTATCCTCTTTTCCCTCTTATTTTTTTTAACATTTTTTTGTGGATTATCTCTCCCTCTCTCTCTCTCTCTCTCTCTCTCTCTCTCTCTCTCTCTCGTGTACAAATAACAACTTTTAAGGGGATATAGACATAAAAATACTTGAATAATATAAAAAATGATAATTGAAATAATATAATGGATTATCATACTTTGTACGTTTCATTTTTTTTTTGTTTTAATGAATTGATTCAATAAACGACTTTTAATCAATTATGTCTTTTGAACCATTTCCATTGAAAGACAATTAGCATATTTTTTTCTAAACCTAATGAATAATAAATGTAAGACATAAATAATGTAAAACAAAAATAAAACTTAATCAATAAACTTCTAGAAGTAAGGACCGTATATAATTCGAACCTCTAAACATTAAAATATGGAAAAATTGTTCATAAGAAACATTCACACTTTAATCTACTAAAATCATTCGATTAGACAATTTAAAACATATTTTCAACATTTTGATGACTGGTAAAAGACGAAATAGAATGCTTATATATTAATTGCAATGGATGGATACACAAAAATATAATTAGTGTTGAAGAAAAGCAATTGATTAAAAATTTATATTTTTATCAAAAAAAATCATAAAGTACTAATAATAAAATTTTACAGCATGATTGATACTTTTTAATTTGTGAATTCTTGCAATTTGTTATCTTAATTTGTCATATTTATTATCAATTTAAAATTTAAAATCCTTCTCTACAAAAATAACGTTAAAAGAAAAAAAAATTGATCTTTTTTAATAATTTATAAACTTAGCAATCCCGTCTCCCTAATAAAATAGAAGTTAATCTCTATTTAGTAATTTTGAAATTTCGTGGTCGCTTGACTACTACTTCCCGTATACCATTTCTACTTTGGTTTTAATGAATTTATCAATTCTTATACAAAAAATTATTCCGTGTTTTATTTGATTGAAGTCTTGAATAATGTTTTTTTTTTTTGAATTCTTCAAAACTTGAATCGTCAACACAAATTTTACTAGCAAAGAGTATTTTTGATCATATCCAAATGTTCAGTTGACATTTTTTTTTCTAAATATCGATATGCACCCATAAATAATGCTTACAAGAAAATCCTCATTTTCCCTCTCATTTTTTTTAACCTTTTTTTGTGGATTATCTCTCCCTCTCTCTCTCTCTCTCTCTCTCTCTCTCTCTCTCACACACACACACACACACACACACACCCCTTCCATTATTCAATGTTTTCTTTGCTTTTTGATCGTATAATTTTATTTTGAGATGTTATTTTATAACACTTATCATTAATATAATGAAGTTGTTTCGAAAAGTTCTAAAGTAAATATTTCTATTTTTATTCTAATGAATTTTGAGCATATAATTAAGTTATATTATTTTTATTTTTTGCACTCACATCTAGTGTGCCACACCACTAGTTAGTAATGATTCAGATTAAATACTCTAATATTACATGTTGGCATTGGAGGCAATACTCAGTAAATGTTGGTTGCGGAGAGGAGTGGGTGGGTTTCCGTAAGTGGTTAATGGGGTAAGTAAGGGCGAATATTAAAAAAAAAAAAAAACAAAGCTGATGATAAAAAAAAAGTCCACCGCTCCCGTAGCACCCTTTTCCAGAAGAATATTAAATCCATCCTTTTGTTTTTGCTACCCTTGGGTGAAGGATTGTACAAGAAGGTCATATAAATTACAACATTTCGTGAGAAGGCCAAAGAATGCATCGATAGAGGTCAAAAAAAAAAGAAAAGAAATGGTATTATAGCATAGTTATTTCTGTTTTACATCTTTTTAGGAATTTGATAAAATTATCATTTATACAAATTGAATTAAAAATTGAAGCAAAATTTCCTATTAAAAAAAATTATTCATTAAGTTTCCAAATTTAACCTATAAAAAAATAAACTTTTGGCAGTTTTCGCGTTAAAAATTTGTGGTATGACTTTTCTTGATTGAAAATCATTTTCATGAATTTTATTATGTAAAAGTCCCCTTTTCTTTTTCAACCATGTATAAAATTATCTTAACAAAAATAAGAAAAATGAAATATGGAAAATGAATAATATATCCTATAAAATAAAATTCTAAAGAAGTATATAACTGTTGCATATTGGAGGTTGCCTAGTAATTGACAACAACAACTTGAAATTAATTTTGTCATTTAGAAAGCAAATAAGTACCCTATAAAACTTAATTTTTGTGGCCAAATTTGAAATTGAACTTTGGCTTGTCGGATACACAAATCTTAGTGTGATCTTTTTTTTTTTTTAATAAATATCTTATAGTGATCAAAGTGACCAAGATGATAAGTCCTACAGTTTTTTAGATTTTCAATTTTTATCCATCTTTAACTGAATCAAATGCTTTTTCATTTTTGTCAAATTTTATATTTCTATTAGATTCAGACTTCAAATTAATGTGCAATAATTAATTGTATAGGATACGAGTTCAAATTCAAGTTTTGAAGTACCTATATTGTATTTGGGTTCAGTTTACTTTAATTTTATATAAAATTGGCCTACTAACATCAACAATTATGATAAGTAGACTAATGTTGAAATTCAAAATGTATTCTGAGGCAAGAGATATGTACCAAATTCTTAACCTTTTCCCTCATTTCGGTGTAAAGGTGATGTTTTACATTTCAATTACTAAATCTATATTTCAAACTTTTGATGTGACTGTTGTTGATCTCTTTGCTACAACTAAGGTATGTTTTGATATTTCCAAGATGTTTGATGTATGCTTGATTTTCGAATTCAAAGGATTTCCTAAAAATATTATTTCCTTCTTTTATTTATTGCATGTTTTCATTTGTTTGGAAAGAATAAGATTGGATTGATTAATATCTTTCCGTAATATCAATTACCACATGTTCTAAATCTTGATGGGAGATTTAGATAGAAATTGATTGATTGTTTTCTATATTATTATTAGATACATGGTTCATATCTTTATCATTTTAGTAAGTTTGACTTGGAATTATTTGAATGCATTAATTACGTCTGGAACTTACCTTAATTACAATCTGGAACTTTAGTTTCCGTCTAGAATTTTCTTTATTTTGCTGCAATTAAGATCATAATGTCTCCTTCCATTTTTATCATCAATATAGCCGTTTGAACTTGATTTGTTAGACTAGAATCAAGGCCACAACAGCTCCTTCCTTTTTTTCATCAATATAGCCGTTGGAATTATCACTATTTAAAGGAGAACTCTCATCCCTTTGAAAGATGTGATTGTGTAAGAGTTTTATAGTTGAAACGAGAGTATTGAGTTCAATATCAAGATTCTTAACATCATATAATTCTTGTTTGCTTGTGTTTTCTTTTCTCGAGGGACTTTCAAGGTAAAGGGTGAGATTCCAAGGACAAGAATTCCTTGAGAGTTAGTTGAGTTGTGAAGTGTTGCTGGGTCGTGGAGTTGTTCTTGCACTGGAAGTTCCAGCTAGGTGTTTAGTGGACGTTTAAGTGTGCTGCACTGAGGTCTTTGCAGAAGTGTTCAACTGCGAACTAATCGCCAAAACCAACCACACTATCTCGCTTCAAGGGCCGGTTAAATTGTTTATTGTTTCTCTCTTTATCGATAGTTTTTAACTCTCGATTGACATTTACCTATTATACTGGAACTTATATTTTTACTTTACTAAACCATTTGTTGTTAACAGGTTATCCTAAGTGAAAACTTTGGAAGTGGACGTAGCCCAATTGGGTAAACCAGGATAAATCTCTGTCTCGTTTTATTGCTTTACATATTTTATATCATTACTTTCTCTGGTATTATCGCTGGTACTTCTAGAACCATTAACTTACTTGCTCTAGTACTATCACTGGTACTTTCAAATAGTAATTGTCTTTTAAGCAAAGCATTGATATTTAAAACTTTAAAGTTTCTGCTGCGTTTTACAAAAATCTTAAAAAAAGGTTTTAAGGCTTAATTCAACCCCCCCCCCCCTTCTTAGGCGCATCCCATCTATCAATCGGCATCAGAGCCACGTGCTCTTTATTTGGTTTAACCACCTAGAGTTAACGATTCTAATGGTTCAGAAGGAATGCCAAATACCAGGCCACAGCTCTTCGACGGTACCAAGTATGCTACATGGAAAACATGGAAAATCGGATATAGGCGTTCTTAATTTCATTGGACTACGCAATCTGGATGATAGCTGAGGATAGTCCTACTATCCCCACAAAAACCAAAGACGGTGTCCAAGTTCCAAAGACAAAGAATGAATATGTTGTTGAGGACGTGAAATCTCTCACGATGAGTGCAAAAGCAGGGAACGTGATTGCATGTACTCTCGTTAAGGAGGAATACAATAGAGTTAGCACCTGCTCTTCTGCAAATGAGATGTGGGACACATTGCAAACCACCCACGAAGGTACCAAACAAGTTCGTGAGGAGAGAATTGCTCTATTACTTTATCAATTAGAAATGTTCATCATGAAACCCGATGAGAATATTAGCCAAATGAATGCTCAACTCATGGAGATTGTGAATACACTTCATGCTCTCGGTCAACCTATTTTCAAGAAAGACAAAGTAAGAAAGATCCTTAGATCACTTCCCCCAGAATGGTCTTCAAAAGTCACCGCCATCCATGAAGCAAAGAATGTAAACAAGATGAACATGGGAGAACTTATTGGTTCTCTTACAACCCATGAACTGGTACTATTGAACAGACAATGTAGTTCCACAAAAAAAATCAGAAGGGAGATTGCCTTTAGTCCCAAGCATGAAATGGATAAAGAAGGCTTAGATAAACAATACATTGATGAGGAGATCGCCATGATGGCTCAGAGAATGAAAACACTTGTTGGTTTTAAAAAGAAATTTCAAAATAATAAAAATCAAAGAAAAACTAGTCAAGAACAACAAACAAATGAGTCAATCATATTCTATTATGAATGTGGAGAGGTCGGTCACAAAAAGCCTGACTATCCAAAGCTCAAGAAGGTGTCCAAAACTCAAAAATCCTCAAAATCTGGAGGACTGACTGTCACTTGGGACGACTCCAATAGCGATCCTTTTGATGAGGAGGAGAAAGCTCTAGTAGTGAACAATGAGGTAAACTTTAATTCCATGATTACTTCTGATACTGATTCTAATAATGATGTTGATATCCATGCTTATATAGATGAATGCCGACAAGAAATGAAGTTAGTTATGTCTTCCAATATGATTTTGAAAAATGATTTAAAGAAACTTTTTGAAGAAAACAAGAAGTTGGAAGATGAAATTAAACTTCTCAAGTTTCTGCTAGAAATGACAAGATTGCTTTTGAAAAGAAAGTTGCAACTCTTGAAAAAGAAAAAGCAACTCTTGAAAAAGAAAAAACAATTCTTGAAAAAGAAAAATCTACTTTTGAAAAAGAAAATTTTTAATCTTAAACAACAAATCAAAGGTAAAACATTTTGAAAGATGCTCCTTCTACAAGAAAAAAATCATTTTATAGCAAATCATCAAGGAAAATGAAATCGGAAGTTAATCTACCAGCTGACAAAACAACGACTAAAACTTTACCAAAAAGTACCAGAACCAGTTATAAAATATGCTACACTTGTGGTAGAGATGGTCACACAAATAGAAGGTGCCATAGTAAAAGGCATATTGGAACTAAATTTTTTTAGGTACGTAAATGTTATGCTACTAACCATAAAGGACCCAATGAAAGTTGGGTACCTAAGTCATAATAATTTCCATGCAGGAAATGCCTAAGAAACAATTCCGAAATCAAAAGTGGTACTTAGTGAATGTTTCAGGCACATGACAGGTGACACCTCAATGTTCTTAAACTTTGATAACTATAATGCATGCCATGTTTCTTTGGCATATGGCACCAAAGGGCAAATTATTGGTAAAGGTACAATTGGTACCAAGACTGGTACTACTATTGAAAACATTTAGCTTGTTGAAGGGTTGAAGCATAATCTGATAAGTATTAGTCGATTCTGTGATAATTATTTTAATATTCAATTTCACCCTTCCCATTGTGTTGTTAGCATGAATGGTACCAACATATTCACCGCTCCTAGAGACGGAAATGTTTATTACATTACTCTTGATATTTTAACTAACCAAAACGTTGAATGTTTAGTTGCAATAGATGGAGATAGTTGGACATGGCATCGAAGGTTAGGCCATGTGAACATGGAACTTATCTCCCACATTACAAAGAAAGAATTGGTTAGAGGAGTACCAAAATTGAATTGCACAAAGGATAGAATTTGTGTTGCATGCCAAAAAGGCAAGCAAATCAGATCATCATTCAAATCAAAGAAGGAAGTCACAAGTTCCAGCCCCTTTGAACTTTTGCACATTGACCTCTTTGGTCTGATAAAAACCGCAACCTTGGTAGGTAAAAAGTATTGTTTCATAATTGTTGATGATTACACTAGATTTACTGGGGTTTTGTTTTTAGCACTTAAAAACGATGCATTAAGTGCCTTCATTCCTCTTACAAAGCGTTTGCAAAATCAAAAAGGTCTTTTTATTAAGAAAATTATGAGTGACCATGGAACTGAGTTTGATGAAACCAACTTTAATTTATTTTGTGAAGAAAACGGGTACATTCATGATTTTTCTACTCCTAAAACTCCCCAACAAAATGGCTTGGTAGAACGAAAAAATAGAATTTTGCAAGAAATTGCAAGAACCATGCTGAATGAGTACAATCTTCCAAAATCTTTTTGGGGTGAAGCTATTAATACCGCATGTTATGTTACAAATAGTGTTATTTTGAGACCATTGTTGAAAAAGACCCCTTATGAGTTGTGGTTTAACAAAATTCCAAATATTTCATATTTTTGTATTTTTGGATGCAAATGTTTTATTTTAAATGGTCGTGATAATCTTGCTAAATTTGATTCAAAATCCGATGAAGGGATTTTTGTTGGTTATTGTAGTCATAGCAAGGCCTATCGCGTGTTCAACAAAAGGAAAAGAATCATTTAAGAATCCATGCATGTTATTTTTGATGAATCTAATCCTTTTAATGCTAAGGATACCTTGAGCAATGAAGTTGCAGGATTTGATAGACTTAGTTTAATTCCGGAGATTGAAAATGAAAACAAATCAGAAAAATTGGAATCCACTAGAACTACCGATGAACAGGCCAATGAAAATTCCAACACCAAAAAAGAAGAAGAGAGGCAACGAAAGTTTAACATGCTTCTAGTCATCATATTGACAGCATCATTGGTGATCCACAATTTGAAATAACAACCAGATTAAAGGCAAGACAAAGTACCATAGAAAGTTCCAATCTTGCATTCTTGTCTTTTATGGAACCAAAAAACGTGAAAGAAGCTCTTGATAATCCATCTTGGGCAAAGGCTATGCAGGAAGAGCTATCCCAATTCGAAAAGAATCAAGTTTGGAAACTGGTAGAAAGACCACCCAACCATCCAGTCATTAGAACCAAGTGGGTATTTAGGAACAAACTTGATGAATCAAGTAAGATCATTCGGAACAAGGCTAGACTTGTAGCCAAAGGCTATTGTGAACAAGAAGGTATTGATTTCAATGAAACTTTTGCTCCCGTTGCTCGATTAGAGTCAATTCGCATGCTATTAGCTTTTGCATAATATAAAAGATTCATGTTATATCAAATGGATGTTAAAAGGGCATTTTTAAATGGTTTAAGTGAAGAAGTTTTTGTGGAACAACAACCTGGTTTTGAGAATAAAGAATTGCATGATCGTATTTTTAAATTGTTAAAAGCTCTTTATGGATTAAAGCAAGCCCCTAGGGCTTGGTACGAAAGACTTAGTAATTTTCTCATTAAAACTGGTTTTAATATTGGAATCATTGATACTACATTATTTACAAAAAGGCATGAACATGATCTACTTATTGTGCAAATTTATGTTGACAATATTATAGTTGGTGCCACTAATGTTTCCCTTTGTGAGGAATTTTCAAAAAGTATGCAACAAGAGTTTGAAATGAGTCTCATGGGAGAATTGAACTTCTTCCTTGGACTACAAATCAAACAAACGGATGAAGTGATAATTATCTCTCAAGGCAAGTACACAAGGGAGGTATTGAAGAAATTCAATACGGATCAATGTAAATCTTTGTCTACTCCTATACATCCTACTACCAAGCTGGATAGAGATGATGAAGGTACATTGGTAGATGAAAAATGTACAGAGGTATGATTGGTAGTCTATTATATTTAACTGCTAGTCGTCTGGATATAATGTTTGCTACCTGTCTTTATGCGAGATTCCAATCAACTCCTAAAGAATCTCATCTTACAGCTATTAAAAGAATATTGCGATACCTTAAAAGCACAATTGATTACGCTTTATGGTATCCATGTTCTAATAAATTTGCTCTCACTGGTTTTTTTGATGTTGACTATGTTGGTTGTAGAATTGATAGGAAAAGTACCGGTGGAAGTTGTCAATTGCTTGATAAATGTTTGGTTTCTTGGTCTTGTAAAAAACAAAGTGTTGTTGCATTATCCACTACTGAAGCCGAATATATGGCACTAGGAAGTTGTTGTGCTCAACTGTTGTGGGGGAAAAGAGTCCTATTTGACTTTGGTATCGCATTACATGAAATTCCTATCCTATATGATAATACAAGTGCCATTTGCATCACTAAAAATCCTGTACATCACTCACGCACTAAGCACATTGAGATTATGCATGATTTTATTCGTGATCATGTGCAAAAAGGTGATATTTGCATTGAATTTATTGATACCAAGCATCAATTGGTTGATATTTTTACTAAGGCATTAAATGAAGAAAGATTTTGCATGCTTAGAATTGCATTAGGGATAGTTGATTTTCCTAAAATTGCATAAAAATGAATTTCTAATTACAAAATTGCATGTTTTCATGTAAACTACTTTGTTGTCAGTATTTTGCCCTCTTTGATGATGAAGGGGGAGAGTAATTAGATTTGACGTCCTTATTTCTTATTTGACTATCTTAAATTATTTGCTCGTGCCTTTCTTTATATTTTACCTATGATTATTTGCTAGAATTTCTTGTTTCCATACTCTAGAATTTATCTTGGTATCAATCCTCTATAAAAGAAAGGAAGCACATATTTAGCGGGAGTTATTTCAAAAATCTCACATAAATTTAGGGGGAGCTACGGTAAGTATTTATTTTCTAACTTACATCAAATCTCTTGTCATCGTCAAAAAGGGGGAGATTGTTGACCTCTTTAGTACAACAAAGGTATGTTTCGATATTTCCGAGATATTTGATGTATGCTTGATTTTTGAATTCAAATGATTTCCTAAAAAATATTACTTCCTTGTTTTTTTATTACATGTTTTCATTTGTTTGGAAAGAATAAGATTGGATTGATTAATATCTTTCCTTAATATCAATTAACACATGTTCTAAATCTTGATGGGAGACTTAGATAGAAATTGATTGATTGTTTTCTATATTATTATTAAACACATGCTCTATATCTTTGTCATTTTGGTAAGTTTGACTTGGAATGATTTGAATGCATTAATCATATTTGGAACTTGCCTTAATTACAATCTAGAACTTTAGTTTTCATCAAGAATTTTATTTATTCTGTTGGAATTAAGATCATAACGGCTCCTTCCATTTTATCATCAATATAGCCATTTGAAATTGATTTGTTAGGCTAGAATCAAGGCCACAACGGCTCCTTCCTTTTTCTCATCAATATAGTCATTGGAATTATCACTATTTAAAGGATAACTCTCATCCCTTTGAAAGATGTGATTGTGTGAGAGTCTTACAGTTGAAATGAGAGTATTGAGTTCAATATCAAGATTCTTACCATCATATAATTCTTGTTTGCTTGTGTTTTCTTTTCTCGAGGGACTTTCAAGGTGAAGAGTGAGATTCCAAGAACAAAAATTCCTTCAGAGTGAGTTGAGTTGTAAAGTATTACTGGGTCGTGGAGTTACTGTTGCACTTGAAGTCCCAGCTAGGTGTTTAGAGGATGTTTAAGCGTGCTACGCTGAGGTCTTGTAACGACCCGGTAAATCCTTTATTTACCTATTTTATATTATACAAAATTTATAGGATTATATTTGTGAGTTATTGATTTCTAGAGATTATTTTTTCAAATATGATTTTATTTGTGAACTAGTGAGCATTTTACTACCTAAATATTTATAAAATATTATAAATTCCAAATATTTTTAAACTTTTATGCATTTGATCCTTCTAAACTTCCAGAAATTTTTAATAGATTATTTTCAACTTTTACCTATTTTTCCAAGCATTTTTAGTAATTTTCGGAAAACATCGTATTTAAGTTATTAATTTGAAATCTAATTTTTAAAATGCTTAATTATTATCCAAAAATTAAAATAATAATACAAATAAATATTCTAGGTTTTATTTGACTTATAAAAATTAATTTTCGAATTTTACAATTTTATTTCTATTTTTGGGCAATTTTCGAAAAATTGGCAAAACAAGGGATATTTTGGTCTTTTCACCTCTCCAACCCCAAATTTCGTTTTTTCCTGAGAAATAAGCAATAAAATACTTAATAAATAAGATTTTCAGATTATATAGGTTTTTGTTTGATTTTAGTTGATTTTATTTTATATTTTATCAAAATATCTTTACTAATACATACTCTTGAACTTCATATACATAAATAACTATATATTAGTGGTGATGTACATGGCTACATATACACACACACACATACCCACATATATATACATGGTATTTAGTAAGAATAGGTGTAAGCATATATAGCCATATATAATGTATGGAATAGGTATTTAGTGGAATTTAATAATTGGATATTTGTGTCTAATACATGGAAGATAATTACACAAGACCATATACACCAAAATCCTCATTTTTCAGCCATTTTTCCAGCCCAAAACCGTGCACTCTCTCTTGCTCTTACACTCTCTTTCATTTTTCCTCCAAACACTTCACTTCCTCCAAATTACTACACACTTTGAAGAACAAAGGTAGGAACTCTTCTTTATACCTTAAGTAGAGGGTTTTTCTTCTTCTTCTTGAGGAGATTAGGCAAGCTTCCATACTCTTGTGCCCAAGCAATGTAAAAGAACAAGCTTGAATGGCCTAGAGTGAGAGCTTTTGCCAAACATACCACCAAGTTGAGGGTTTTAGTTATGTTGCTAGCTTCATGTTACTTTATAGTTCATTTTATCATGTTTAACTCTTGTTGGGAGGAAGTTGAAGGATGGATAGTATTATGAGCATGATCTTGAAGATCTTATGTGATTAGTATGCTTATTTGGAGTTCTATGTGCTTACTATGCTTTCTTGGAAAATTATGTGATTATTGTGCCTTCTTACAATAATATGGCATTCTTATGTTTTATTTGAATTATTATGTGAGTTCTATGCTTTATATGAAGTAATATGAGACCATGATTCTTTAATTGAGCTAGTAGGAGAATATCCTATGTTGTCTTGAAAGTATTTGTGAAGAAAGCTCCACATATCTATTTATTATACTTTATTGTATAGTTTTATGCCTACTTTGATGATTATAGAAATATACATGTATATATATATATATATATATGTACGTATATATATGTAAATATTTAAAGTATTGTTATCTATTCATTTAACTAATTTATTAGAGATTAGGTATATATATATATATAGTTATGTACGTATATATATATGTCTACTTATTATAGACTAATTATATACTTAGTAATACTTAGTAAGACTACTTTAATCTATATATATATATATATGGTACGTATAAGTATATATATAATTATATTCATTTTATTGGTTTATATACATATGTAGATAATTTCAATCATCTTATATCTATATCACACTTTATATAGTTTATATATTTTTCTATCATCTTTATATATGTAAACTTATCTATATCACATTTTATATATTTATATTAGTTATCTTTTAATCTATATATATATTTAAGTATATTTATACTAGTTATATTTTAGTCTTTATATTTATATATTTATACTAGTTGTGTTTATATATTTATATTTATATTTTATCTATTTACATATTTTGCTACTATCTATTTACATATGCTTAATAAGCAAATATAAAGCTTTCATTTATAAGTGTGGAGCTTACTTTGCTAAACTATGATTATGTGCATATGTGAACAAATTGCAATTGTGTGGATGGGCCCATATGTGCTGGAATGGTCTGGGGGGTGTTCCACCGGGACATACTATTGAGTAGCCGGGAGAGTTCACCACCCTTCCATCTCCTAATCCCTCCCTTGGGTAGATGGAGGGATCTACTCAAGAGAGAGGGTCGTAGAACAATACTAAGGCGTATGCCCGGGATACGACCATTGGAGGATAAGGCTGGCGGGAGAAATGTGCTGGTTGTTATTTCGGCCCGGGTAGTTATAAGGGTCACTGTCAGGTGACGAAAGGTAGAAAGTGTGAAATTATATATGTGCTATGTGTAACTAATGTGCACTTGACACCCGAGCACCTTATGTGTATAAAGAAGTGTTTCTACTCAACGTATGTTGATTCCATGTTATATTATATTTTAGATGCTTTCGAAGATAGCTTTTATGATGGTGAGGAGGAGGAACCTTTTGAAGCATTTTATTAGGAAGAAGGATGTAGGATTTTCCGCTGCGTACCTGTTTTGGGTTTTTGCTTTTGCTATGTATCAATAGTAAACTAGCAAGTCGAGACTCTCTTTTGTTGATGTACCCTTATGTAATGTACCTTATACGTTGCAATTAAAAATGTATGCATGTATGTATCCAATAATGATAGTATTAATCTAATAATAATAATAATAATAATAAAGGGATTTCGGGGTCGTCATAGGTGGTATCAGAGCTTGGGTTTACGCCTAAGCTATGCTGGGTAAGGATCCTCGGCGTAAGATTTTGGAATTGAAAGGAGATAGGCTTGATCCGAATAGGTTAAGTAGGAATGAATTTCCTTGAGATGTGTTTGACATGCAGGGTGGCGGGTGTGGCTGGGCGGCCGACCAGTGCATACTTTGCTCCCCTGAATGGCAAATACTTGACTAATTTGAGTATAAGGCGAATTTTTTTGGGTAATAGTTGTAAATACTTGTGAAATTATGTGACTTAAGTTCGACGTGTGTAAAATCTACCTCTTGAACCTATAGGAACCAACTCGAGAGTCACCACGAGTATATGTGAAGTTGCTAAAACCTCTAGTGCATCTAATGGATTTTATATAAGGTTGAATTATATGTTTGCGAAAACGTATCTTTTGGTAAAATTAGTACTGAGATAAGGACCTTGAGAATTGGGAAAGGTAGAGGCTATGTACTTTGTTGAACTTAAGAAAAGAAAGATTTGGAAGCTTGTGGAGGTCGTGGGCATTTTGTATTGAATTGCCCTCAGTCCAAACCAGTGCCAACCCCGAATACTGGAAAGAATACAAAGGGCAATGGGAAGCAAGTGGAGAATCCACGAATTCAAGGGAAGGTCTTTGCTATGAACCAGGCCGAGGTCGAGAATTCGGCGGTCGTGGAAGGTACGCTTCTCATTGACCGTTATTTTGCTAAAGTGTTAATGGATCCTGGTTCTACGCATTCATATATATCGACTAGTTTCTTTACTAGTTTACAAGTTCAACCTGAGGCCTTACCTTACGAATTAGAAATCACAACACCCCTTGGAACTAAATGGAAGACGGACTTAGTTTATCGAGATTGTGCACTAGAAATTGGTGGCCAAAAGATGACTGCTGACTTAGTATTACTACCCATTCATGACTTTGATGTTATTTTGGGTATGGATTGGCTAGCAACACACTACGCTCAAGTAGACTGTCATCACAAAGTTGTGCGGCTCTGTTTCCCGAATCAATCTATCATTGAAATCGTAGGGAACAAAACCACACCCGCATTACCCATTATCTCTTCTCTACAAGCCAATCGACTACTACAGAAGGGCAATTATGCGTTCTTAGCCCATATCATGAATAAGTCGGAAGATAAGAAGATGCTTCAAGAGGTGCCCATAGTAAATGAGTACCCCGATGTTTTCCCTGATGATTTGAAAGACTTACCTCCACATCGGGAGATTGAGTTTGTAATCGAGTTGTTACCTGGAACAGCTCCGATCTCTAAAACTCCTTATAGGATGGCCCCTGCTGAGTTAAATGAGCTTAAGACCCAACTACAAGAATTACTCAATAAAGGGTTTATCCGCCCGAGCACATCACCATGGGGAGCTCCGGTACTATTTGTCAAGAAGAAAGATGGAACTTGGAGGTTATGCATCGACTATCGTCCGCTTAACCAAGTTACCATCAAGAATAAGTACCCTCTACCGAACATTGATGAGCTATTTGATCAGCTTCAAGGAGCTTCAGTTTATTCAAAACTGGATTTGAAAACCGGATATCATCAAGTACGAATTCGAGAGGAAGATATCCCTAAGACCGCCCTTAATACTCGGTACGGTCACTACGAGTTTGTGGTGATGCCATTCGGTGTAACGAATGCCCCGGCAACGTTCATGGAGTTGATGAACCGGATATTCCGACCATACCTAGACCAATTTGTAGTTGTCTTTATAGATGACATACTGGTCTACTCTGAGTCGGAAGAAGAGCACGAAAGGCACTTGAGGATAGTACTTCAGACGCTGAGGGAAGAGAAATTGTATGCCAAATTCAGCAAGTGTGAATTATGGCTGACACAGGTGGCCTTTTTAGGACACATAGTGTCGAAGGATGGGATTGCAGTTGATCCAGGAAAAGTGAAAGCCATAGTGGAATGGAAGCAACCAATGACTGTCACGGAGGTGCGAAGTTTTCTGGGTTTGGCTGGGTATTATCGGAGATTTATCAAGGATTTCTCCAAGATTGCTCGCCCCTTAACCAGACTAACGCAAGCCAAAGTGCGGTTCATTTGGGATAACCATTGTGAAACTAGCTTTCAAGAATTGAAGGATCGATTGGTCACCGCCCCTGTATTAACTCTGCCACAGGGGAATGAAGGGTTTGTAGTCTACACAGATGCGTCCAAAGAAGGACTAGGCTGTGTACTTATGCAGAATAAAAGGGTAGTAGCTTACGCTTCGAGGAAGTTAAAACCTTATGAAGAAAACTACCCAACGCATGATCTAGAGCTGGCAACCATTGTCTTTGCTCTTAAGAAGTGGAGACATTACCTTTTTGGTACTTCGTTTGAAGTATTTACTGACCACAAAAGTCTCAAGTATTTATTCTCTCAAAAAGAGTTGAATATGAGACAACGAAGATGGTTAGAATTGCTAGCTGATTTTAATTGCGACATTCTATACCATCCGGGTAAAGCGAATGTCGTAGCTGATGCTTTAAGCAGAAAGGCTAGCCTAGCCTGCTTAATGACACGAGAATGGAAATTGTTAGAAGACATCACAAGTTGGAAACCTAAAGAACGGGAGTTTGGAGTTGTGTTTTCACAACTACATGCTCAGCCCGTGATACTTGAGCGAATTAAAGAAGCACAAGAAATGGACGACGAACTCCAAAGGGTTAAAGAGAGGGTTAACCTCGGCCAAGAAAAGGAGTTCGCATTGCCTAAACGATGGAATTTTGAGATTTCGAAATCGAATATATGTTCCAAACAATGAGCAGCTGAAAAGGGAGATATTAGAGGAATGCCATAATACCAAGTACACAATACATCCAGGGACAAACAAGATGTATCAAGATGTGAGACGACAGTACTGGTGGCCCAAAATGAAAAGGCAGATAGCAGAGTTTGTGGCAAAGTGCTTAACTTGTCAACAAGTTAAAGCAAGCCACCAGAAGCCCTTTGGGTTATTGCAACCTCTTCCAATCCCTGAGTGGAAATGGGAACACATTACGATGGATTTCGTTATGGGACTACCACGAACACAGAGAGGTCACGATGCAGTATGGGTGGTCGTGGACAGACTCACAAAAAGCGCCCATTTTCTTGCATTTGCTAAGACCTATTCGCTAGATAAGATGGCAGAAATCTATAAAAATGAGATTGTTCGCTTACACGGTGTCCCAGTAAGTATAGTATCTGACCGAGACCCTCGGTTTGTCTCAAAATTTTGGCAAGGATTACAGAAGGCTTTGGAGACTAAGTTGAATTTTAGTACGGCTTATCACCCACAAACAGATGGACAGACTGAAAGAGTTATCCAGATTCTTGAAGACATGCTTAGAGCGTGTACCTTAGATTTTGGTGGGAATTGGGATCGACACTTGCCCCTCACAGAGTTCGCCTATAACAACAGTTACCAAGCCACGATAGGCGTGGCCCCGTTTGAGGCTCTTTATGGAAGAAAGTGTAGATCCCCAGTTTGTTGGAGTGAAGTGGGTGAAAGTAAGCTAATAGGCCCAGATTTGATTCGTGAGACAACAGAAACGATCAAGATGATAAAGAAAAGGATGGAGACAGCACAAAGTCGTCAGAAGAGTTATGCTGACCGACGACGAAAAAACTTGGAGTTCGAAGTAGGTGACTTCGTATTCTTAAAAGTCTCGCCAAGAAAGGTGTTTTGAGGTTTGGGAGAAAGGGCAAGCTTAACCCACGCTATATTGGACCTTTTGAGATACTTGCGAGAGTGGGGAAAGTTGCCTACCGATTATCCTTACCCCCAACTTTGGCAGAAGTACATAACGTATTTCATGTGTCTATGCTTAAGAAATACCATCCTGATCTCTCTCATGTTGTTGACTATGAGTCCCTCGACATTAGTCCAGACCTGACCTATGTTGAAGAACCAACGAGAATTCTAGACTTCCAAGAACACACCTTGAGAAACAAAACCATAAATTAGTCCGCGTTCTATGGAAGGACCATGGGATTGAAGAGAGTACGTGGGAACGACTGGAAGAGATGCAAGAGAAATACCCACAGTTGTTCGATTAGGCTTCGACTCAATTTCGAGGACGAAATTTTCTAAGGAGGGGAGGATGTAACGACCCGGTAAATCCTTTATTTACCTATTTTATATTATACAAAATTTATAGGATTATATTTGTGAGTTATTGATTTCTAGAGATTATTTTTTCAAATATGATTTTATTTGTGAACTAGTGAGCATTTTACTACCTAAATATTTATAAAATATTATAAATTCCAAATATTTTTAAACTTTTATGCATTTGATCCTTCTAACTTCCAGAAATTTTTAATAGATTATTTTCACTTTACCTATTTTTTCAAGCATTTTTAGTAATTTTCGGAAAACATCGTATTTAAGTTATTAATTTGAAATCTAATTTTTAAAATGCTTAATTATTATCCAAAAATTAAAATAATAATACAAATAAATATTCTAGGTTTTATTTGACTTATAAAAATTAATTTTCGAATTTTACAATTTTATTTCTATTTTTGGGCAATTTTCGAAAAATTGGCAAAACAAGGGATATTTTGGTCTTTCACCTCTCCAACCCCAAATTTCGTTTTTTCCTGAGAAATAAGCAATAAAATACTTAATAAATAAGATTTTCAGATTATATAGGTTTTTGTTTGATTTTAGTTGATTTTATTTTATATTTATCAAAATATCTTTACTAATACATACTCTTGAACTTCATATACATAAATAACTATATATTAGTGGTGATGTACATGGCTACATATACACACACACACATACCCACATATATATACATGGTATTTAGTAAGAATAGGTGTAAGCATATATAGCCATATATAATGTATGGAATAGGTATTTAGTGGAATTTAATAATTGGATATTTGTGTCTAATACATGAAGATAATTACACAAGACCATATACACCAAAATCCTCATTTTTCAGCCATTTTTCCAGCCCAAAACCTTGCACTCTCTCTTGCTCTTACACTCTCTTTCATTTTTCCTCCAAACACTTCACTTCCTCCAAATTACTACACACTTTGAAGAACAAAGGTAGGAACTCTTCTTTATACCTTAAGTAGAGGGTTTTTCTTCTTCTTCTTGAGGAGATTAGGCAAGCTTCCATACTCTTGTGCCCAAGCAATGTAAAAGAACAAGCTTGAATGGCCTAGAGTGAGAGCTTTTGCCAAACATACCACCAAGTTGAGGGTTTTAGTTATGTTGCTAGCTTCATGTTACTTTATAGTTCATTTTATCATGTTTAACTCTTGTTGGGAGGAAGTTGAAGGATGGATAGTATTATGAGCATGATCTTGAAGATCTTATGTGATTAGTATGCTTATTTGGAGTTCTATGTGCTTACTATGCTTTCTTGGAAAATTATGTGATTATTGTGCCTTCTTACAATAATATGGCATTCTTATGTTTTATTTGAATTATTATGTGAGTTCTATGCTTTATATGAAGTAATATGAGACCATGATTCTTTAATTGAGCTAGTAGGAGAATATCCTATGTTGTCTTGAAAGTATTTGTGAAGAAAGCTCCACATATCTATTTATTATACTTTATTGTATAGTTTTATGCCTACTTTGATGATTATAGAAATATACATGTATATATATATATATATGTACGTATATATATGTAAATATTTAAAGTATTGTATCTATTCATTTAACTAATTTATTAGAGATTAGGTATATATATATATAGTTATGTACGTATATATATATGTCTACTTATTATAGACTAATTATATACTTAGTAATACTTAGTAAGACTACTTTAATCTATATATATATATGGTACGTATAAGTATATATATAATTATATTCATTTATTGGTTTATATACATATGTAGATAATTTCAATCATCTTATATCTATATCACACTTTATATAGTTTATATATTTTTCTATCATCTTTATATATGTAAACTTATCTATATCACATTTTATATATTTATATTAGTTATCTTTTAATCTATATATATATTTAAGTATATTTATACTAGTTATATTTTAGTCTTTATATTTATATATTTATACTAGTTGTGTTATATATTTATATTTATATTTTATCTATTTACATATTTTGCTACTATCTATTTACATATGCTTAATAAGCAAATATAAAGCTTTCATTTATAAGTGTGGAGCTTACTTTGCTAAACTATGATTATGTGCATATGTGAACAAATTGCAATTGTGTGGATGGGCCCATATGTGCTGGAATGGTCTGGGGGGTGTTCCACCGGGACATACTATTGAGTAGCCGGGAGAGTTCACCACCCTTCCATCTCCTAATCCCTCCCTTGGGTAGATGGAGGGATCTACTCAAGAGAGAGGGTCGTAGAACAATACTAGGCGTATGCCCGGGATACGACCATTGGAGGATAAGGCTGGCGGGAGAAATGTGCTGGTTGTTATTTCGGCCCGGTAGTTATAAGGGTCCACTGTCAGGTGACGAAAGGTAGAAAGTGTGAATTATATAGGTGCTATGTGTAACTAATGTGCACTTGACACCCGAGCACCTTATGTGTATAAAGAAGTGTTTCTACTCACCGTATGTTGATTCCATGTTATATTATATTTTAGATGCTTTCGAAGATAGCTTTTATGATGGTGAGGAGGAGGAACCTTTTGAAGCATTTATTAGGAAGAAGGATGTAGGATTTCCGCTGCGTACCGTTTGGGTTTTTGCTTTTGCTATGTATCAATAGTAAACTAGCAAGTCGAGACTCTCTTTTGTTGATGTTACCCTTATGTAATGTACCTTATACGTTGCAATTAAAAATGTATGCATGTATTATCCAATAATGATAGTTAATTAATCTAATAATAATAATAATAATAATAAAGGGATTTCGGGGTCGTCTAAAGGTCTGGTGAGAAGTTTTCAATTGCGAACTACCCGCTTAGAACCAACCACACTATCTACCCGTAAGGGCCGGGGGTTAAATTGTTTTGTGTCTCTCTTTATCGTAGTTTTTAACTCCCGATTGATGAATTACCTATTACACTAGAACTTATATTGTCACTGTAACTAATACCATTTGTTATTAAAGGTTCTCCTAGGTGAAAACTTGGGGAAGTGGGCGGAGCCCAACTCGGTGAACTAGGATAAATCTCTGTGTCGTTTTAGTGCTTTGCATATTTTATATCATTACTTCTCTGGTATATTGCTGGTACTTCCAGAACCAATAACTATTTGCTCTGGTACTATCGTTGGTACTTTCCAGACAAGTTAACTATCTTTTAAGCAAAACATGATATTAAAATCGTTTAACAGTGTTCTACTGGCGTTTTACAAAACTTTTAAAAAAAGGTTTTAAGGCCTAATTCAACCTCTCCTTCTTAGGCACATCCCACGCATCAACTCCTAGTAGCCTAATGTGTTGAAACTCTCTTCACCTCCAAAGGAAGCTAATCACTTGGTTGTATTTATTGCATTCTAAACCCAAGATACTGGAGGA
>CM047875.1:0-194177 GCA_026212405.1 Petrea volubilis | reverse complement strand
GGATGTAACGACCCGGTAAATCCTTTATTTAACTATTTTATATTATACAAAATTTATAGGATTATTTTGTGAGTTATTGATTTCTAGAGATTATTTTTTTCAAATATGATTTTATTTTTGAACTAGTGAGCATTTTACTACCTAAATATTTATAAAATATTATAAATTCCAAATATTTTTAAAACTTTTATGCATTTGATCCTTCTAAACTTCCAGAAATTTTTAATAGATTATTTTCAACTTTTACCTATTTTTCCAAGCATTTTTTTAATTTTCGGAAACATCGTATTTAAGTTATTAATTGAAATCTAATTTTTAAAATGCTTAATTATTATCCAAAAATTAAAATAATAATACAAATAATATTCTAGGTTTTTTGACTTATAAAAATTAATTTTCGAATTTTACAATTTTATTTCTATTTTTGGGCAATTTTCGAAAAATTGGCAAAACAAGGGTATTTTGGTCTTTTCACCTCTCCAACCCCAATTTTCGTTTTTTTCCTGAGAATAAGCAATAAAATACTTAATAAATAAGAGTTTCAGAATATATAGGTTTTTGTTTGATTTTAGTTGATTTTATTTTATATTTTAATCAAATATCTTTACTAATACATACTCTTGAACTTCATATACATAAATAACTATATATTAGTGGGTGATGTACATGGCTACCATATACACATCACACACATACCCACTAAATTATTACATGGTATTTAAGTAAGAATAGGTGGTAAGCCATAATAGCAATATATAAGGTTATGGAATAGGTTTTAAGTGGGAATTTAATATTGGATATTTGTGTCCTAATACCATGGAAGATAATTACACAAGACCATATCACAACCAAAATCCTCATTTTTCAGCCATTTTTCCAGCCCAAAACCTTGCACTCTCTCTTGCTCGTACACTCTCGTTTCATTTTCCATTTCCTACCAAACACTTCACTTCCTCTCAAATAGCTCTACAAACACACTTTGAAGAACAAAGGTAGGAACTCTTCTTTATACTTAAGTAGAGGGTTTTTCTTCTTCTTCTTGAGGAGATTAGGCAAGCTTCCCTAACTCTTGTGCCCAGCAATGTAAAAGAAACAAGCTTGAATGGCCTAGAGTGAGAGCTTTTGCCAAACATACCACAAGTTGAGGGGTTTTAGTTATGTTGCCTAGCTTCATGTTACTTTATAGTTCATTTATCATGTTTAACTCTTGTTGGGAGGAAGTTGAAGGATGGATAGTATTATGAGCATGATCTTGAAGATCTTATGTGATTAGTATGCTTATTTGGAGTTCTATGTGCTTACTATGCTTTCTTGGAAAATTATGTGATTATTGTGCCTTCTTACAATAATATGGCATTCTTATGTTTATTTGAATTATTATGTGAGTTCTATGCTTTATATGAAGTAATATGAGACCATGATTCTTTAATTGGAGCTAGTAGGAGAATATCCTATGTTGTCTTGAAAGTATTGTGAAGAAAGCTCCACATATCTATTTATTATACTTTTTGTATAGTTTTATGCCTACTTGATGATTATAGAAATATACATGTATATATATATATATATATATGTACGTATATATATGTAAATATTTAAAGTATTGTTATCTATTCATTTAACTAATTTATTAGAGATTAGGTATATATATATATATAGTTATGTACGTATATATATATGTCTACTTATTATAGACTAATTATATACTTAGTAATACTTAGTAAGACTACTTTAATCTATATATATATATATATGGTACGTATAAGTATATATATAATTATATTCATTTTATTGGTTTATATACATATGTAGATAATTTCAATCATCTTATATCTATATCACACTTTATATAGTTTATATATTTTTCTATCATCTTTATATATGTAAACTTATCTATATCACATTTTATATATTTATATTAGTTATCTTTTAATCTATATATATATTTAAGTATATTTATACTAGTTATATTTTAGTCTTTATATTTATATATTTATACTAGTTTGTGTTTATATATTTATATTTATATTTTATCTATTTACATATTTTGCTACTATCTATTTACATATGCTTAATAAGCAAATATAAAGCTTTCATTTATAAGTGTGGAGCTTACTTTGCTAAACTATGATTATGTGCATATGTGAACAAATTGCAATTGTGTGGATGGGCCCATATGTGCTGGAAATGGTCTGGGGGGTGTTCCACCGGGACATACTATTGAGTAGCCGGGAGAGTTCACCACCCTTCCATCTCCTAATCCCTCCCTTGGGTAGATGGAGGGATCTACTCAAGAGAGAGGGTCGTAGAACAATACTAAGGCGTATGCCCGGGATACGACCATTGGAGGATAAGGCTGGCGGGAGAAATGTGCTGGTTGTTATTTCGGCCCGGGTAGTTATAAGGGTCACTGTCAGGTGACGAAAGGTAGAAAGTGTGAAATTATATATGTGCTATGTGTAACTAATGTGCACTTGACACCCGAGCACCTTATGTGTATAAAGAAGTGTTTTCTACTCAACGTATGTTGATTCCATGTTATATTATATTTTAGATGCTTTCGAAGATAGCTTTTATGATGGTGAGGAGGAGGAACCTTTTGAAGCATTTATTAGGAAGAAGGATGTAGGATTTTCCGCTGCGTACCTGTTTTGGGTTTTGCTTTTGCTATGTATCAATAGTAAACTAGCAAGTCGAGACTCTCTTTTGTTGATGTACCCTTATGTAATGTACCTTATACGTTGCAATTAAAAATGTATGCATGTATGTATCCAATAATGATAGTATTAATCTAATAATAATAATAATAATAATAAAGGGATTTCGGGGTCGTCATAGGTGGTATCAGAGCTTGGGTTTACGCCTAAGCTATGCTGGGTAAGGATCCTCGGCGTAAGATTTTGGAATTGAAAGGAGATAGGCTTGATCCGAATAGGTTAAGTAGGAATGAATTTCCTTGAGATGTGTTGACATGCAGGGTGGCGGGTGTGGCTGGGCGGCCGACCAGTGCATACTTTGCTCCCCTGAATGGCAATACTTGACTAATTTGAGTATAAGGCGAATTTTTTTGGGTAATAGTTGTAAATACTTGTGAAATTATGTGACTTAAGTTCGACGTGTGTAAAATCTACCTCTTGAACCTATAGGAACCAACTCGAGAGTCCACCACGAGTATATGTGAAGTTGCTAAAACCTCTAGTGCATCTATGGATTTTATATAAGGTTGAATTATATGTTTGCGAAAACGTATCTTTTGGTAAAATTAGTACTGAGATAAGGACCTTGAGAATTGGGAAAGGTAGAGGCTATGTACTTTGTTGAACTTAAGAAAAGAAAGATTTGGAAGCTTGTGGAGGTCGTGGGCATTTTGTATTGAATTGCCCTCAGTCCAAACCAGTGCCAACCCCGAATACTGGAAAGAATACAAAGGGCAATGGGAAGCAAGTGGAGAATCCACGAATTCAAGGGAAGGTCTTTGCTATGAACCAGGCCGAGGTCGAGAATTCGGCGGTCGTGGAAGGTACGCTTCTCATTGACCGTTATTTTGC
This sequence comes from Petrea volubilis, assembly GCA_026212405.1. Classification (NCBI taxonomy): domain Eukaryota; kingdom Viridiplantae; phylum Streptophyta; class Magnoliopsida; order Lamiales; family Verbenaceae; genus Petrea; species Petrea volubilis. The sequence goes on along the minus strand of CM047875.1, from coordinate 190,629 downwards.
TAAAGTGTTAATGGATCCTGGTTCTACGCATTCATATATATCGACTAGTTTCTTTACTAGTTTACAAGTTCAAACCTGAGGCCTTACCTTACGAATTAGAAATCACAACACCCCTTGGAACTAAATGGAAGACGGACTTAGTTTATCGAGATTGTGCACTAGAAATTGGTGGCCAAAAGATGACTGCTGACTTAGTATTACTACCCATTCATGACTTTGATGTTATTTTGGGTATGGATTGGCTAGCAACACACTACGCTCAAGTAGACTGTCATCACAAAGTTGTGCGGCTCTGTTTCCCGAATCAATCTATCATTGAAATCGTAGGGAACAAAACCACACCCGCATTACCCATTATCTCTTCTCTACAAGCCAATCGACTACTACAGAAGGGCAATTATGCGTTCTTAGCCCATATCATGAATAAGTCGGAAGATAAGAAGATGCTTCAAGAGGTGCCCATAGTAAATGAGTACCCCGATGTTTTCCCTGATGATTTGAAAGACTTACCTCCACATCGGGAGATTGAGTTTGTAATCGAGTTGTTACCTGGAACAGCTCCGATCTCTAAAACTCCTTATAGGATGGCCCCTGCTGAGTTAAATGAGCTTAAGACCCAACTACAAGAATTACTCAATAAAGGGTTTATCCGCCCGAGCACATCACCATGGGGAGCTCCGGTACTATTTGTCAAGAAGAAAGATGGAACTTGGAGGTTATGCATCGACTATCGTCCGCTTAACCAAGTTACCATCAAGAATAAGTACCCTCTACCGAACATTGATGAGCTATTTGATCAGCTTCAAGGAGCTTCAGTTTATTCAAAACTGGATTTGAAAACCGGATATCATCAAGTACGAATTCGAGAGGAAGATATCCCTAAGACCGCCCTTAATACTCGGTACGGTCACTACGAGTTTGTGGTGATGCCATTCGGTGTAACGAATGCCCCGGCAACGTTCATGGAGTTGATGAACCGGATATTCCGACCATACCTAGACCAATTTGTAGTTGTCTTTATAGATGACATACTGGTCTACTCTGAGTCGGAAGAAGAGCACGAAAGGCACTTGAGGATAGTACTTCAGACGCTGAGGGAAGAGAAATTGTATGCCAAATTCAGCAAGTGTGAATTCTGGCTGACACAGGTGGCCTTTTTAGGACACATAGTGTCGAAGGATGGGATTGCAGTTGATCCAGGAAAAGTGAAAGCCATAGTGGAATGGAAGCAACCAATGACTGTCACGGAGGTGCGAAGTTTTCTGGGTTTGGCTGGGTATTATCGGAGATTTATCAAGGATTTCTCCAAGATTGCTCGCCCCTTAACCAGACTAACGCAAGCCAAAGTGCGGTTCATTTGGGATAACCATTGTGAAACTAGCTTTCAAGAATTGAAGGATCGATTGGTCACCGCCCCTGTATTAACTCTGCCACAGGGGAATGAAGGGTTTGTAGTCTACACAGATGCGTCCAAAGAAGGACTAGGCTGTGTACTTATGCAGAATAAAAGGGTAGTAGCTTACGCTTCGAGGAAGTTAAAACCTTATGAAGAAAACTACCCAACGCATGATCTAGAGCTGGCAACCATTGTCTTTGCTCTTAAGAAGTGGAGACATTACCTTTTTGGTACTTCGTTTGAAGTATTTACTGACCACAAAAGTCTCAAGTATTTATTCTCTCAAAAAGAGTTGAATATGAGACAACGAAGATGGTTAGAATTGCTAGCTGATTTTAATTGCGACATTCTATACCATCCGGGTAAAGCGAATGTCGTAGCTGATGCTTTAAGCAGAAAGGCTAGCCTAGCCTGCTTAATGACACGAGAATGGAAATTGTTAGAAGACATCACAAGTTGGAAACCTAAAGAACGGGAGTTTGGAGTTGTGTTTTCACAACTACATGCTCAGCCCGTGATACTTGAGCGAATTAAAGAAGCACAAGAAATGGACGACGAACTCCAAAGGGTTAAAGAGAGGGTTAACCTCGGCCAAGAAAAGGAGTTCGCATTGCTAAACGATGGAATTTTGAGATTTCGAAATCGAATATATGTTCCAAACAATGAGCAGCTGAAAAGGGAGATATTAGAGGAATGCCATAATACTAAGTACACAATACATCCTGGGACAAACAAGATGTATCAAGATGTGAGACGACAGTACTGGTGGCCCAAAATGAAAAGGCAGATAGCAGAGTTTGTGGCAAAGTGCTTAACTTGTCAACAAGTTAAAGCAAGCCACCAGAAGCCCTTTGGGTTATTGCAACCTCTTCCAATCCCTGAGTGGAAATGGGAACACATTACGATGGATTTCGTTATGGGACTACCACGAACACAGAGAGGTCACGATGCAGTATGGGTGGTCGTGGACAGACTCACAAAAAGCGCCCATTTTCTTGCATTTGCTAAGACCTATTCGCTAGATAAGATGGCAGAAATCTATAAAAATGAGATTGTTCGCTTACACGGTGTCCCAGTAAGTATAGTATCTGACCGAGACCCTCGGTTTGTCTCAAAATTTTGGCAAGGATTACAGAAGGCTTTGGAGACTAAGTTGAATTTTAGTACGGCTTATCACCCACAAACAGATGGACAGACTGAAAGAGTTATCCAGATTCTTGAAGACATGCTTAGAGCGTGTACCTTAGATTTTGGTGGGAATTGGGATCGACACTTGCCCCTCACAGAGTTCGCCTATAACAACAGTTACCAAGCCACGATAGGCGTGGCCCCGTTTGAGGCTCTTTATGGAAGAAAGTGTAGATCCCCAGTTTGTTGGAGTGAAGTGGGTGAAAGTAAGCTAATAGGCCCAGATTTGATTCGTGAGACAACAGAAACGATCAAGATGATAAAGAAAAGGATGGAGACAGCACAAAGTCGTCAGAAGAGTTATGCTGACCGACGACGAAAAAACTTGGAGTTCGAAGTAGGTGACTTCGTATTCTTAAAAGTCTCGCCAAGAAAAGGTGTTTTGAGGTTTGGGAGAAAGGGCAAGCTTAACCCACGCTATATTGGACCTTTTGAGATACTTGCGAGAGTGGGGAAAGTTGCCTACCGATTATCCTTACCCCCAACTTTGGCAGAAGTACATAACGTATTTCATGTCTCTATGCTTAAGAAATACCATCCTGATCTCTCTCATGTTGTTGACTATGAGTCCCTCGACATTAGTCCAGACCTGACCTATGTTGAAGAACCAACGAGAATTCTAGACTTCCAAGAACACACCTTGAGAAACAAAACCATAAAATTAGTCCGCGTTCTATGGAAGGACCATGGGATTGAAGAGAGTACGTGGGAACGACTGGAAGAGATGCAAGAGAAATACCCACAGTTGTTCGATTAGGCTTCGACTCAATTTCGAGGACGAAATTTTCTAAGGAGGGGAGGATGTAACGACCCGGTAAATCCTTTATTTACCTATTTTATATTATACAAAATTTATAGGATTATATTTGTGAGTTATTGATTTCTAGAGATTATTTTTTCAAATATGATTTTATTTGTGAACTAGTGAGCATTTTACTACCTAAATATTTATAAAATATTATAAATTCCAAATATTTTTAAACTTTTATGCATTTGATCCTTCTAAACTTCCAGAAATTTTTAATAGATTATTTTCAACTTTTACCTATTTTTTCAAGCATTTTTAGTAATTTTCGGAAAACATCGTATTTAAGTTATTAATTTGAAATCTAATTTTTAAAATGCTTAATTATTATCCAAAAATTAAAATAATAATACAAATAAATATTCTAGGTTTTATTTGACTTATAAAAATTAATTTTCGAATTTTACAATTTTATTTCTATTTTTGGGCAATTTTCGAAAAATTGGCAAAACAAGGGATATTTTGGTCTTTTCACCTCTCCAACCCCAAATTTCGTTTTTTCCTGAGAAATAAGCAATAAAATACTTAATAAATAAGATTTTCAGATTATATAGGTTTTTGTTTGATTTTAGTTGATTTTATTTTATATTTTATCAAAATATCTTTACTAATACATACTCTTGAACTTCATATACATAAATAACTATATATTAGTGGTGATGTACATGGCTACATATACACACACACACATACCCACATATATATACATGGTATTTAGTAAGAATAGGTGTAAGCATATATAGCCATATATAATGTATGGAATAGGTATTTAGTGGAATTTAATAATTGGATATTTGTGTCTAATACATGGAAGATAATTACACAAGACCATATACACCAAAATCCTCATTTTTCAGCCATTTTTCCAGCCCAAAACCTTGCACTCTCTCTTGCTCTTACACTCTCTTTCATTTTTCCTCCAAACACTTCACTTCCTCCAAATTACTACACACTTTGAAGAACAAAGGTAGGAACTCTTCTTTATACCTTAAGTAGAGGGTTTTTCTTCTTCTTCTTGAGGAGATTAGGCAAGCTTCCATACTCTTGTGCCCAAGCAATGTAAAAGAACAAGCTTGAATGGCCTAGAGTGAGAGCTTTTGCCAAACATACCACCAAGTTGAGGGTTTTAGTTATGTTGCTAGCTTCATGTTACTTTATAGTTCATTTTATCATGTTTAACTCTTGTTGGGAGGAAGTTGAAGGATGGATAGTATTATGAGCATGATCTTGAAGATCTTATGTGATTAGTATGCTTATTTGGAGTTCTATGTGCTTACTATGCTTTCTTGGAAAATTATGTGATTATTGTGCCTTCTTACAATAATATGGCATTCTTATGTTTTATTTGAATTATTATGTGAGTTCTATGCTTTATATGAAGTAATATGAGACCATGATTCTTTAATTGAGCTAGTAGGAGAATATCCTATGTTGTCTTGAAAGTATTTGTGAAGAAAGCTCCACATATCTATTTATTATACTTTATTGTATAGTTTTATGCCTACTTTGATGATTATAGAAATATACATGTATATATATATATATATATATGTACGTATATATATGTAAATATTTAAAGTATTGTTATCTATTCATTTAACTAATTTATTAGAGATTAGGTATATATATATATATAGTTATGTACGTATATATATATGTCTACTTATTATAGACTAATTATATACTTAGTAATACTTAGTAAGACTACTTTAATCTATATATATATATATATGGTACGTATAAGTATATATATAATTATATTCATTTTATTGGTTTATATACATATGTAGATAATTTCAATCATCTTATATCTATATCACACTTTATATAGTTTATATATTTTTCTATCATCTTTATATATGTAAACTTATCTATATCACATTTTATATATTTATATTAGTTATCTTTTAATCTATATATATATTTAAGTATATTTATACTAGTTATATTTTAGTCTTTATATTTATATATTTATACTAGTTGTGTTTATATATTTATATTTATATTTTATCTATTTACATATTTTGCTACTATCTATTTACATATGCTTAATAAGCAAATATAAAGCTTTCATTTATAAGTGTGGAGCTTACTTTGCTAAACTATGATTATGTGCATATGTGAACAAATTGCAATTGTGTGGATGGGCCCATATGTGCTGGAATGGTCTGGGGGGTGTTCCACCGGGACATACTATTGAGTAGCCGGGAGAGTTCACCACCCTTCCATCTCCTAATCCCTCCCTTGGGTAGATGGAGGGATCTACTCAAGAGAGAGGGTCGTAGAACAATACTAAGGCGTATGCCCGGGATACGACCATTGGAGGATAAGGCTGGCGGGAGAAATGTGCTGGTTGTTATTTCGGCCCGGGTAGTTATAAGGGTCACTGTCAGGTGACGAAAGGTAGAAAGTGTGAAATTATATATGTGCTATGTGTAACTAATGTGCACTTGACACCCGAGCACCTTATGTGTATAAAGAAGTGTTTCTACTCAACGTATGTTGATTCCATGTTATATTATATTTTAGATGCTTTCGAAGATAGCTTTTATGATGGTGAGGAGGAGGAACCTTTTGAAGCATTTTATTAGGAAGAAGGATGTAGGATTTTCCGCTGCGTACCTGTTTTGGGTTTTTGCTTTTGCTATGTATCAATAGTAAACTAGCAAGTCGAGACTCTCTTTTGTTGATGTACCCTTATGTAATGTACCTTATACGTTGCAATTAAAAATGTATGCATGTATGTATCCAATAATGATAGTATTAATCTAATAATAATAATAATAATAATAAAGGGATTTCGGGGTCGTCATAGGTCTTGGTAGAAGTGTTCAATTGCGAACTACCCGCTAGAACCAACCACACTATCTCCCCTTAAGGGCCGGTTAAATTGTTTTGTGTCTCTCTTTATCGATAGTTTTTAACTCCCGATTGACATTTACCTATTACACTAGAACTTATATTGTCACTGTACTAATACCATTTGTTATTAACAGGTTATCCTAAGTGAAAACTTGGGAAGTGGGCGTAGCCCAACTAGGTGAACTAGGATAAATCTCTGTGTCGTTTTATTGCTTTGCATATTTTATATCATTACTTTCTCTGGTATTATTGCTGGTACTTCCAGAACCAATAACTTATTTGCTCTGGTACTATCGTTGGTACTTCCAGACAGTAACTATCTTTTAAGCAAAACATTGATATTTAAAATCTTAAAGTTTCTACTGCGTTTTACAAAACTTTTAAAAAAAGGTTTTAAGGCCTAATTCAACCTCTCCTTCTTAGGCACATCCCACGCATCAACTCCTAGTAGCCCTAATGTGTTGAAACTCTCTTCACCTCCAAAGGAAGCTAATCAACTTTGGTTGTATTTATCATGCACTTCTAAACCCAAGATACTGGAGGAATCTCCATTCGTCGGTTATGTATGGAAAGATTTAAATAAGACACATAATCAAAAATTTTATAATAGATAGACAATGTATCCCATACAATTATATTACTAGAATCGATTTCATATATGTAGGACTCAATTCATTGACCACTTTGATCAGGTGGCCCTCACTTTAACATTGGTGTTAGGCTTCGTCATTAATTTATCATAAAATTTAAAGTTCATTACTCCCAACTCTAATTGCGTTGTAATACTCATTAAAAATTAGTAATTGAAAATAGTTATTAATTTTATTAATATTGAGGAAAATTTACAATTGCAATGTAAATACTTTATGATGAACCAAGTACCGAGATAATTAAATTGGAAAAGTAGTTGTTTTGTATTACTAGGAAATTGTACTTAAGAGATTAGGATGTTTCAAAATTATTAAAGAGGGAATAACTTTCAACTAATTCAGAAGAAGTGTTTTTTAAACTTTGTAAATTACTGAAATGGCAATTTTTAGATAGATCATACTTATATACAGTTTCCATTGTATTTTTTTTTTTTCAGAAAAATGCTTATTCACTTAATATATTAATTTTTTTCTATAGCTTTTATTATTCCAAAATTTACTCGTTAGATTTCAAATATATGTAACTCATCTTTAATTATAATGGAATATTATTATTATACTTTGTAATCTATTTTTATTAAAAAAATATTTAAGCAATATCTCAAGATCTCTCTCTCTTTCTCTCACATACAAATTATTCATACTTTGTACATTTAATTTTTGTTTTGTTTTAATGTATTGATTCAGTAAGCGACTTTTAATCTATAATATCTTTTGAACCATTTTCGTTGAAAAACAATTAGCATGTTTATTCTACAACTAATGAATAATAAATGTAAAACAAAAATAATGTAAAACAAAAATAAAACTTAATCAATAAACTTCTAGAAATAAGCACCATATATAATTCGAACCTCAAAATTTTAAAATATGTTAAAAGAAAAAAAATTGATCATTTTTAATTATTTATAAACTTAGCAATCCCATCTCCCTAGAAAAATAAAAATTAATCTCTATTTAATAATTTTGAAATATCGTACTCGCTTAACTACAATTTTCCTTAAATTATATTAACTTTAGTTTTAACGAATTTATCAATTCTTATCCATCAAATTATTCCTTGTTTTATTTGAATGAAGTCGTGAATATTCTTTTTTTTTTTTTTGAATTCTTCAAAACTTGAATCGTCAAAGCATATTTTACTAGCAAAAAGTATTTTTGATCATATCCAAATGTTTACGTGTTTTTTTTTCTTTCTAAATTTCCATATGCGCACATGAATAATGCTTACAAGAAAATCCTCATGGTTACGAAACCGTCCCAAAAATAGGTCAGAGAAGAACCAAGAATTTACTACTTTGAATTTAGAACACTTTGTTTTTCAACTAATTCCAAATTCTCAACCAGAAATGAACTTTGCAAAGACGTCATGTTTCAAAGGCCATTAGTGTGACAATCGCAATTTAGTTATCAGAATTTTAATGAGTTCAAAATTTGAACATAATTTCTTCCATGTAGATGTAGACATTATTATCGGACAGGTTCTCATAGAGGATGGTATTTTTATCATTTAAAGTGGATTTTTGTCATACATAACAAATTACATTGGATTAATTAGAACAAGATCAACAAGAACTTCCGCATAAGAGTGGGTTACCTATTTTCACATCGGGAGTGTCTTCATCTCTTAGGCCACCGTTGTTTGACTATTCCTCTTCCTTTGCCCCGTCAGCAAGAGGATCAACGCCACCATCATCACTCCCCCCATCTCTGCCACCTCCTTCACCACCACCACCACCACTCCCTCCATCTCCACCATCTCCGCCTCCCGCATTACAGTCTTTAGTGCATACACACTTAAAGAGTGTGCAATGCCTACTTTCAAACCCTTCTTTTTTGCAAATATTCCGTCAATTTTTGCTGCGGATGCAAGCACCTTTGAATAATCCACTCTTCGCCTCGCACTAAGTTGCGTCGCACTGTGTTATAATCATCTCCTCTGCATTAATCATATTTTTCATAAAAAAAAAAAAAGATAAATGTGGATTCACTTTGTTAGATTTACATATAAAGGACTACAAAAGAAAAAAAAAAAAAAAGAAAAAATGTAGACTTACGAAAAACGAGAATGAGTAGAAAAATTAGGAGATTTTGGAGGTTTGTAGCCATGTTAGTTGTGAATTCAATTGTAGAATAATATGCTACAGACTTCTCTGCATTGACATTTATAGTGAAAGACTCGTTTGTGGAGTTCTTCATTGTAAAAGGCATTTCTGTTTTGCAACAATTGCAAAAGGCATTTCTAGTAGGATGAAAATTGCATTGATAATATTTTCCCATTTAATACTACATAATCGAGGATTTCATTTATGTCAATTACTAACTCTAATCCCATATGAAAAGTAAATTATGGTATGTGAATTGACATAGCAAAAGGGAGATTCTTCAAGATCTATACTCTTTCATAAAGGATTAGGGTAATTTAATAATAGCTACCTTGGTGTCTTTAAATGTCTAGTATTTTTTGTGTCCATTTTCTTTTTTATTCTTTTTATCCTCTTTTCCCTCTCATTTTTTTAACCTTTTTTTGCGGATTATCTCTCCCTCTCTCTCTCCCTCTCTCTCTCTCTCTCTCTCTCTCTCTCTCTCTCTCTCACACACACACACACACACATCTTCCATCATTCAATATTTTCTTTACTTTTATAGTACAATTTTATTTTGAGATGTTATTTTATAACACTTACCATTAATATAATGAAGATGTTTTAAAAAGTTCTAAAGTAGCACTCAGAGAACTAAATTAGTAAATATTTCTATTTTTATTCTAACGATTTTTGAGCATATAATTAAATTATATTATTTTTATTTTTTGCACTCACATCTAGTGTGCCACACCACTAGTTAGTAATGATTGAGATTAAGTCCTCTAATAATACATGGTATTGGAGGCAATACTGAGTAAATGTTGCTTGGGGAGAGGAGTGGGTGGGTTTCAATAATTGGTTAAGGGGGTAAATCAAAGACAATGCCGGACCCAATGACAATGGCGTCTAGTGAGCCCCATAATAGGAAGGATTACACAAAAAGGTCGTATAAATTACAACATTTCGTGAGAAGGCCAAAGAATGCATCGATACAGGTCTCCTAAAAAAAAAAGAAAATGGTATTATAGCATAGTTATTTTGTGTTTTACATCTTTTAGGAATTTAATAAAGTTATCATTTATACAAATTGAATTAAAAATTGAAGCAAAATTTCCTATTAAAAAAAATTATTCATTAAATTTACAAATTTAACCTGTTAAAAAATTAGCTTTTGGCTCTTTTTGCGTTAAAAATTTGTGGGATGAATTTTCTTGATTGAAAATCATTTTCATGAATTATATTAATGTAAAAGTTCCCTTTTCTTTCTCAACCATGTATAAAATTGTCTTAACAAAAATAAGAAAAATGTAATGTGAAAAATGAATAATATATCCTGTAAAATAAAATTCTAAAGAAATATATAACTATTGCATATTGGAAGTTGCCTAGTAATTGTTAGCAACAACTCAAAATTAATTTTGTCATTTAGAAAGCAAATAAGTACCCTATAAAACTTAATTTTTGCTGTCAAATTTGAAATTAAACTTTGGCTTGTTGGATACTCAAATGTTAGAGTGATCTTTTTTTATTTTTCCTTTTTGTGAATAAAAATCTTATAGTGATCAAAGTGAACAAGATGATAAGTCTTACGGGTTTTTAGATTCTCAACATTTATCCATCATTAACCGAGTCAAATGCTTTTTTTTTTTTATCAAGTTTTATATTTCTATTAGATTCGGATTTGACATTAATGTGATATAATTAATTGTATAGAATATGAGTTCAAATTCAAGTTTTGAATTACCTATATCATATTTGGATTCAATTTACTTTAATTTTATGTAAAATTGTCCCATTAATATCAATAACTATGATAAGCAGACTAGTGTTGGAATTCAATATGAATCCTGAGGCAAGAGATATGTACCAAATTCTTAGCCTTTTCCCTCATTTTCTTTCTTTTTGGAGTAAAGGTGATGTATTACATTTCAATTACTAAATTAGTATGTCAAGCTATTGGAAATGGGCTTAATTGTGATAACCATTTATAGGGTTTAATCTAGGATGAAGTCATTTCTTGTGTAAATCCATAGATAAAGTCTCTTGTTAAATATTGTTGGTGTGTTGAAGGATAAGTGCAAAATCCGGCTTGGGATAAACCTTGATAATTCCTGTATACATGCGGTTAAGTATTGATTAAGCATGAACTAATCAACTAGGTACCACACATACAGCCGTAACTGCAAGCGTTGGGTGAATTATCGCGGTCTCGGTCTTATCATTCACTGAACTAGCCCTAGAATAACATTTGAATATTAAATTCAAACTCAATTTCAACCGTTATATATCATTAATGCTCAACATTAATTTTTGAAACGGTTAACGATTACAGATTATTAATGCGCGATATTGGTTTATGAGGAACTGACGGTTGTTACTTACTATTACAAATTCAACTTTAATTATTTGAAAAATTATAAGCGTTTACAACGGTTACAATTTCAGAATTATTTCCCGCCATTAATATCCTATATTTTTCCCCTATAAATAGCTTCTCCTGTTCTCTACTGAAAAACACACAAGAGAATAAAAAACACTTGAGATTTCTCTGAATTGATCAGTATGAGAATTCAATTCTCTGAGTGCACCTCTGGTTGAGTGAGATTATAAAATCAATTGTGTACTTTCGTGTTTGGTGTGCTGTCTGCTTGCATACGACATCTTGAGTTGATTAGCTTTCGAAGTGAGGTTCAAAGTAGTCATGCAACTTGGAACGAATCTCTGGACTGTCTTATCCTGGAACAAGTATCGCTGGCCCATTGTACCAGTTAGTAGAGTGACTATTTCTTTAAGGCAAACCGGCTCAACCCGGTGATTCAATCATTGCAATACCAAATAAATACTGAAAAGTTTACTAAACTTTCTTATTTATTTATTTATATTTGACATTGTTTAGTCTATATGGAGCAACCACCTAGGTTTGTTGCTTAGGGGGAGTATGGGAAATTTTAACGTCTTCAAAAATCTTTGTATGGTTTAAAGCAAAGTCCTAGAGCTTCATTTGGAGAATTTAGTGAGAGTGTTTAGGAATTTGGGTTGAAGAAGAGCAAGTGTGATCACTCGATGTTCTATAGACATTCAACAGATTGTATCAGTCTTCTTGGGTGTATGTAGATGATATCGTCATTATCGGGAGTGACGATTGAGGAATTTCATCCCTAAAGTCTTTCTTGCATACCTAGTTCCATACAAAGAATTTGGAGATGTTGACGTATTTCTTAGGCATAGAGATCACTAGGAGCAAGAAAAATATTTACTTATCTGAGATGAGATACGTATTGGATTTGTTGGCAGAGATAGGGAAGTTAGGTGTTAAGCCATGTAACACACCAATTACCCTTAATTTGTTGCTTGCTAAAGACAATGTTGAACTGTTGAAAATCCTCAGAAGTATAGATGATTTGTTAGGAAGTTGAATTATAATTGTACCTACAGTTAATCAATGGGTTGTGCTAGAAAAGATTTTGTGTTATTTAAAAGGTGTTCCTGGATAGGTATACTCTATGGAAATCATGCACACACTAGCATTGAGTGTTTCTTAGATGCAGACTAGGCAGGTTCTAAAAGTGATAGAAGATCTACAACGGGTTATTGTGTATTTGTTGGAGGAAATTTAGTTTCATGGAAGAGTGAGAAGCAGAATATGGTATCCAGGTCGAGTATAGAGCCAGAGTATAGAGTGATGGCACAATCTGTGTACCAAGTTATGTGGATGTATCAATTTTTAAATGAAGTTGGTCTTAGGGTTTCATTACCAGCAAAATTGTGGTGTGACAACCAAGCCGCTCTTCATATTACATCTAATCTTATGTTTCACAAATGAACCAAATATATTGAGATGGATTGTCACTTCATTTGTGAAAAAATTCAAGAAAATTTTATCTCGATAGGATATGTCAAGACTGGGGAGCAATGAGGGGATATCTTCGCAAAAGGCCTATATTGGGGTTTGAATTGATTATATACGTAATAAGTTAGGCCATGAGTTGCCAATTCAAATTCTCGTTGTTTCCTCTTGTTCGTTTACTCGCCTTTTACATCATAAGAAATTTATCTTAGTCTCATAAACATAACCCTTTATTTCTATAAACATAGGGGTAACAAAAGATATATACATCAAAATGTGAGAAGTACTTGAGCAAAAACGAACTAGCTATTTACAAGCATTCTTGCTATTATTACATCTAAGCAAAAGATAGTATGATGCTTCTTTGTCCAAAAGAGCAAAACATCTAAGTAGAGTTAATTAAGCTCATATGGTGAAAATCTAGCACCATCCCAGGAGTTCACAACCACAACTTTCGAGGGTGGTTTAGGAACCAGGTTCTCTTCGACAATTCCTAGGAGATCTCTACTCCTCACATAAACCAACTCAAGAAGGCTTTGGTAATGTTGGTGGGTTTGATTGATTTTGTTTTGGGCACTCTCCAGACTGAGTCTCATGTGATAGAGGTTGTCCCGAAGTTTTTTGTTTTCTTTTTGGAGTGAGGTTATCTCAAGCAGAAGATCATCGATTTGAAGGTGGGGGTACTTTAATGGAGGAGATTCCAGCTCCACACTGGTATCAGGGCCTACAGTTAGACGACTCGCAAGAATAGGCCATTTTCCTACACAACAAGTCCAAAGGTTAGACAATTCATAATCCAAAATTTACATTGTTCTTCAAAACCGTGCTCTGATACCACCAATGATTACCCGAAACTTCTAGCTAACTTTAAGAAAACATATAACCAACTATTTTATTAAGATGACCAAAATTTACATACGAGATACTTGATACATAATACATGTTTTTAGATACAAAATCCCAACTACAATATAATTAGCCAAAAGCCTCAAATCGTCCATCTCCATCTTCCTCGTTTGTAATTTCCGCCTCATTCCTAGCTAAAACATCAAATAAAATAACATCAACAAATATATTGAGTAGAAATTTTACATAGTAACATGAGGTGTGTGTGTGAATTACGTGCATATTGTCACATAATTATCCGAGCATATTATCACATAATTTTCGCATCTATGTGTGGCTACCTTATCTCACTGTGCCGTCATTCCCAGTTTCCAACCAAACACTCCAAATCCCAACCAAATCACTCCGGTGGTCATATCCCGAGCATATGCTGAATTTCCTACGACCCACTTCACACATGGAGCACTCCGTCCATGTGAGGAGGGATTAGGCAACGATGGAGGGTCGAGAACTATTTTAAGACCTACTACTCCAATAACAGCCCGGCCAAACTCAACCTCACCCACCCCTAATATATTTGGGCATGGCATGCACACATAGTTTTGCATATATTTCACAAAATTTTACATGATTTCATATAAAGCATATTCTCACTTGCATAACTTCAAACATAAAACATATTAAAACATATTTGAAACTAATGACTATACATGCTTTCTTATGAACATAAAGCATAACTATACATATAAACATGCTTTCTAACATAATAGTAACATAATTTGGCATAATAACATGATAGCAACATGCAAGACTTAAACTCACTTAAGTATTTAAAGAAAACCCTACTTCCCTAAGCATTTACTTTCATAAAGATGACAATGTGTATTTATAACTAGAACCATGATAGCAACTAACTTGTAGTTGCATCATAAGATCTAGTATAGCATGGTAAAGAACTAACACAAGTAACTAACTCATGTCCTATTAAGATTTCTACCTTTCTAACTTATTTTCTCTTGCTTTTCTTTTTATTATGGAAGTGGTGTATATGTGAAGTAGTGTTGGAGAAATACAGTGAAATGAAGCAAAACAAATGCAAGAGTGTGTGTGTGTGTGTGTGTGTGCTATGAGTTATGTGTGTGTGGGTGGGTGGTTTTGTGTTGTATAAGGTATACTTATAGATATGAAGAGTAGGCATGAGATTATTAAATAATTAAGTCATTTTCTAATTATGATTACCTTTCCACCTAGGGTTCCAACTAAGAGGTATAATAAATGAAATCTTTCAACTCAATGCCCAAGTGTTAACCTAATTTTAGCTTAAGTGTTGCCCTAATTGCATGACTCACAATCTAGTTTAATGTAAGCCTTACATGTATATATATCTCTAGAAGGACACTTACAAGTGTAACATTCATTAAATGTTAGGAAAATTGGGGAGCAAGTAACAAAATACACCATATATTTATCATATATACATATACACACACATACAAATTCGCCCCCCCCCCCCATATCATTTTAGGATTTTTTTTACGCATTGCATAATTATTCCAATTTTTTTATTATGAATAATACCTAAAGAAATAAAAATATAATCTTGTATATTTATATATATCAATTTTTGAAATTTTATATATACATATACAATGCAATATATTTTTGTATATATATATATGTATATGTATATCATAGTCTTATGACCTAGCATTCAAAAATAATTATTATAGTGTGAAAATAACACATTTTAGTGAAAAGGACATTAACAAGAAAATAACCCTATATTTATATGCATATATTTTCATGTATATGTGTGTGTGTATATGTATGTATATGTGTGTGTGTGTGTGTGTTTGAATTTTATGCATTTTATAATACTAAGTAAGATAGGAAAATCATTCCAATAATTATGCATGTAGTAAATAAAAATAGCCATATATTACAAAGTATTTGTGACAAGAAAAATGTCACATAAGATGCATAAATTAATCATATAAAAATTTAAATGATAAATATTTAAGCATCATATTTAAGTATCAAATAATATATAGGCAAAATTTTGATCATTATGCCACTTAGCGGTGAGGTGACACTAACCAGACAATTGAGGGTGCTAAGTTGGTTCAACCCATTAACCCATTATAACTTAACCTCAAAACTAGTTAGGTTTTTAAGATCAATTGTGAGTTCTTGAATACGAAGGGACCCAGCCTTTATCCATTGTAATAGATTACCATGTTATTTTGCTTTTCTTTACATTTTTGTAATATCAATGTAGTAGGATAGATTACTTTGTAACTCCATTGCCCTATTCCTTACAAGATTATATTTTAGATTTCATCCTTTATAAAGTTGTCCCTAGCAAAAACACAAAATGGTTTTCCATTTCATCTATTTTGCCAAGAAGAAAGAGGGTAAAGATAGTGGGTGTTGGGCATTTTCTTGGGAAGAAGAAGAATATAGAAGAAGAAGAAAGAGGAAAAGGAAGTGAGTCTGTGTGTGTGTGAGAGAGAGAGAGAAAGGGGCGGGGGGGAGTTCGATTTAGTTTAGGTACATACATGAAAATTTTTGCTACAGCACAACCACCGGAGGAGGAGGAGGAGGAGGATGAGACGGAGTTCTATAATGCCATATGACCGTGGGTATTTTCTATCCTTTTCTTTACCTTCCTTTAGTGTTTGTATTTCCGTAATCGTAGTAGTTATAGTTCTAGTTGTGCCTTTTTTCTACGTTTATTTTCGTACTTTGGGACAAAGTATGTTTTAAGTTTGGGGGGATTTTGATTTGCTTAGGATAATTAATATGAGGATAATCTTTAGCGATGCTTGCAGAAGTTGAATGAGAATAGTATATCGGTTGGAAACGAGGATGACCAGACGAAAAGAGTCATCTTTGATGACTTGTCTCTTAGTATAGCAACACCATGTACAGTTCAAGTTCAATTTCATTGAGTTCAATCTCAATTTTGTTGATATTGGCTTTATGATGGTTGTTGGAAAATTAATTTGTATTGTACCGTTTGTTTTGTGTCATTCTTGGAATATACGTGTTTTGGTGAAATTTCTTTTTCCGTGATGATTTTAGGCTATGAAACGCTATGTTTGGAACGATGAGCATTCATGAAGCATTTTGTGTGTACTTGAAAAATGATTGTTGTTGTTTTGTTATCCCCTAATCACTTTAGGCACATTGTTGGAGTAATGATTGCTAAATGATTTACAGAAAATTTATATTTTTGTGAGAATTTTTCGCATGTGCTTTAATGCATTAGGACACTAGAATCGATTCGATTTCTTGTCGTGGCGAAATCCTAGACTATGTTAAATTAAGGAGATAACTTAGGCCAGTTTTAAAAAATTTTGAGCCATGATTGCCTATTTGTTGGTTAAATGTAGCTCTTAAGTCCCCTTTGAGCCTTCATTGTGCTTAATTCTTTTGATAGCCATATTACAAGCCCAAAAACACAATGTCTACGTATCCTAATCCTTTTATGCACCATACTTGAATTGTAATAATTGTTGGAGTTATGTGGGGAATATGTGGAATTATGAGGGGATGATAGAAAGTGGAGAGTTATGTTATACTTGAGTTCAGGATATACTAGCTCGCTTTAGGAAAAAAAATTGCAAAAAAAAAATGTGAAAAAAAAAGTTGGAAAATATGCATAAAAAAAGAGGAAAAAAAAGAGAAAATGAAAGAAAGAGCGAGCTAGCACTTTCAAACACATAATGACAAGAAAAAATACATTGAGAGTGATGGTTTTTGAATAATGGTCTGAGAAAAAAAGTTCCAAGTTGTCCAATTTAAGTACCTTGGGTGCATGAGCTAATTTCTCTTTCATATTTTCCTACCCTTCACCCAAGCCCTACATTACAGCTTAATAAAGCCCTATCGATCCCCGATTTGTTATTGTTTACATTAGTGGAGATAAGAATGAAAAACCGACTCATGGAGTCCACTTTTACGCCATTGCATGAATATAAATTGATCCAAATTATTGGTGATTGTTGCTCTTGATCATAACACACACGATAACACATGGGATGCTTGATAATGATAATTGTTTGTAGAGTGTACATGAGATTTTGATTGTTTGCACATTGAACCAATGACATAATGGTTAAGTTTTGAGTTGCTCAAGGGCGAGCAATATTTAAGTTTGGGGGAGTTGATAAGTCCGCAATTATACTTGATCTTTATGTTTATTTTATCGGACTTATCACGTATTTTTCTCTATTTGATCCTTATTAATTATGCCTAAATTTGAGTTAAATCATTGTTTTGTAGGTATTACACAAGATATTTTGAGTATCAACCGAATTTCAGCCATTTAGAGAAAAACGAGTTTGTATGACTGAGTACATACGCAAAATATTTCAAGTATGTACCCAATTTCAGTCATGAGGGAAATAAACGAATCTGTAAGTTTGGGTACATACCCAAAATATTTTAAATACGTACGCAAAGTCTACGACGTCAATTTAAAACATTTCTTATTTGATTAGGACTCTGATTAGGAAAGAAGTTTCTAGGCAGATTTTGGTCCTTTTTAAGTCCAAATTCAAGCACAAAACAGGGGGGACATTTTTTAGCTAGGTATTTTAGATTAGAAAACCACTTTTTCAATTTTCATCTAGTTTTGGGATTTTTGAAGACAAGAGAAGGAAGGAATCACGAGGCAAAGGAAGAACGACCTTTGGAGGGAAGTTTACATCTGAATTCTCCACCGAATAAGTTTATTTCTTCTCCTTTATGGATTCTTTTTTAGAATTCGTTCATGTTTTTTTGAGATTCATTATGAACTAATTCAAATACTAAGTGTATGGATGGTGTAGTTTTTCTTTTGTCTATTTCATGAAAATTCTGTAGATATGAATGCGATTTCGGATGTTTTTATGTGAATCATATTTAAGGATTTAATGCTTAGTTAAGGTTTGATCGCCCCTAATTATTGAATTTAAAAATCATTGATGTAGTCGAGAGACGATTCATGATTGTTGCATGAGAATAAATTAATATTGAGTACGCCCTAAGGCGGTGATTAAAATTTATACAAATCTTTTCTAAAGCTTGGAATAATTGACTGAGAATTAGTTAGTTTTAAGCTTAGAAAGGATTGTATGAGTTAATTCTACGATGCTCGAGAGAGATTGTGGATATATTTGTTCCTGGCTTCACACAATCACGAAACCATTTAATTTAGGGGATTGGATTGGAATACAGAATTAGGTTAATAAACCCACCTTGCACTTGGATTTAATTTTATTGAGCAATTGTTATAATTTTCATTGCAAGTAGCCTT
This sequence comes from Petrea volubilis, assembly GCA_026212405.1. Classification (NCBI taxonomy): domain Eukaryota; kingdom Viridiplantae; phylum Streptophyta; class Magnoliopsida; order Lamiales; family Verbenaceae; genus Petrea; species Petrea volubilis. The sequence continues at coordinate 171,646 of CM047875.1, read as the reverse complement.
TAGCTTTATATTAGCTTTTATTTAGGAAACCAAACCCGCTTCACAATCGACTAATTTAGCTAAAAAAAATAAGTCACTTTCACGAGCCAAATCATAATCCCTGTGGGATTCGACACTCTACTCATCTTATATTATTTGTACGACTGTGTGCACTTGTGTAGCCCCAACAGTTATTAAAAAAAACTTAGAAATCCACACAAATTGTAAAAAAAAAAAAAAACAAACAAAAAGAACCCAATTGGGCCAATTCAAAACAATAATATTGATTTACACAACCCGTGAATTTAACTCTAGTACTAATTTATAAAGCAACAATCAACATTATTAATCATTCATGGTTCAACATTCAACAACTCAAATGATAAATCCATTCATCCAAAATACAACAAGCCTCTTTTTAACCAAAAAAATAAAAGTAAGTATAGCAAGTTATCCCATAAATCATTTACATTTGAATGTATTTTTGTATTGTGGGTATCCTCACAAAAAAAAAAATCTTTTTTTCCTCCTCTTCTTATTATTAATGCAGGCTTTAATCATAAAAAAGAATATTTCCAGTAATAAGGAAGAGTAATTATGTGTTTTGTTCAGGGAATGTGAAAGTTGTTGGTGTGGAACATATTGGAACTTGAAAGTTTTAAAATTGAAATTATAAAAACAAAATTGAAAGGGTTCGATTTTTCAATTATTTCAGTTAACTGCGGTTAGAAAAACCGAAATAACCAAAAACCGAATTTTTTGAAAAGTAAGAACAAAAAACCGAACCGAATATGGTTCGGTTCGGTTCAGTTTTTTCAATTTTCGGTCGATTTTTGATTTTTTTTTGAACACCCCTATTCAACACTACCGCAAGGTGATAAGTGTTGACGGAGCTCTTTTGTATATGAAATTCAAGCACATATTGCTGGTGGCTTGCACAATGGATGCAAACCAAATTGTATTACCGCTCACCTACATGTTGGTCGAAGAAAAAACCCGGCCATCTTAATTTTGGTTTCTATCGATGTTAAGCACACATGTCATAAGAGAAAACTAGGGGCATGCCTTATTTTAGATTGACATGGTGGTATAACATTGGCGGTGCAACATCTGCCGACATTTTTGTAGCCTCTCAGATGTCATCACTACTACTTGAGGCACGTATGCTCAAATTTCAATGTCAAGCTAATAAAATGTCATTCTGAAAGACTTCAGCTGGAGTGCCAAAATACGCCAATGGAGAAGGAGTTCGACAGAATAATGGATAAGATATGAGCTACCATAGCCAAAGCGAGAGTATACCTAGACTGCATTGACAAGACCAAATGGACTGCCACCCATGATTGTTGACAAAAGTGTGGTATAATGACCACAAACATGTTGAAATGCATGAACAGTGTATTCAAAACTGGTCGTCGTCTCCCAATTATTGCGTTTATCAATGTCACTTTCAACCGCATCATCAATTGGTTTTGTGAGCAATCATAAATGGCAAACAAAATGTAGAGGACTCAATTACGCATTTCACAAATGGCAAATAACCAGCTAGAGTAAGATCACGCCCATATTTAGTACACCTCTAATGTAGAGGACTCAATTACGCATGTCATCCAAAACTACATGTACAACGATCGGACGGTATCCATTCTTACTAAGTACACATGTTACAGGGTTGGGTGTCGCTTTGTCGTCAAGCTATAAAAGTGTTTTTGCTTATATGGCACTTGGCAACATATTGGCCTACCTTGCTCACATGTAGGGATGTAAACGAGCCGAGCCGAGCCGAGCTTTGGTGTTTTTACAAGGCTCGAGCTCCAGCTCGAGCTCGAGCTCGTCGACCTACGTAAGGTGAGGCTCGAGCTCGGCTCGAACATATGTTCGGGCTCGGCTCGGCTCGAACATATGTTCGGGCTCGGCTCGGCTCGGCTCGATTCGACTCGCTTGTTTGGCTCGAAATCAGCCTGTCAAAGTTCTATATGTTCGAGCTCAAGCCGAGCTCGAGAACCTATCAGGTTCGGCTCAAGAGTCAAGACATCCAAAAATTCCAAAACTAAACAGCAGAAAAACCCAATAAGTTTTATGAGAGAGATAAAAGTACAAGAAGCAGCATTAGTATTCACATAATAGAAAAACTAGTTGAATCAAGCTACAAAACTACAGATACCAAAATTTCTTCAGAAATTGATCCAATGTTTAACACCGGAACACAAATATTCTCGTATTTTGTAAAATTTCATCCGAATCTTGCACACACAATTACGCACAACTGACGGAGTACCTGAGATCTATCGGCAGCGACGAGACGGCGGCGGCGAAGATGCGGCGGCGGAGCCAAGACGGTGAGATGCGTAGTAGAGACGAGGCGGAGGTGAGGCGGTGAAGAGGGCCAGGGAGTGAAGTCGGGGAGAAGGGAGACTCAAGAGAGAGCACCGAGACAGAGGATGGGAGAAAAGGGACTGGTTGCTGGAGAGTGGAGAGAGAGAGGACGGTGGAGTGGAGAGAGAAGACAATGGAAGAGAGAGGTAGGGGTTTTGACCAAAAATCAATTTTGAGTCAAATTTTGACTAAAAACCAATTTTATAATTATATAATATATAATATTAAATAAATATTAAAATATTATAGGCTCGCGAGCCGGCTCGCGAGCTTACAAACAAGAAATACGGGGCTCGAGCTCAGCTCGAAAACTACACGAATCAGGCTCGAGCTCGAACATGGGTCGAGCCGGCTCGTCAGGCTCGTGAGCCGGCTCGATTCGTTTACATCCCTACTCACATGCCCTAATAGCTGCAAGGCAATTCCAAAGTGACCTTGTTGCATTATTTGCTTGGTAATACAACCTCAATTCGTATCAACAAACTTGCTTTGTAGAAAAATAATTTTTCACCATCGTTTTTTTTAAACTAGATATTCATAACTTTCTAATGGTATATGGTTAATAATTTATTTCATTTTCAATGAAACTAGTTTTTTTGTGAGAATTCATCACGAGACTTGTAACATTTTTGAAAAAAGAAATTCAAAATTCGCACTACTAAGTTTTTTTAAGCATAAAATTAGAAGAAAATTATTTTTTTAACACCCTTTTTTAAAATAATTAGACATCCATATTTTTCTTATGATATATGGCTCATAATTCATTTTATTCTCAATCAAAGTAGCTTTTTGTAAGAATTCAACCAAAATGTTTCATATCTTCAAATAGAGAATTCAAAATTAGCACTGCTCAATCTTTTAAATTTAACTATATGTAGAAGAATGATTTTTTAACACCATTTTCTTTTTGTTGAAAACTTGGCATTCATAGTTTTCTAACAATATATGGCTCATATTTTATTTAGTTTGCAATCAAAGTGGTATTTTGTAACAATTCATCCAAACACTTGTACATTTTTTAACTAACTAGCAACACCGCACACTCTACGTGTGTGCAAAATATAAAAAATATATATTTCAATTTAGTAGTTGAATTTTTTTTTGGAATGAAAATATAAATATATTATTAAATTTCTTTAATAAGAATACTTTTTTAATAATTATTTGAAATAATTTATTAAATTATAATAATTTAAAAATAAAATAATAATATGAAATAAAATTACATGATAAAGAATAAACAGAAGAAAATACCAAATAATTATAATTAGAGAAAGTGGTTTGTTGGTTGAGAACATGAGTTTTTTAAATTGAATATAATATTACAATATTGACCTTTTTATTTGCGTATTAATTGCATGTGTTTACTAATTAAAAGGGTAAAATTGACACATCAAAATTTGGTATCCGAATTAAATCGATTTCATGTGAACTTTCAATTTTAGCCACAATTTTACATATTTCTATTTATTTTACATGAAATTGAAGGGAAAAATTTGTAAAATCACATAAATAACCGTCATTTGTGAGACAAAAATAGCTTTCTTTTTTATAATAGTATAGATGATTCGAAATTGGCATTGTTCAATTTTTTAAGTACTAGCAATACCGCATACTCTACGTGTATGTAAAATATAAAAAATATATATTTCAATTCGGTACTTGAATTTTTTTTTAGGATGAAAAGATAAATATGTTATTAAATTTATTTTATAAGAATATTTTTTTAAGAATTATTTGAAATAATTTTTTAAATTATAATAATTTAAAAATAAAATAATTATATGAAATAAAATTTCATGATAAAGAATAAACACAAAAAGAAAAAAAATCAAGTAATTGTAATTAGAGAAAGTGGGTGGAGAACATGAATTTTTAAATTGAATGTAATATTACAATATTAACCTTTTTATTTGCTTATTTATTGTATATGTTTATTAATTAAAAGGGTAAAATTGGCACATCAAAATTTGATATCCGAATTAAATCAATTTCTTGTGAATTTACAAATTTAGCCACAATTTGACATATTTCTATTTATTCTCCATAAAATTGAAGGGCAAATTTTGTAAAATCACTTAAATAACCGCCATTTGTGAGACAAAAATTACTTTCTTTTGATAATAGTATAGATAACTCTCTATAAAAAAATAATTTGTAAACACTATTTTTCTGTTTAAAAACCAGACATTCATAACTTTCTAACAGTATATGACTCACAATTTATTTTATTTCTCGTCAAAATAATTTTTTGTGACAATTCAAACGAAATTTTGTAGTATTTTCGGGTAGAAAATTTGAAACTGACATTTCTTGATTTTATAAATATAACTCTCTGTAGAAAAAATAATTTCTTAACACCTTCTTTTCCTAAGAGTACTTGTGAATAATTTATCACCCATATATTTTAGAAATATTTTTTAAATTATCCTATATTTATAAAACTATATTCAAAATGCCCTATTTTATAAAATTCTTTCCTTTTTACCCCTTTTGAATAGTGATTTCACTATATAAACAATAATTTCACTATTTAAAGTTTATTTATTTGCTTTATTGCCCAAAAACTTTAGATTTGTTTAAGATTGAATACCTTTTATTTAGAAAAAGGAAGGTAGATCCCATATTTCATGATATATAAATTTTATTAAATTTACTCTTTCTCGATTTTTAACAGTTATTAGAATATAATTTTCTATTGTCATTTTCATTTCCCAAAGTGCTTAAATATTATTTTTTATGTGGTTTAGTTCTTTAATATAGTTATCAAGAAAATCTTTATTAACACTTTTATTGATATAATCAAAAACATAATTTTCTTTATTATTATATATTGCAATAAGCATTCTTAGGTCTTCAGATAAATTTTATAGTACTTTTAAAATAGCTATTCTATGTTTATAATTATTTCTTCTTTTAAATTGATTCTTTATGATTTCACTATTTAAATAGTAATTTCACTATTTAAAATTTATTTATTTGCTTTATTGCCCAAAAACTTTAGATTTATTTAAGATTGAATACCTTTTATTTAGAAAAAGGAAGATAGATCCCATGTCTCATGATATATAAATTTTATTAAATTTACTCTTTTTCGATTTTTAACAATTATTAGAATATAATTTTCTATTGTCATTTCCATTTTCGAAAGTGCTTGAATATCATTTTCTATGTGGTTTAGTTCTTTAATATAGTTATCAAGAAAATCTTTATTAATACTTTTATTGATATAATCAAAAATATAATTTTCTTTATTATTAAATATTGCAATAAGCATTCTTAGGTCTTCAGGTAAATTTTATAGTACTTTTAAAATAGCTATTCTATGTTTATAATTATTTTTTCTTTTAAATTGATTCTTTATGATATCGAAATCCTTACCCATTTTATATGCACAAATTAGTAAAATATGTTCTCAAAATCATGAATAGTAATGAAGTACTCTAAAACCATAAATTTTCATAAATCAAGCAAAGAAATCTTAATATCTAAATCTTTTAAAAATATATTACCTCCTTTAGTTCTTCAATTCTTTAATCCTCCTAGGGACTCGTCTTCTTTCACCTTGATAAGTATGACTGGTATTTGCCCAAACGCCCTCCTGGCTTCACAGGACTTACGGTTCCAAACGGCTATTGTCTCAAACGGTGCAATCACTACGGCCTTCGTAAGATTGGAGAATTTTGAAAAATAAGGAGAAATATAAGAATAAAAGATTCTTATATTAAAATTTCAAACACTCGAAATTTATGAAAATAAATGGCTTTATTTCCTTCAAATGAGATTTGTACAAACATGCTTTAGAAAAGGTTTATAAAGATTTATAAATTTTTTTCTTGCTTGGATTCTCTCAATTTTTCGATGCTAACTTTCGATTGAAGTTTTCGATGATCTAGAAATGAAAATCCTAACATAATTTATAGAAAAGCAAATTGAACTATTCGGACTTCAAAGTTTTATTTGGCGTCCGATGTCCTAATCTCTCTGTGTGCTGGAAACATGTTATTTTATCTTCCTTCATCTTCACGCGTTGTCAGCTTTATCTTTTTATTTTCATGCGTCAAAAGTTGTTTCCCACAGCTGTCTGCCACAAATTTTTAGTGGGTAATGACGTCATGGGTTCAGTCACTCCTTGCGCTATCGTGAGCGCTTATATCATGATTTGCAACACCCAATCATTCTGTAAGCCTTTTTTCTTGTAGCCTCTGTGCAGAAAAACTCATATATGATGAATTTATTAAAGAATTCCTTTAGAAGTGGAGATTTAATTTGTCCTCCTTTCTTTAATAAAATCCAGTTGTTAGCCTGCATGAGTGTCTCATATTGACGCTCCCAAAGAGACTCAATAATGGATTGAATAGCTTTAATACCCATGGCTCTTCGTTTTGTGATTCATGAGTTGGTAAACTTAAAAGATCGAGAATTCTTTATGCCAGTTTCAATCTTTAGGTTTGTAGTCAAAACATCTATGGTAATCATATGTTGGACTTCATGCCAAATTCGCATATCAAGTTCTGGGACTATAGAATAGAACTTGAGTACGACTGCTCTATTTCTAGCAACTTGACTGACCTGTGATTTAAGGCGATCATCAAATGCTGAAATTTCATGAAGATCTTTATCAATATAGAGTAGATCTAGAAATCCATAGTTTGCAAGCTGAAAAACTTTATGCGGATCAGCTCCAAACATAGCTGTAATTCTTGGATGAACACTATACCCTTTAAAATAGAATAGCGTCATAGAATTCACCCATTTATAGGCTTCTTTTACAACTTCTTTATACTGATTTTCCCATTTATTTGTGGGAACAAACTCTTCATCAGTGGAACTTCTGCTATTGAAGCTTCCTACTTTAGAAATTTTTACTTCAATAACCTCTGATTTATCATGAGATTTTGAAGTCTTGCCTTTAGTTTTCATGGAGTCAATGAAATCTTTATCAGATAAGGGATTAGCTTGAACTCCAAAAGACTCTGCTTTATCTTTTTCTTTATTGCTTTCTTTTTTATCACCCTCCTTTTTATCATCACTCATTTTTTTCCTTTTCTTTATTTTTGGAATCAAGGAACAAATTTAAACTTTCTTGAATATAAAGGGCTCTTCTTAGTCCTTCTAGAGAAATTTCTAACATTGTTTTAAAATTTAATTCAATCAAGTCTTTAAGAGCTTTATTGCTATCAACAATGTCTTGACAAACCAAGACAATATCAACAATCTCATTCTTTAGCTCATTGCCTCTTTATCAAGATCCATTTTTCTTTATTAATTTATTCCTGCAGAAAAACAAGAATTTATAAGATGATCTATATCATCAATACAATTTTTGAAAAATTATCACCCATCAACGGATTTGAGAAGTCTTTACCACCAACTGTTAGACAGTGGAATAGTTGTATGTACAGTGCATACAATCACTCTAGTTGCATTTAAAGGGAAACGCACACTCATCTCATCCATATTAGAGTTGGAGAACTCATTCTTTTCCAAATTTTGTATTTCTGAAAATGAAATCGGCTAGGAAATTTTTTGAACCTTTTATATACTCTATTTTGAAACTATAAAAGGACAGGAAAATTTGCCATCTATGTAGCCTTCTGTATTGGGGTGTATTTGGTAATTTATTGAAAATCAAAGACTGTATTTGCGTGTTATCGGTTTGGACTTTGAAAGCTCTTTGATATAGAAAGAGAGTGAATTTCCGAATCCTTTTTATGATAGCTAAAAGTTCTTTCTCATGGATTGTATAATTGACCTCAGCTTGACCGAAAGTACCACTCGTATACCTACATATCTCATTGAGATCAGTTTTAAATAGTCCTGCCCAATAAAGATCTGAAGCATCCATTTGTATTATCAATTTATCTTTTTCATCAGGAAGTTTTAATTCAGGCAATGTTTTACATTCTTCCTTTAGGTTTTTAACAATCTCTGTATGTTGATTGCTTCATCCTTTAGTATTATTTTTTTGAAGCTTTTTTGAATCTCATGCTTCTTTTTAGCAAGATTTATTATGAATCCCTCAGCATAATTTAAACAACCACGGAATTTTTCAATTTGATTTCTGTTTTCCAATTTATTAGCACATTCACAGATTTTTTTAGATATATGAGGTTGAAGTTTTATTCCGTCTTTATTTATTCTTAACCCTAGAAATTCAGTTTCTTCTTTACAAATTATAGCCTTCCTTTCGAATAAGATTGTACCATTTTCTTTGCAAGCTTTAGCAAATTAAAGTAGTTGAGTTTTATGTTCTTCTAAAGTATTAGAAGCAATTAAAACGTCATCAACATAGGCGACCAGAAAGTCTTTATATTTATTAAAAATTTTATCTATTCTTCTTTGATATACAGAAGATGCATTCTTTAATCCAAATAGCATGACCAACCATTCGAACTGTCCTTGAGGAGAACTAAATGTTGTATATTGTATACTTTCAGGTTCCATTTTTATTTGCCAAAACCCTGAAGTACAATCAAATTTAGAATAATATTTCTTTAATTTAGCTAAATTTAGTAAAACTTCTTTATTAGGAAGATAATAACTATATGACCTAGTAAAATGATTTAGTCTCTTATAATTTATTACCATTCTAGATTTTCCACACTTTTTCTCAGCTTTATTTTCAACTATGAAGGTTGGGCTACTAAAAGGACTATTACTCCTTCGAATTAAAGGTGGATTTTTATGTAATAAATCATTTATTTGTTTATCAAATTCTTTTCTATCCTTTTTAGTATATAACATAGGTCTTTCTTTTATAACTATATTTTCAATTAACTCTATTTTTGCCTTTAAATCTGACTCCTTATAAAAAGTCAGAGGATGATCATTATAATTTTCTTTTATATGTTTTATTACATCTTCAAGAGTTATTCTTTTTATTGTTATATTATGTATTTTTATCTTAATTTTATCATACGGTCTACCAAACTTCGCTAGTTGAACTCTAAATGGCTCATTTATTCTTGGTAATTTTAAATAATGATTACATTTAGTTTTAAGTATTACAGAATACAAATTTTGTGAATAAAACTGAAATTGTTGTAAGAAATCATTTCCTAACAATATATCAGTTTCAAGAGAGTTATATTCATAAATATTATTTATTATAACAATTTTACTTCCTAGTATAACATTTACTTTATCTGCCTTTTTATTAATGTGTTCGGCTTGACCCGTGACACCCTTTATCTTTATATTTTCATTCTCTTGCCATTTAGTATAGAGAAAAGATTTAAACAAAGTTATTTCTGAACTATTATCTATTAAGGTACAGGTTGTTATATTAATATCTTGTACTGTTATCTATACAAAGACACTTAAAAGAAAACTAATTCCCTTCATATTTTTTACAAAAGAATTTTATATTTTCAATTTGTAGTGTGACACCATGTTTCTCTATTTTATAATAATCACACTGATTTAAGAAACTATTACCCAAAATTATATCGTAATAATCTCCGGCCATATCACTATCTATGTAACAAGGTACAATTATTCTTAAATCTTCAAAGATTATTGAAACTTGTATCTCTTGATCACAAGTTATTAATTGACCCTCAAAGTTTTTATATTGAAATATTGTAGAAGCAACCTTTACAATTAATCCTTTATTTTTTATGTTTTGCAATGTGATTACCACTAGCTCCTGTATCAATTAATATATTTGGTCATTAAATATATTCTTGGCCATTAAAATATTCACCATTTATAATTATTGTATTAGTTATATCTTGTCTCGTCAATTCTAAATTAGTAAGAGGTAACTTACTAACGCTTCTTCTTGATATAGAATTTTCTCCAAAATCTATTTGTGGTACTGAACCACTACTAAATCCATATTCTAGAATAGATTTTCTATTTATTTTAACTCATAATCTTTTGTTTCTTTAATTTCTTCTATAGGTAATCTTACTGTAGTTATATCACGACATTCATCATCAATTTCTATATATGGTTTATTTTGATAAACTTTACCATAATTACTATTAGTAAAGGCATAAATTGCTCTATATTAAAAGGTAAAAGCTTGACTTTTATCTCTGAGTTTTAAATATTTTAAGAGTTGAAAGTGTAAACTTAAAGTATTATTTATGTTCTGATCATTTATATCAACATTGTACTTAGGATAACAATCAAAACGAAATTGTGAGAAAAACAAATTTCCTTCAATTGTTCCTTGATTACTATTTTTAGCATCTTTAAACCTTTGGTCATGTAGTGAAATAACCATAGGACTATCTATTTCATCTCTAAATAAAGTTTTAACTAGAATTTGAATCCTGCCAAGATAAATATATTTATCTTTTTTCTAACGTCTTTATTTTTTATTTTGTTTAAAGCTTGATTTATTGAGAATTTAGTAAGCAAATTTAATCTAATTTGCCCTTTAGTATGTTCTATATTTATGGACCTTTCAATTGCATAATAGTCATAAATATTTATCTTTTCTCTTTTTATTAGATTACCAAAAGTCGTAAAAATACTATTGGTAGGATTAGTTGCATCAAGTCTTAAACCTTTTAGTTTTGCTAAAGTTTCTTGATCAAAGGTTATCCGTTGAACATAACATTCTAATCCTTCATAAACTTCTATTTCTTTATCTGAATCTTCAGTTTCTATTATATCTTTATTCATTCTTAGAATTACTGGAGTATTCTTCTTCTTCAATGTATATTTCTTTATTTACATAATTCAATATATCTGAAACTTCAGATAATTCATCTTGAAGTTTTATGAATTCGGCTTCAATACTCCGAATCTTTTTAGATTTTTTACACTCTGGTGATTTATGTCAAATTTCTCCACAATTCCAATATTGGCATTGTGAAAGGTTTATATTTCATTTATAATTAGGTTTTCTTTTAAAATATCTTCTTTTTGGTTTTATATTTTTCTTTTGAAAATTATTATATTTTTTGTACTTCTTTTTATGAAACCTTCTTTTCTTTTTATTAAATCTTTCTTTATTGCATCCCCATTGACTGGAAACCTCAAATTCATTACAATATAAAGGGGAAAAATTTTTAGTTCTTCTATATAAATCTTGGGATTTACATAATTTAGTCAGCTCTGAAAAGAAGAAACTAATCCTTCTTCCTACAGTTGAATTTGAATCTTTATTTTCTTCCTTCCATTTATTCATTATATATTTATTCGAAAGATGTGGTAGTTTTAAAAAGTACATATTGAGATATATACTCTGATCTTCATTACTATAGTATTGTGTATAATAATATTCTTTAAATTCACATGTATATTGTTTTAGATTCTTCATACTACAAATTCTAAGGTTTATTAAATTAGTTCTTGGTTCTTCTTTTTCTTTAGAACTTTCTTTATCAAGTTCTTGTCAATTTTCTCTTAGAAATTCACTAGAAAGATAGGAAACTAAAATTTCAATTCATTTTTTTGTATTATCTATTAATTTAGTTTGTACATTTCTTTTTATTAAAGTTTTAGTATCTACAGTTAATCCTTGCCACCAATTGAAAATAATTCTATCAAAGGTAGCGATTAAATAATCTATTTGTCTATTTGATGTCCATGTATCATCAGCATTATATAAAAAGAAAACTTTCATAGAATTTGCGCATGAAATTATGATTTTTTTAGTGTCTTCTTTGCAAACCATATTTAATTTAGAACCTCCATGATTTATAAGTTCACTATCATTATTATCTGAAGTAAATTTATCTAATTATTTGTGATATTTATCTTTCTTTATATAATCATAATATTGCTTTTTATATTTAGGAATAGGCATCATATCTGATTCATCTAAATCCATATTTTCTGGTTTTATTGTACCACTTAGGCCTCCAGTTGTATTATTTGTGTTAACTAATACTTCATATTCCTCAATTTCAGAACGATTTATTTTTTCAAATTGATCTATTAATTTATTAATTTCATTCGTATTTATTTGTCTTAGATGTAGAATTTTGTTATTTAGGTGGATTAGATGATGTAGTTATATCTTTACCTTCTTCTTCCTTTTTAAGGATTTCTTCTTCAGCTATTATTTTAGGTTCAACATTCAATATATATGCATCAAAGGAATTTGGATGTATAGTTTCTTTAACAATTTTTATAGGCTTAATTATAATTTCTCTTTCTTTTATTTTCTTGTCGAATTTATTTTTCTTTAGACAAGTACTCTTTATTAAATCTTCTATGTTTAAATTACAAATCTTTAAGATTTGAACCTTTGTTTTTAATTTTTAAGTTCTTGACTTAGAACATATAGTAATTCAAGTATTTTATTCATTCCTCTATTTAATTCTTTAATATTTTTATTTATTTTATCCATTTGTATTTTTATATCTATCCCAATGTATTTGAGCATTTTGTTGGGTATCTTTTATTTTTTATTTGCAACTTTGTATTTTCTATCGACTCTTGGAAATCTTTTTGTATGTATAAACAGTCTACTCTTCGTCATGGTGAAGGTAGCTATCAATCAATTTCATCACATGAGAAATCACAAGATAAGAGATCAAAATTTAAATCATCGTTGAAATCTTTATAATTTAATTCATTTATACAAACGAATAACTCTTTAGTAATTAAAAGATTTATGATTGAAATTTTTAATAATTCTAAATATTCCATATTTTGTATTTTAAAAATTTTTATTGATCTTTATGGCTCTGATATCGGTAATATGTGGGGGTTTTATTTGATTTAACTTTATGAATTTAAGAAAAATTAATGAGTAATATTAAAAATTTAAGATTTAGTTTTTGACAACGTAAGCAAGGATGGTTGTGAGTTTTATAATTCTAAACATGTTTTTAATGAAATTTTGTAGATAAAAATGTACTAAAATGATCAAAAACATTTTAGGAGGGGTTTTTAGTTATATTTCTTTAAAAATCTGGACTTTATTTTTAAACAAAACATACTGGCCCACATGAATAGTTAGATCGGATTTCGAAATCCCGTTCAAGGGTATTTTAGAAAGTTTTTTCAAAAGTGGGTTATTTTAAAATTTTAAAAACCGAAAAGGTACAAAATAAAAATTGTTTCTATATTTTAAGGAAAATATATATATTTGTATTCAGTTTTTCAACTAAAAATAAGAAAAACACTCTGCTTTGCATACTATTAGATTAGGGGTAAGTGATTGTCGATGTTTGCTAACTTCAAATCACAAACAAAACATGAATTACATGTTATTATAGAGAAGCTATAAATTAATATTTTAAAGAATGACGAATTTCATTATATGTTCAATTAATTTCCTTAGCCCATCAATTTCCAATTGTTGAAATTATCATTTCTGATGTGGAGTAGTGTAATGTTCTTCTCAAGTTATCCATAAATTTAAAAAATAAGAAATATAACAAAAGAAAAGGACACAAAAACATAACAAAAAAGAAGCAAAGATATAGGCATAGACAGACATTGTACGAGTGACTAATTAAAGAATAATAATAAAAATGAATATGGAAATTAGAAGGACAAAGATGCATAGAGAGAGACACCTAATAACAACAAATTTCATCGAGATCTAAACACACAAACACAGAAAAGGGATAGAGGAAGAAGGAAGTGGCAATAACAAAGGGGAGGGGGAAGAGGAGCATTATCCAAGAAAGAGTTGAAGAAGATCCGAGAATTAAGGAAAATCAACTGTTTAACAGCAAAATCAGTAGCAGGACGAAGTAGAGGAGAGCAAGGCCCGGCGGTTCAATGGGTTGACCTATTATCAATTTAACTGATCTTCGGTCATTTTTAATCGGTTCGTAACGATTTAATTGAATTCCAATTTTGGAGGTGATTTGGATTGGACTAGGCTCCGATCACCTGCTGGATTAATGGGTTTGATTCGATTTTCAAAATACTAGAGGTTTGATTTTAGTTTTAAAGGTATATATAATTTTTTTTTAACATGATTAAAAATAATTAACATTAGGGAGTGCAAACTTAGAGATCTTAACTGAATAAGAATATCGAAGTTAAAATTATGGTAGAGATTTAAATCTAAATATCAGTTTTATTTACAGCGTTATTTTTCTTTTTACTTTTTTTTTTAGTTTGATAAAGTACAGTATTATAATTTGATTGATGTGATATTTGAGTCAAATATTAATGGCGATGTTAATGGATCACCAGTTATCGGGATTGCAACCTAAAGCGATCAGCATGGGGGGCATGGGGTCTTTTATTGTCTCCGTTCAAACCCCATTTCAGCGCACTGCCTGAAAAAGACAAGAGACGCGCTTTTGACAAAGGATAAACAATACTCAGTCCTAACTTAATAATTATTGACCACTTTAAGTACTCTCTCTGCAGGCAGAAATATTGGGCAGAGCAAAAGCGTCTTTTAATTATGTTTCAGTTTAATAATTGCACTATTGGTCTACCTATAAATGCAATGTATATAAGACAGTTGGACTTTTTTCAAAATTGACCAGAAAAGGTGGAATGTTGAACATTGTGATCCAAAAAAAATTATAGAGTAAAATCTAACCTAAGTAGCAGAAGTGGGAGGCGAGTTTTCCAAAACTCGCCAGTCAACTAGGCGTGTTAAATAAAAAATTAATAAAAAAATAAATTATTGACGGCGGATTTTGTTTTCGGAAGAAAAAAAAGATAAATTCTAAAGTCGCCACTGCATTAGGCGATTTCGAATAATTTTTTTTTTTAAAAAAAAATCGCCTTTAATCGCCACTGCATTAGGCAATTTTGAATAAATTTTTTTTTAAATCGCCTTTAACGTAGGCGAGTTAAAATTCTGATAAAAAAAAAATACATTTACTGAACTCGCCTGCAGTGCAGGCGAGTTCAATTTGTGAAAAAAATATCATTTCTTGAACTCGCCCTCAGCCCGGGCGAGTTCACTTATTGAAAATATATATATATATATATATATATATATATTTATTGAACGCGCCGTATGCCCAGGCGTGTTAAATAAAAAATTAATAAAAAAATAATTCAAAAGTCGCCATTGCATTAGGCGATCTTGAATAATTTTTTTTTTTTAAATCGCCCTTAGCGTAGGCGAGTTCATATTTCGGTCAATTTGTGAAAAATTTTAATTACTTAAAGGCGATTTTATTTTAAAACAAATTGAGCAAATGAAAGGCGATTTTTTAAAACAAATTTAATTACCGCTTTTTTTCCTTTTTTTTTCGGCAAAATCCGCTTTTTTTCCTTTTTTTTTCGGCAAAATCGTTAACAAAGTGGGCATGTTATTTTTTAATATTTGTTCGGTTAATCTAACTTTATAATTTGAATTTGTTAACATCTTACAAAAATTATAATAGACTTTCACAAATTATAATCAAATTACAATATCAAATTATACATCTTACAAAAATTATAATATCCAATATTTTAATACACAAATTTCTTAAACATCTTACATTACATATTTTTTTCATATTTTCAAAAAAAAATCTACTACAAAATCCATACTACAAAATAAAACAAAATTCATATATATTATAATTTTTTACAATCTTTTACCAATACACTTTTAACTATAAAAAAAAATTGTTAAAACATAAAAAAAAATCTTAGGCCGAAATCGCAAAATAAAAATTTTGGCTTAATTTTTTTTTTAATTACACAAAATCGCCGGTGGCGGATTTCTTTAAAAAATCCGCCACAACAAGTGGCGAGTTATCAAATCATAATTATCTCATTTTTAATTATGTTTAATTATGTCATAATTATCAAGTAAATCATAATTATGTTTCAAATTTCGCCACTGTTTGTGGCGATTTCTTTGATGTGTTTTTCAAACAATCCGCCACACAAGGTGGCGAATTTTGAAGGCAATTTCTTTTAAAAAACAAATTCCCCTTTATTTTTAATTTTCGATTTTGGCGAGAAGAATTTTTGATTTTTTAATTTTTTTTTCCTCCACTTAACTCGCTGAAGCCTGTGGCGATTTTTAGTATATTGTATTTTTTTTTTCACTTTACTCGCCGAGGATTGTGGCGATTTTAGTATTTTTAATTTTTTTTGCCCACTAAATCGCCCAAGCCTGTGGCGATTTTTGACCTTTTTTAATTATTTTTTTTGGACTAATTCGCCCTACTAGTTGGCGATTTTATTTGTTTTAATTTTTGTTTTCCGGGAAAGAACTCGCCTTGATTGTTGGCGAGTTCTATTGTTATTTTATTATTATTTTTTAACAATGCGATTAAATATTACATAAATTTATAAATATTCATATTTTATTTAACTCGCCATGCGTCAAAGGCGAGATTAAAAAAAGTCGCCATTTTCCCTAGCGATTTGGGTTACTTTTTCCAACTTATTTTTTTTTGGGTCACAATGTTAAACATTCCACCTTTTCCGATCATTTTTAAATAAAGTCCAAGACAGTTGGGACAATCATAGGGCACGTAATTTAGCAAGAAACGAGCAGCGATATTCCCGGAGACACTGACTTCATTTGATCTTGAGAATTGAATTTATATTTTTTAATTTAATTTTAGGATGTTAGATCATATCATGAGAGTTAAGATATATATTTGATTTGTGAATTTTTATATCTACGAAATATATATTATGAATTGATGATGTGATTTTTATTTAAGATATTCAATCATACTGATTGTATATATATTATTTTACCGTTGAATTTAATAATTTTAAATAGAATTAATAAGAAAAAAATATAAATATGAAACAAATATATTCAATCTACAAATATAATTTTCATAATAACACACTCTCAATGAGATTAAATATTATTCAAAATCATGTACTTAATAGATGTTTTCATGGATTGTAGGATTTCATTACATAATAATATAATGAATCAATTTTGATTCATCCAATGGATTAAAATGTATATTATATAATAATAAAATTAATCAAATGAAGTCGGTATGTCTTTTTTTTTTAATTTTTGGGTAAGTAGATATAGGTTTCATTTGATTTGGAGGATTGAATTTACATTCCTCAATTTGATTTTAGGGTGTTGAGTGGTATTATGAGAGTTGAGCTATATATTTGATTTGTAAGTTTATGTATCCATAAAATATATATTATGGACTGATGATGTAGTTTGATTTAAGATATTGGATCGTATTGGTTGTGTATATACTATTTTACCCTAGAGCTTGATAATTTTGAATAGAATTAAAAGGGAAAAAATATAAATATACAACCAATATACTCAATCCATAAATACAACTCTTATATACTCAGTAGATGTCTTCATGAATTGTATGATTTCATTATATGATAATATAATAAATCAAATTTGATTCATTTAATGAATTAAAATATGTATTATATGATAATACAATGAATCAAATGAAGCCATAGTGTTTTCCTTTGTTTTATATGATGTTATCATGGTCTAAATGAAATACTGTTTTATCTGATGTTATCATGGTCTAAATGAAATACCCATGCCCTCTCGGTGGAAAGGAGGGAATAAAGATAAAAACATGTGCTTAAACTTAGCAAATGACCCCATTTCGAGAAAATAGATGCGCTTGTCGCTTCTTTAATTTTAATCTAAACTATTAAATATATCTTTTTATTAATATTTAGAAATTTTCTCTTGAAAAATACATTTCCTACTCAGGATAATTTAATTTTTTCGGTTCATGCAAATTCATCCAAATAGAGACATTCATAGGTCAATACGAACCTCTTTTCATAAGAAAAATAAATCTTCAAGAATTATGCTATTTAAGTTATCGATAGCTTATGAAAAATTATCAAAGAGGAGAGCTATAATTAAATATATAGATGCTATAATTAAGACATTCAACTTCCTTGTACTTAAATTTTATATTTTTCTTGTCTCCATCTTAAATGAAAATTCAAATGCTAATTGAAAAACATAAAAAAATTTAGTATTTTCTACATTATAAAACCTGTATTGTAACTAAGAAATACTTTTTTTTTTTCCATATAATTATTTCAAATAAGAATATATGTACATATGTAAAACCATTTTCTATTTAAGCAATTATAAGTCTTCTTTTGAAAAAATTAAAAATAATAATAATAATAATAAACTTCCGAAACAACATTTATATATCGTAAAACATATTTTTGTTAAAAAAAATCATTTTAATTAATTAGTTGATGATACTGCTAACTCTCAAGCATTATCTTTAGGCACAATAGTACTAGAAAAAACACATAAATGTTGATATGCACTACAAAGAAGTAAGTAAATTAGTGACAATGTAACAAGTGTTAATGAAAAAATTGTTATTAAATATATGCATTTAGTAACAATAAAATTATGTTGTCACAAAACATAATTTACACAATATCAATGGTGACAACATACTCTAAAAAGGTGACAACATAGTGCAAAATTGATAATTAGTGACACATTTATAGTGACAATACAATTACAATGAAATCTTGTCACAAAATCTTAATGACAATTTTTTTTTTCACCAAGTTGTCACTATAGGTGTGTCACTAGTTGTTAATGGTTGTCACACGACTACTAATTCTTGTTACTATTGAGTGAATATTGTAACAAGATAAAAGTTGTTGTCATTAAAGTAACTTAATTAGTGACAAAAGAGAAGATGTTTTCACTTAATACAATTATTGGTGATAACTTTATATTGTTACTTTTTTATCTTGTCGCTAATATTACTTTTTCTTGTAGTGATGGTCTAGCCTAACTCGCGAAATTAAAGCCTAAAAATTTTAAGATCTTCGGTTTGATACTCTATCAGTACATGTGTGGATCTGTTTTCTTAAATACACTTTGCTGCGTCTTGGTTTTGCGAGTCATTTTGTTGATCTTCTCATGCTTTGTGTTTCGTCTGTTTCATATTCTTTCCTTTTGAGTGGGTCCCAGTTTGGTTTTTTGAGGCCGTAAAGGGGCCTTCGGCAAAGGGATCCCTTGTCGCCTTATCTATTTCTCTTTTGCGCAGAAGTGTTCAGTAGATTATTGCAGGTGGAGGAAGTGAACGACGACTTTACGGGAATCTCAGTGTGTCGCGGGTCCCCACGAATTTCTTACCTTTTTTTCGCAGATGACACATTGATCTTTAGTCAGGCTTCCACATGGGGTACTTCTCGAATTTTGGGAGTGCTACAACGTATGGACGCAACCTGGGGCAGATTCTTAATGCGGTCAAGTCTTCCATTGTTTTTAGTCCGAATGTGCCGCTTGAAGATCAGCATGAGATCACTAATCTGGGTCATCTAAGGATTGTAGGGGCACATGAGAAGTATCTGGGTCTTCCGTTGGTGGTTGGTCGTAACAAGCGAGAGGTCTTCGCTTCCATCCGAGATCGTGTATGGTGCTGAATTCAAGATTAGAACGAACGTAGTCTATCAAAAGCGGGTAAAGAGGTGCTTATTAAAGCTGTCTTACAGTCTATTCCTTTATATTTCATGTCTTGTTTCAGGCACCCTGACTCGTTTTTGTCCCAAATTGAGAGTTGGATTACGGACTTTGGGTGGCATAATAAAGGGGAGAGGAAGGTGCATTGAACTGCCTGGCAGAAATTGTGCATTAGTAAAGAAGCAGGAGGGATGGGCTTTTGATCCTTACGCCACTTTAACGAAGCTTTCTTTGCCAAGAAGCTATGGAGGGTGATTTCACCACCGGATTCTCTTTTAAGTAAGGTTCTGAGATTGAAGTATGGGTGCCCTTTGGGTTCTTTCCACCTTAAACTCGGTAGCAATCCTAGTGTTACTTAGCGGGGTATATTGAGTTCGTTGAGGCTCTTCATGGCGGGAACTAGATGGAGAGTTGGCTCGGGTCGATCGCTTTGGGTTTGGGATGATAAATGGGTGCCTAGGCTACATCACTTCACAGTAATTTCCCCAAGACGTGATCACCCGCCTGATCTCATGGCAGCAGATCTCATACTTCCCCAAGCACTACTAGAAAAACTACAAATAGCCACGGATTTTAGCCATGGAAAAAATTCGTGGCTAATAGCCACGGATTTAAATAAATAAATAAATAAATAAAACTCAGCCACGGCCAATCCGTGGCTATTTTTGGTGGCTAAAATTAGAGGGAAATTTGGCGCCTATTTTTAGCCACGGCCAGACCATGGCTAAAAATTCCTGGGCAAATTTTTTTTTTTGTTTTTGCACCGGATATGGTTTAAACTCTTGACCTGTTAGTTGAAGTTAGAGCATCAAACCACTACACCACTTTAATTTTTTGTTTAATAATTAATTTTTGCAATACGTAAGTAATATATGTATATTATGTATATTGATATATATAATAAATGATTGGATATGTTACATACGTATAAGATTAGATATACTCATATATATATGTATTTATGTCTAATTAGATGTATATATATTAGCTATATAAGTACATATATAACATATATTAGATATATAATACACTAATATATGTTTATTTCATACAGATGATTGAACATATATAGTACATATGATTAGATATATATATATATATATTTGATCGAGATATATATATGCACTCTACATTTATAACATATATTAGATATGTTATATATAGATATATAGTTATATCATATAGACTATATATAGAGGAATACAATGTACATATAATATATTAATATATATAAGATACACATTGATATATATATATATATATTGATATATGCATATATGATATATATACTTGGACATATATATACACATATATTGATTCATATATATATACACATATATATGTATCAATATAAATTTATATACGTATCAATATATATATATATATATATATAAATTTATATGTGGTGCAAAAAATCAAAGAAATTAAAAAAAAATTAGCCACGGGCAATCCGTGGCTATTAGGCCGTGGCTAATTTTTTTTTTTTTTTTTTTTGCACAACGGATAAATTTTTGTTATTGATATTTTAATTATCTAAATTTAAATTATCTATATATACTTGGACATATATATATACTTGGACATTTATATATATATATATATATATATTGATACATATATACTTGGACATTTATATATATATATATATATATTGATACATATATACTTGGACATATTTAAAATAGATACATATATATATATAAATATATGATATGTATACTTGACATATATATATATATATATAATACCACACATATACAAAGATATTGGCAAAGAATCACGAATTAAAGTTGTTATTATCTAAATATAAATTGTATAAATAGACTTTTGTTATAATTTTTGTTTTTGATATATTAATTTATTAAATATTTGTCATAAAAAGAAAAACTGAATAATGAACGATAAAGTCGAAGGTAAATATCTTTAATTTTAAAAAAAAATTGGTTAATAATTTATAAAAATTACTAAAATTAAATAACAAAAATTGATAAAACTAATGAAATTTATTAGATAATTTAAGTTTAAAATATTGTAAAAATATAGTTTAAGTATAATAAAAAGCAATTAATAACCAAAGAATTCCTTTGGCGCAACGGTTTCATGCTCCAACTACAACATTGATGTTCCGTGTTCGAATCTCCTTGAGCGCAAAAAAAAACGCGGAGGATGCGGGTCCAGGTTCGGGCGCGGGTGCGGGTTTGGGTTGGGGCGCGGGTAGGGTTTCGGGTTTGGTTTGATTAGCCTTTTTTTTTCCAGTGGCCACGGATTAGCCACGGCTAGGCATGTCCAAAAAAAAGTGGCCAAAATTGGCCACGGTTTGACCGTGGCTATTAGCCACGGCCAGGCCATGGCCAATCCGTGGCTAATCCCAGCCGTGGCTAAATGGCCGTGGCTACGATTAGCCACGCCACTTTTAGCCACGGAAAAAATCCGTGGCTAATCCGTGGCAAATCCGTGGCTAATCTCCTTGGCCACGGATTTTTTGCCAAATCCGTCGCTAAAATTCGTGGCTAATTGCATTTTTTCTAGGGGGGGTGGGTGGGGGGTTGGAATCTGACTACTCTCAACCAAATTTTTTTACCTGTGGACATTGACTTTATTCACGCGATACTTGTGGAAGATACTTTGAATGAAGATGTTCTCATTTGGCATTTTAATCGAAATGGCCTCTTTACAGTGAGAAGTGCCTATCATCTGGCAATAACAATTTTGTCAGTGGAACTACTGGGTCCACAAGCCACTGTCGAATCATGGAGTTTCATTTGGGGTTCGGCTGTGGTCAATAGAATCAAAATCTTTCTTTGGCGTTTGTGTAAAGATGCACTCCTGAAAGTAGTCAATTTATCTCGTCGTGGGGTTCGGGTGCAAGATGGTTGCCCTTTTTGCTCATTTGAATTCGAAGATATAAATCATCATTTTCTCAAGTGTCCATTTTCTCGCCAGGTGTGGGCTCTTTCTTGTTTACCGTGGACAATAATTTCCCAATGGGGCTCGTCTCTTGAACGGTGGGTTCGGAACTTACACTCTAAGCTTGCTAAATCAGATTTTCAGTTTTGCCTTTACTTGATTTGGGCTATTTGGTTTGTTCGTTGCTTACGTGCAATGCAGGCTAAGCTTCGGGATCCACTCCAGGTAATTCAGCTGGCTCGTGATTCTTTGGATGCCTTCCTATCTGCTACTACACCGGTGAGCAGTCCTGTTCTGCCTAGCGGTCTTTATGAGGTAACCCAATGGATCAAGCCTCCGGTTGGTTTTGTGAAGCTCAACTTCAATGGGGCTGTATTTACTCAGGAGCAGTCTGTTGGGTTAGGTATTGTGGTTCGTGATCATTTTGGAAATTGTCTTGGCTAGAGATCAATTCTTGTTCATACTCCTGGAGATGCTCTTTATGCAGAAGCTCTTGCTGCCTTAGAGGGTGTCTGATTGGCTAGCCACTTGGGTTTCAACAAAGTTATTCTTGAGGGGGATTCTTGTCTTTTAATTAATGCTCTTAAGAGCGGTGTCCGTGATTTTTCTTACATTGGGAACTTAGTCCGAGACATTCGTAGGATTTGTGCTGTTTTTTCTCTTGTTATTTTTTCTTTTACTCGTAGGGGTGGGAACTTTGTCCCCCACCGTTTAGCTCGTTGTGCGTTGTCAAACTCTTTGGGGTCATCGGTTCTCCCTGATTTTGTAGCCGATGTTATTCTGGCGGAAGTCAATTCTTCTTGATGATTAATACTCTCATCTACCTTTCAAAAAAAAATGTGTGGATCTTTATTCATACGTTAATTTTAACTTATTGTTCTATTTTATTGTATTTTTTTTTGTATGAAATTATTTGGCTTCTAAATGATTTTTGTTGTCCTCTTTGGACCATAGTCTATTTTTCATGATGTTTATTTTACCCCATTTTCCAAACTCAAGAAACTCATATAATTTCCAATTCAACATTTTTGTTGACCTCTTTGGACCATAATTTGAAATTTAATTTTAAGATGACAGATGGGCAACAGATTAAATTAGTGCCTTATTTGGTTGATTGCTATTCTAACTAGATCATATTCTTATGGATACATTCCATGAATGTGTGCATGATCCATCGTGTTATTATATTTCTTATAATTTACTAACATGCTCTTTAATGTTTTGGGATATATTTCAATTGTCCTTAACCCTCCGTCCGGTTCTAGGATTTTGGAAAGAAAAATAAGATAGAAATATTTTTCTTTACTTCAAATGATAGTGCTCTATACTTTCATTTTTTATCTTTTTATTTTCCTTTCACTTTTTTCACCAAAATTCTTGTTTCAAACATAGTCTAAGTGTTGCTCCATGGTGATTTTGAGATCAACCTAGAGATTCGTTGAATTTCTGATCCCAGTCAGTCGTTAGAAATGGGGTTACAGATATTGAGGGAGTTTAATTGTAAAAGTTGATGGTTAAACTGACTAATATCTTCTATTATTGTAAAAGTTCTAGTTGTCTAAAGACTATACTATTAAAAGAGACTACAATAGAACTTACATTTTTAAGGTTGCTCGTACTATTGGGACTATTTGTCTTTTAAGGTACTATTTTATTGAGAAATAGGGTTTAAATACAAAGTTCTTTGAAACGAACACTACAAGAAATTTGCAATTTAGCCATAGATTTTATCGACGGATTACACTACCAGAAAATAATGAAATAGCCACGAATTTTGGAAAAAAAAAATCTGTGGCTAAAATACAGATTTGACCATGGACAAAATTTGTAGCTAAAAATAGTGGGGCTAACGTTTTCAAAAACAAATATAAATATTAAACATAGCCATGCATTTTTTTCGTGACCAAATTTTTTCAAAAAATAAATAATAATGATTTTTCCGTGGCCAAAATTAAATATTTTCAATAAAGTATCTTATTTGGCCACAGAAAAAAAAAGTAGAAGTTGGCCACGGATTTTTTTATATAATATTTAAATTGCCCTAGGATTTTTCCATTGTCAACATTTAAACAAAATTAGAATTTGGCCATAGAAAAATCCGTGGCTAAGCTTAAATTTTTTTATAAAATATTTAAATTGGCCACGGAATTTTCCGTGGTGAAATATAAGATTTTTGGGCAAAAAAAATTATTATGGCTCATGAATTTTTTTCTTAGCTAAATTTAATTTTAAATATATATATATATATATGTGTGTGTGTGTGTGTAATTGGGCCACATATTTATCCTTGGCTAAATTTATTTTTTTTTTAAATAATTATTAGCCACGGAAAAATCCTTGGCTAAACAACCTGTTTATTTTTTAATGCATTTTATTTTAATGCACCCATAAACCTACACATTTTTAACAACAAACCTAAACACCAACCAAGTAAACAAATACTAACATAATTATATAAATACAATATTACAATACAATCAATTATCCCAACAAAACAAATATCATCCTACTATATATTACCCTACAATCCATAATCATCAAATACATATATTAATAATTAATAAAATTGTATCAATATTTTTCTCCTAAATAAACGCAACAAAATACATACATACCGATCCCTAGTAGTCATATGCACCACCACTGTCATCATCATCATCATCATCATCATCACCACTCATACCATCATCACCATCGTCGCCTTTGTTTTCATCATTAGTAACAACAGGAGCAGGTGAAGTGACCTATTCTTTATGTTTCCGAGATAATTGACCCTGGATTTTTTTTAGGCTAGCCGCCATCGACATCATGGTATTGTGAAGCTTTGAAATCTCTTTGTTATTCTTTTCTTCAAGAGCTTCTAGTTGTGCTTCTCCTCAAGTTCGCTTACCTTCTACTTGAGATCTTGTGTCTCAATGTCCGCCCAAGTACCGAGATTAGTCCATATACCGGAAAGCTCAGCAGCCACAGTAGATAATCCACCTAAAACCCCATACCACTGGCCCTTCTTTCGAATGCCAATTGTCTTCTTCCACACATAAAACGAAAAAAAAATTACAGTTTTATGTGATGTATGTTCCTTAATAATATATATATATATATATATAACAAATTTAATTTTAAATCTTACCTCCAACTTGTTTGGCTCCTGAATAGAGCCTCCCTGTGTATTCTGGGCGACTCGAGCGCATGCTTCGGCATAATTAGCTCTGAAGCTAACCTGCAAAAATAATATTCATAATTTTTATAAAAGTGTACTTAGCAATAATATATAAAGATAATTTTTAAATAAATACTTGCACTCACCAATGTTGACTTTGCCATGGATTAGCCAGATTTAGCTCCAGATTAGCCATGGATTTTTCACATTTACCCACAAATTTTTCCATGGCTAACATTTTCTGGAAAATTTTTCAATTCGTGGCTAATGGCCACGGATAAAATTTGTAGCTAATATTCGTGGCTATTTTGCTGTTTTCTAGTAGTGTTAGTTATGAAAATAAAGATTAGCTATGAAAATTTTGCCACATATTTTTCCATGATTAAATCCATGACTAAATTCATGACTAAATTGGCGCCAAGTTTCACGTCAATTTAGCCACAAAAAATCCATAGCTAAATTTACCTCTCAAAATCCATAGCTATTTTGATATTAGATTTGGATGGGTTTAGCCACCACTTTTCCGTAGCTAAATTTGTACCTATTTTGGTTATCAATTTTCCGGAGCTAAATCCGTAGTTAAGTCCTATAATTTTGTTTTAAAAAAAAATTGACAATTCTTATATTTCAACCACTGTAAATTACTAAAATTTTTATCCTATTGAGTAAAATGGACAATTGCACTTATTCAATTTAAACACATAATTCAAAATTTTGAATTTATTTTGTTGAATTAGTGATCTGTTCCCTGAACAGTTAATCAAACTGATTTTTCGTTTAATATGTCAATTACACCAACTCAGTTGATTCAATTGGTCTATTACACATAATAAAAAGATATTGTAATTTAATTTTTAAATCAATTTAAACGTATAAATTAAATATATAGGTTTATTGTTATCGAATTGGTGATTAGTTGCCTAAGAAACTAATCAAATTGAATTTCTCATTTAATATGTCAATTTTCTGTATTCAAGTAATTCAACTTGTCAACTAGAACTTGGCAAAGGTGTGTTAGAATCAGTTGATTTAATTTGGCCAATTACACTAAATTTCAAAGGTAAAATTTTTAATTTTTACTTTTAATCATGAATTTTTTTATGGCTAATAAATATATGGCTAGAAGTAAAATTAAAAAAATATTTTAATTAAATAATAAAGTACAAAAAATGATAAAATTAATAAAATTTATTCGTATAATTTAAATTGAGAATGCTGCACAAATATACGTAAGTAATGAATTCTGCGTGGTGCAGTTGTATTGGCTCAATTTGAACACAAGCAATTTTTTCTTTTAGTGTGTTCCACTGTAAACTTCAGAGAAGTGAGGTAGCAATTCCTCCTTCCAAAGTGACCTACCCGAATTCAACTTTGAGGAGGGGCTGTGGTTTTTTGATTATTTTTTCTATTCAAGAGAGAGATTTTTAAATTCTCTCTATCTACTGTTCACTTTTTGTATGTCTATTAAACTGATGCTATTTTTTTATTACAACAGGTCAAATCATAATTGAAACTTAATAATGACGGTAGCCTTTTGGGGTAAAAGCCTTCTAAAATAGTTTTATCCTTTAATGCTTTGATATTTTGCTAACGACTATGATTCTGATACTTAGACTAGTACTAAATCATATCGATAATCTTAACAAAGCATAACTTTAGCGTTGCTATACTCTTATTGTATTGCGCTTAAGTAGCCATTGAGTTGGTCATTTTGAAATTTCTCTTAAGTGTTAGACAAAGCTTCCAAGCCTAGTTCAATCTCAATCTATTTATGCTATTACATTACCATCCACCCTAGGCCCTAACTCAATGTCTAATAATTCTTGATGAAGTCAAAATTAGAGTTAAATACAATTTTAGTCCCATTCGTTGGATTTGTTGTGCGTTTGATCCCAAGATTGCAAAATTGACCATTTTTTTGTCCCATATGTTAACCACC
The DNA here is from genome assembly GCA_026212405.1 of Petrea volubilis. Taxonomy (NCBI): domain Eukaryota; kingdom Viridiplantae; phylum Streptophyta; class Magnoliopsida; order Lamiales; family Verbenaceae; genus Petrea; species Petrea volubilis. Next base: position 143,980 of record CM047875.1, on the reverse strand, counting down.
ATTGCAAAAATAGGACTTTCGTCAAATAATTAACGAAAAACCCACGTGGCCGTTAGTTAGGGTAAAAGAATTCAAGGGGAAAAATACAAGTACATTTTTGGTCCCATACAATAGTCTATTTTGCAATATTGGTCTCAAAATTTTAAAAATCACAAAAATAGTTCCAAATACGATATAATGGTAATGCTATAGCTGTAATACCTTCATTACATTTTTTATAGTGTATCGATTATTATTTTAGTTGCAATTAATGCTTTGAAAATCTCAGAGATGGTCTCCACTTTAATAAATAATATATTTGATGTTTATGTCATATCTATTAATCATCAATAGTTGAGTTAATTATTTAAACCACATATGAAATTAGAGTACCATGCATGCAATAGAAACCATTAATACTATTCATGGTTGATATAAATTCCAACAACCATATGATAGATCCCACAAAAGCACTTTCCTATAAATAACTCAAGCAGACTATTACTCATGCATGCTAATTTAATACATAATTTTTTTTTTTTCAAATTCTCCTTTTGATCTATTACTAACTTAAGTATTCAGGAGACTTAGTCGGGGTTAAACCCAATTAGCTCACGCATGTTTCTCTTATTAGTTCAAGTCTACTTATGCTTTACAGATACCCATATCCATATCCTAGAAAAGAGCTTTTGTTGAATCCATTTTAGGGTTGGTAGCATATACCTCTAATATAAATAGTATTAGTCACATTTAATACTCATAAGTACTTGATCAATTTTTCTTAATGTCAGTATTGAGACAGGCATCTCCTTATTTAATGCACGTGTGCACGACACTCTAATATTAATTATGATCTAAATAAGCCAAATACAATAGATAGTTAATAGACACGGCAAAAGTGTTAAATATGTTATTGATTAGAACATAGACCATTTATGTAATTTTTTGAAGCATAAATTTCAACAAAAATGATAATAAATAAACTACAAAAAAATGTAATGAAGGTATCACAACTATAACATTATCATTATATCGTATTTGGTACTAATTTTGTAATTTTTAAAATTTTGGGACCAATATTGCAAAATCAACTATTGTATAAGACCAAAAATGCATGTGTGTTTTTTCCCCTAAATACTTTTACCCTAACTAACGGCCACGTGGGTTTTCCGTTAATTATTTGACGGAAGTCCTATTCTTGCAACGGTGGTTAACGTATGGGACTAAAAATAGTCAATTTTGCAACCTTGGGACCAAACGCGCAAAAACTCTAACAAGTGGGACTAAAATTGTGCTTAACTCTCGAATTTTGGAATAAAAAGAAAACGAGTTAAATATAATTTTAGTCCCACTCGTTAGATTTTTCGTGTATTTGATCCCAAAGTGATAGATTTGACTATTTTTAGTCCTGTACATTAACTGTCGTTGCGAGAATATGACTTTCATCAAATAATTAGCAAAGAGTCCACGTGTTTACCACATAGTCGTTAGTTTGGTAGGGTAAAAGATTTTGGGAAGAAAAACACACGTACATTTTTGGTCCCATACACCGTTTGATTTTGCAACATTAATCCTAAAATTTTAAAAATCACAAAAATAATCTCATATGCGATATAATGAAAATGATATGATTATAATACCTTCATTATATTTTTTGTAGTATACTAATTATCATTTTTGTTGAAACTTTACCATAAAGTATATTTGATAATGTTGTTGTGTCTATTAACTATTTACTGCATTTGACTTATTTAGATCATAATTGAGATTAGAGTGTCATGCACACATGCATTAAAAAAATGGATGTCTGTCTCAATACTAACATTAAAGAAGATTTACCAAGTATTTGTAAGTATTAAATGCGGCTAAAACTATTTAGGGAAATTCTATCGTTAGTCACAGTTCGTAGGTGACTAACGTTAGTCACCTTTAATTCTAGCCATTAGGTTTGTGATATTTAATCTAAACTATTAATCTGTATATGACTTGCAACCTGTTATGCAGGTAAATTAGAAAGACTACCTGCTATACAGGTTAGCAATGTATTTTTTATACAATCATTATTATAGAAGACCAACCCATTAAATATTAACCAATTAAAATTTTATTTTTAAAATAAAAAAAGAAACCATGGTACTTATTATATTTTTTTTATTTTTTTAATACCATTGTTCCATTATAATATTGTGGTACCATTATAATCAGTTAATTTTTTATGTTTTAATACCATGGTATCATTATTTTTATTTTTAAATTATAAATATCATGGTACTTTTTATAACTTTTTTTTAATTTCAGAAATGTTTATTAACAGGGATAATTAATTGAAAATTGTGATAAAAAAAATAAAATACTAAATTGATACCAAAATAAATATTATTTATAACTCAAAAATTCGATTGATAATAATAATAATAATAATAATAATAATAATAATAATAATAGTTAAATTCATCCATGAGAACACTTAAAAGAGAATAATAATATTATTATCTATAAGTAATGAAATAAAATATGATGTAATTTTTATTTAATTGAAGCTAAATATTTAAATTGTAGTAGAAATAATTTATACTAAGAAGTCTTAATAATTAAGGAATTTTTTGTTTAAGGTTAATAATTAAATGGTTGATTTGAGAGAGAGACAAATAAGATATGGAATGTTAGAGAGAGAGAGAGAGAGAGAGAGAGAGATTAGAAATATGGAGGGGGGGGGGGAGGAGAGAGAAATTTTGACTCATGATAGAAGGTTGCTCAAAAATTAAAAAAACCTGCAACCTATTAAAATATTTTAAAATTGTACACATGGCATTTTTTTAGAGGATGACTAAGATTAGTCACCTACGATTGTGACTAATCATAGAACTCCCCAACTATTTATATTGGAGGTATATTCTACCAACCCTAAAATAGATTCAACAACAGCTCGTTCCTAAAATATCGATATGGATATTTGTAAAGCATAGGTAAACTTGAACTATTTAAGAGATAACATGCGTGAGTTAATTGGGTTTACCCCTAACTAAGTCTTGTTATTACTTAAGTTAGTAATGGATCGAAAGGAGAATTTGATAAAAATTTTATGTATTAAATTGGCATACATGAGTCATAGTATGCTTGAGCTATTTCTAAAAAAAGCTTTTCTGGGATCTACCACAGGGTTGTTGAAATGCACCTCTAACATCAGTAATGTCAATCATTTTTAAAATTTACAAGTACTTAGTCAATATTCATTAATGTCAAGAAAGACAACACTTTATTTAATGTGTGCATGCATGATAGTCTAATTTCATATATGATCTAAATAATTCAACTACAAATGATTAATAGACATGACATAAGTACCAAATATATTATTGATTGAATTGGAGAGCATCACAGTGGTTTTCAAAGTATATATTTTAACAAAAATGATAATCAATACACTATAAAAATTGTGACGACCCGGTAACCTCATTATTTTAAATTTAGAATTATAAGGAATTATTACTATTTTATGAGGATTTCTTTTATTGTGAAACAAACACGCATTGCATTACATGCATTTTATAAAAATATGACTTGTTATTAGTAAAATTTAAACCTATGAATTTCTCACTAATTTTTGTTTCGAAAAATCATTATCTTTTAATTGTCCTCACAAATCTAAAATATTGGTGTTATTTTATTATTATTAGCATTATTGTTTCCATTTCATGAAATTTAATTTTATTTTTATTCCTATTTTCGAAAATAATAGTAATAATTATTTCAAATTAGAAAATATGCATTTGCCAGAATTACTTATTTACTTCACATTTTAAAAATAATTTTATGAATATATATAACCAAAATATATATATATATATATATATATAATACATATAATTAGTTAAATATGTCTTCCATTATTTTAATTACGCATTTATTTCATTTTCATGAAATATGTGGTAAAAAGGAAGAATATTTGTAACTTTTAACTCTTAGTATTGCTATTAGAGAATGTGTATTAATCTTTGCCATCAAAACATGGTTTCATATTTAGCTATTTCTCCTAAAATTGGATATATAATAATAATAATAATAATAATAATAATAATAATAATAATAATAATAATAATAATCTTAAAATTATTAAGTTCCTAATTATTTTCTTATTTATAAGAATTTAGAAATTTACCTTCTCTACAAAATTATATTTTTCAAAAATGTATTTTATCCTTTAATAATTAATAATTAAATATTCTAGACTATTATTTCTTGGATATATGTTTTTTCCAAAATTAGAATTTAATTTCCCTAAGTTTTGAATTTTCCTCAAAATAAATCATAAATTCCAAATAAAGTTATAATTTTTGAATTTTATAAATACAATAATATATTTTCTGAAATTATATGTATAATTTTCAAATTTTAATAATTTATAAACATAATTTTTGGATTTTACTTAAAAATAAATACAAAATCTAGATTTTATCATATTTTATGATAGTTTTGCAAGAAAATCTTCTCTAATGCACAATTAATAATTATTCATGCATGGTTCTCACTTAACTAGCTTATGAATCATGTAGTAGGCTAATACCAAAGCCTAATTAGTGTTCTACATAAGGGTGAAAGGTGGAAGAATTCATTTAATATGCTAACTTAGGTGTAAAAATTGCATTTAATAAAAATTGACCCTAATAATATAATAATCTCCTTCTTCTTCTTATTTCTATAAACAAGATTACAAGTTCACCCCTTTTTCCTCCTCCATGACTCACAACTCCACGCATACACACACACTCTCTTCCAATTTCTTCCAAAACCATTAAGTTCCTACCCCTTTTTCCTACACTACACTTTCAAAAAGAAAAGGAGAAGGTAGAAACCTTACTCTAGTTACATAAGTAGAGGTTTTTCTTTATTTCTTGAAGTAGGATTATCCTACTAAGGCAAGCTTCCATACTCATGGGCCAAAGCTTTGTTAAAATCAAGCTTTAATGCTCTTGGGTGAGAGCTTTTGCCAAACATGCTCCCATGCTTCAATTTAGGAGCTATTTTATTTTAGCATGAATTTATTTGTTGATATATTGTGTGTTTAGTGTGCAAGTTGTCTTATGGAAGGATAAATTATGTTGGTTTCTTTGATTTCAAAAGTTTATGTTAGTTAAAGTTTACTGCTCACTCTATGCTTAAAATGAAGCCATGAAAGTAGTGAAATTACTTAGTATATTCCTAGTTATAATTATGAATTAGCATATGATCTTGTAAGTATTATGTGATTTTTATAAAGTGTTGTGTGGTCATTATGTGCCTAGATGTTCAAGAAAATATACTATACTATCAGTTTTGTGCTAATATAGTTTTTTTGAAACTATGCCATATTATTTGGTAAAATAATATGTTTTCTATGAAAAAGTATGAGTTTTGACAAGATATACTATTTTTATAAAATTATATTTCTTAAAGTTACAAAAATATATATGTGTTTTCCCTATGGTCGTATATATTAGTTACATAAATCTTTTTCTATTTGTATATATATATATATATATCATACATACATAATACGCATATACATAGTTATGTGTATATATTTGAATAGATATATATATAATACGTACACATATATGTATATATACTTATGTTTTCAATATTATATGGTTTAGATAGATATACACATCATACATATTTATATATGACATGGTCGAATCTGGCTTAGCCACGTCGGCGCCAACTCAATGCAAACTTCCAACCGCGAGATGTCACGTGTCCGGATGAGTCCGATCAAACCATAAACTGGGTTGACTAAGGACGAAGGTTGAGCACGACTCACCAGAGCACCTCGGAATTCGATCCGTGTCTCCTCGATGAGGGTCTCACCCTCCTCAGGTGGTCCCGCACCATCCTTGAGGTGGTCCCAAAAATAACCATCTCTGACAATAGGTGTACCCGGCGCATCCACGATACATGCCGAGGAATATCCCCTGTACGAATAGTAGGGCTAGGCCGGTCTAATCTTAATCCAGCCTACTCGTCTCCAATTTCTATAAATAGCATAATGTTACTATTCATAAGGGATAAGCTTTCCAAATTCACTTTACGTACATTATTACCTTCTAATTACCTGCTCGAATTCTGACTTGAGCGTCGGAGAGTCTTCGCCGGAGACACTTCCGGCTAGGTCACGTGTGTTCCATCCTTGCAGTATAGGACCCGACCAGCACACTCATACCCTTTACTCGGACCTTTTGGACAAACATTGGACCATTTTGCCCGAACTTCACCTTTGGTCGAAGTGACGTGTCCCTCATACGAAATCCGACCGCATCAATATATATTGGACGTATATATATAAATATATTTAAGGTTTCATTATATTTTAATCTAACTACTTAATCATAATTATAATCTAACTATATATATATATATGTTATACTTATATGTACATATGTAGCCATATATTTATATGTTACTTAGATTTTAGCTTAAATATATATATGGTTATGTTGTACGTATATATATCCATATATATATATCTGTATAATTGTATTAGTTATATTTTGTCCATATATTTATGTTAATTATAGTTTTGTCAAAGTATATATATGTGTATATGTGTTATAATTATATTTTAATTAAATATATATATATATATATATGTGTGTGTGTGTGTGATAGACGTGTAAATATATATTCACACTCTTATATTTTTAGTGTATTTTAGTCTATATCTTATATTTTAGACACATATATAGATATATATAAATACATATACCTATATATGTTGAAATAAGTTTATGAGATATTGTCTTCTATCATTTACCTTAATGATATTTTTTTTAATATGTTAAAATATGGAAACAAGACTTCCAAAATTATGTTCAATGTGAATAAATTGCGCTTATGTCAAATGGGCCCAAATATGTCAGAGTGGTTTGGGGTGTGTTCCGCCTGGTCGAGCTATTGAACAGCCAGAAGAGTCCACACTCCTTCTATCTCTTAATCCTCCCTTGGATAGATGGAGTGATCTACTCAAGAGAGTGGGTCATAGGAAAATATTAGGCGTATGCCCGGGATACGACCACTAGAGGATAAGGCAGGCGAGAGAAATGTGTTGGTTGTATTTTCAGCCTGCGTAGTCATAAGGGTCACTATTAAGTGACGACAAAGGTTGAAAAGTGTAAAAATATATGTTTATGTACAAATCACACACAGGAGCGCCTTATTTGATTAGATAATGTTTCTACTCAACTATGTATTGATTGTGTTCATATGATATGTTTTAGATGAACCCGAAACTAGCCTTAATGAGGTTGAAAAGGAGGAACAACTTGAAGCGTTTTATTAATAAGAAAGCTAATCATTTCCGTTGCATACTTGCTCATTTGTGTCAGTTGTGAACTTATGTATTTTGTAACCTTATGTATTTTGTAAACTAATATTTTGTATCCGGAATTTGTTGTTCCATCACAATATTAGGTGTTCTATTTAAGTGTATTTTTTATTAAATACTTTATATGTAAATTTATAACAAGTATGGGATTCCGGGGTCGTTACAACAAATATAGTGAATGTATTGCAACATTAACATTATCAATATATTGTACTTGGGCTATTTTTGTGATTTTTAAAATTTTTGGACCAATATTACAAAATTGATTACTTTATGGGACCAAAAATGCACGTTTTTTCCTCCCCCACGCCCAAACCTTTTATCATACCAAACTAACGACCACGTGACAAGCACGTGAGTTCTCCATTAATTATTTGATGGGGGTCCTATTCTCGCAATGACAGTTAATGTATGGAATTAAAAATGATCAAATTTGCAAATTTAGGGATCAAATGCACAAAAAATTTAATTAACAAGTGGAACTAAAATTGTATTTAACTCAAAAAAAAAAAACAGAAAATCAAAAAAAATGGAAAAAGAAAATAGTTCCCACTATCTCTCTGATCGAAAACCTAAATTCTATTTCATAAAAGGTTTAGCGTGGTTGGTGAAAATTTCATAAACGAGTTAAGTCATTGCTGTAGCGCACAAACACATTTATATATTTGATTAAAAGAAGAAGAAGAATGGTGGCAGAACCACAACGACTTTTGACAATTTCATGACTAAAAGTAGATAAAGTACACTTGCTAGAACGACCGTAGATTCTGCATTGCATGACAAGACAGCAACCTCACAACTGTGCATGTGTGGTGTAATGGGGAAACCGGGAAACAAAAACAATAATGTCGTTTTATTTTATTTAAGGACAAGAAGAAATGACAGCGAGGCCACATAAGGTGGAATATGTAGGAAATATCCCATTTTAGTTTAGGGGTAGTTTAAATAAGTATTTTATATAAAAATATATTTTGTCAATAGATTTCGACGACTAGAAAATAAAAAAACAACGAATTCACTAAATCAATTTTAAACGGTAATAACTTCTTTTAAATTTTTTTTATCTATACTATTTGATATTACATTTTTTTCGATTTTATTTATAAGGCATTTTGAATTATAGAGGTCCAGGATGTCCTCAAGTCCAAGTTTAGGGAGGAGACGTTCCTAAGTCCAAGTCCAAAAAGAAGACGGTCCTAAACTCAGTGTAGGAAGGAGACATCTCTGAGACCCAAGTACGGGAGGAGATGTTTCGAGCCCAAACCCATCTAATCACCTTGGATAAGGATAATTAACTCCAAACCCGAGGCAAAGGGCATTGGTGGATAAGGGAGCTCAGCATCAACCACCAAACCCACGAAAATCTCAATCAACACCCCTAACTACTCGGATTTTCAGGAAGACATCATGATTTTCAGGGTAGGTAAGTTACGCCCATACCTCTATATATAGTCCAAGGCCGCACACAATGATTTTTACGAAAATTTTAGCACTTTAAACCATTTTCTTTCTTTTAAAGCATTGTAAATCACTATTAATCACTCTCACTTATAATCTTGACGATTTCTAGCATCATTTACATTTTATTCTCTTACTTTTTCGCATCTTTCATCATTCTTGGTCGAAATATTGACTTAATTTAGTGGAGTGAGAATCTCTTTTTTGTAGGTTTTCCCTTTTGAATCAAGGATCCATACTCGAAGTGCTCAAGCTCTGTTTCCTGCATTACAAATTTTTAGTGCTCGAAAAAACCATAAACATCATAGGCGCCGTTTATGGGGATTTAGGCTAAGGCATGAGTAAGTTCCCAACGTTTCAACTAAGTAAGTTCTCAACAATTTCAACTAAGTGAACATTTTTATAGCCAACAACAACGCATCCAAGACCGTTGGAGAGGATGCCCTTTTCTGTTCAAGGGGGTAGCACCCCTGACATCACTTCGCGGGGTGGTGACATCCCCCCTTTTTCAACTATCAAGATGAAAGCTTTAGGAGGTAGGAATGTGCAGATCTTGGTCAAGACTTAGTTAGGTTTGAAGGTTTAGCGGAGCTCCATGGATACACCGATGGAGTAAAATGCAAAGCCTTTCGTACGACTTTCAAAAAAGGTGCACAACAATGGTTTAACCACCTACCTCCAAACTCCATCTGATCTTTTGGAGAATTTGGGCAGGTGTTCCTGAATCAGTTCTCCAGCAATAAGAAACGACTTCAAAGCCCGCTGACCTTTTTCAACATAAAGCAAGGAGAGAGGGAGTCTTTGCAACACTACTTAGATAGGTTCAATGCAGCTGTGGTACAAGTACCAGGAATCAGCGATGAGATGAAGCCCACAGCCATCAAACAAGGACTACAGAGGGGGAATGTCTATCGCTCTTTAGCTAAGAGGCCCCCTGCTAATTTTGATGAACTCTTAGCACGAGTGGAGATGCATATCAACACCGACAAAGCAATGACCCAACCTAGCAATGAGCCTAGGGAAAGAAGAAAGGATCGGAAGAATGAGGAAGGAAATTTTAGGGGCTCGACTAAAACCCCCGCACGATGGAAGATAGAGATCATGTCTTTTATTTGAGATCGAGCTATGACAACTACACCACCCTGAAGACCATACCATCCCTAATTCTCATGCAGTTGCAAGGAAGAAACTTATTGAATTGGCCATGAAAATCGAAGGATGGACCTACTAGGTGCCCTTCCAGAAGCTTTAGTTGTTTTCATAATGAGTATGGACATTAGGGACGAGATTGAAAGACTTGTTTGTGAGAGATGCCTAGAAGATCTTATATATCAAGCAAAAGAAGAGCAAGTGTGACGACCCGGTAAACCTTATTATGTTATTATTATATATTATGTGAAACTAATATTAATTGTGTAATAAGTGTTATGAGATTTATTTCAAATATGTGATTTTATGCATAAATTTAGGATTAATGTGCAATATTATGCATACCTCATGATAGCATGATCACTTCTCTAGTAATGAAATTTCAAATTTATGTATTTACTATTATTAATTTTCAAAAATTATATATATATATATACGAGATTTGGATCAATTCTATAAAATATGAATAATATAAAAAAATATAGTTTTATATAATACACATAAATGTATATCTCGTATATCCATATATATATATATATATAAGTATTAAATGTATATATATATATATATATTAACATGTTTTAAGTCAACATCATTATATTTACTAACTTATATATATATATCAACATATCTATTATGCATAGATATATGTATATGAACATGTACGTATTTATATATATGTGTGTGTGTCTATATAAATATATGTTTGTATATATATATATATATATATTTGTGTGTGTGTGATTTTGTATTTGTATATTTCTAAATATCTCAAGATATAAGATTTTCCATCATTTAATGTATCTTGACACTTGGAAGACTTACATTCACTACTAGAAAAAAGGCTTTTAGCCACGGATTTGGCAAAAAATCCGTGGCCAAGGAGATTAGCCACGGATTAGCCACGGATTTTTTCCGTGGCTAATCTCAGCCACGGCTAAGCCGTGGCTAATCCATGGCTAATGGCCACGGTCAAGCCGTGGCCAATTTTGGCAACCTTTTTGTTGGACGGGCGTGGCCGTGGCCGTGGCCGTGGCCCTTAGCCACGGGGCCGTGGCCACTGAAAAAAAAAAAAAAGCTGATCAGACCGTACCCGCTACCCAACCCGCGCCCGAAACCTGGACCCGCGTCCCCCAAGCATTTTTTTTTTCGCTCAAGGAGATTCGAACACGGGACATCAATGTTGTAATTGGAGCATGCAACCGTTGCGCTAAAGGAATTCTTTGGTTATGGATTGATTTTGTTTATACTTAAACTATATTTTTACAATATTTTAAACTTAAATTATCTAATAAATTTCATTAGTATTATCAATTTTTGTAATTTTATTGTAGTAATTTTTATAAATTATTAACCAATTATTTTTTTAAAATTAAAGATATTTACCTATGACTTTATCATTCAATATTCAATTTTTCTTTTTATGACAAATATTTAATAAATTAATATATAAAAAACAAATATTATAACAAAAATCTATTTATATAATTTATATTTAGATAATAGCAACTTTAATTCGTGATCATTTGCCAATATATTCGTATATGTGTGGTATTATATATATATATATATGTCAAGTATACATATCATATATATATATATATATATTAATAAATGTATCTATTTTAAATATGTCCAAGTATATATATATATATATATATGTCCAAGTATATATAGATAATTTAAATTTATATAATTAAAATATCAATAACAAAAATTTATATATGTGTGGTATTATATATATATATGTCAAGTATACATATCATATATATATATATATCAATATATGTATCTATTTTAAAGATGTCCAAGTATATATGTATCAATATATATATAAATGTCCAAGTATATATATGTCCAATATCTTCGTATATGTGTGGTACTATATATATATATATATGTCAAGTATACATATCATATATATATATATATATCAATATATGTATCTATTTTAAATATGTCCAAGTATATATGTATCAATATATATATGTGTATATATATATGAATCAATATATGTGTATATATATGTCCAAGTATATATATCATATATACATATATCAATATATATATATATATGTCAATGTGTATCTTATATATATTAATATATTATATGTACATTCTAATCCTCTATATATAGTCTATATGATATAACTATATATAACATATCTAATATATATATAACATATCTAATATATGTTATAAATGTAGAGTGCATATATATATCGATCAAATATATATATATATATATATATCTAATCATATGTACTATATATGTTCAATCATCTGTATGAAATAAACATATATTAGTGTATTATATTTCTAATATATGTTATATATGTACTTATATAGCTAATATATATACATCTAATTAGACATAAATACATATATATATATATGAGTATATCTAATCTTATACGTATGTAACATATCCAATCATTTATTATATATATCAATATACATAATATACATATATTACTTACGTATTGCAAAAATTAATTATTAAACAAAAAATTAAATTGGTGTAGTCGTTTGATGCTCTAACTTCAACTAACAGGTCAAGAGTTCAAACCATATCCGGTGCAAAAAAAAAAAAAAAAAAATTGCCCAGGAATTTTTAGCCACGGCCTAATCCGTGGCTAAAAATAGGCACCAAAATTCCCTCTAATTTTAGCCACCAAAAATAGCCACGGATTGGCCGTGGCCAATCCGTGGCTAAGTTTTTTTTTATTTTTATTTAAATCCGTGGCTATTTGCAGTTTTTCTAGTAGTGATTCACGTAGACTTGAGTCATCAAAGTAGAGTAACACTCATAAAAATATAGACTTCATTAGTTGGATGAACACATTGATTAACAACACTTAGGTGGATGTATCTAATCATTACATTGATTTATACTAATTTAATAATCTTATTTCACAACCTTAAACTCTATAACTAGAGATTGAATCACATTTTTCTCCTCCCCTCCCCTCACAATTCGTCCATCTCTCTCTCTCTCTCTATATATATATATACATATCCAATTTTCTTTTAAAAAGCCCTCTTTGCATGTATTCCCCCCCCCCCCCCCACAAACACATTATATATATATATATATCCCTTATATATATATATATATATATATATATCTTTCCTTCTTGAAATAACTAAACATATTTACTCATACATCCATACTTCTCTACTTAGAAAACTCTTGAAGAAGTTAGAAATAATTATGATCTCATAAGTAGTATAGAGTTTGAGTTATGAATTTTCATGATTTATGCTAAAATAGTTAGTGTTATGAATTTTTAATATGTTAGTAGTAGGCTTATCTATCTATCTAATGATGCATATACATCATAGTAGAATTACGTTAATTCATGGTTTAGTGCTTGTTTTAGTAGAGGTATAATTATGAGATTATGATTTCCTTAAGTGATTCAAGCCAATTATGTGAATAGATGGATATTGGTTGAAAATATGTTAATTTGTGGAAATATATGAATTTGAGGAGATGTGTTAGTAGTTTTAAGGTTATGTATACTTAATTGGTAAATAAAAGTTCTATAAAAATATATGATCATGTTAGTAAAGTTTTATCAAGCTATGTTTATTTTGAAATTAAGTTTGTTTTATCAAATAATGTTTAATTTTATATTTATTTATTTTGTAATTAAAAATTTATCAAACTATGTTAGTTTTCTTCAAACACTACTAGAAAAAGAGCAAATAGCTACGGATTTTAGCCACGGGAAAAATCCGTGGCTAATCCGTGGCTATTAGCCACGGATTAGCAACGGTTTTCGGTGAAAAAAAATTTTGAGCTTTAGCCACGGATTACCCGTGGCTGATTTAGCCACGGCCAAGCCGTGGCTAAATGTCGTGGCTGAATTTGGCGCCAGTTGTTCCGCCAATGGTTAGCCACGGCTTGGCCACGGCCTAGCCGTGGCTAATTTGGCCACGGCCAGACCGTGGCTAAGCCGTGGCCCTTAGCCACGGTCTAGCCACGGCCTAGCCGTGGCTGGATTAGCCACGGCCAGGCCGTGGCTAAGGGCCACGGATTAGCCACGGCCTGACCGTGGCTAAGCCAGCCACGGCCTGGCCGTGGCTAAAAATTTTTATTTTTTTTTTGCAACAAATATGATTTGAACTCTTGACCTGTTAGTTAAAGTTAGACCATTAAACCACTACACCACTTTAACTTTTTGTTTAATAATTAATTTTTGCTATACTTAAGTAATATATATATATATATATATATATTATATTATATATATTGATATATATAATAAATGATTCGATATATTACATACGTATAAGATTAGATATACTTATATATGTGTATTTATATATAATTAGCTGTATATATATTAGATGTATAAGTACATATATAACATATATTAGATATATAATGCACTAATATATGTTTATTTCATATAGATGATTGATCATATATAGTACATATGATTAGATATATATATATATATATATATATTGGATCTATATATACGTACACTACATTTATAACATATATTAGATATGTTCTATATAGATATATACTTATATCATATAGACTATATATAGAGGATTAGAATGTACATATAATATATTAATATATATGAGATACACATTGATATATACGTATATTGATATATGTATATATGATATATATACTTGGAAATATATATATACACATATATTGATATATATATACTTGAACATATGTATATATATACATGATATATATATATATATAAATATAGCCATGGATTAGTCACAAATATATATATATATATATATATATATATTGGTACATATATACTTGGATATATAAATATATGTATCAATATAAATTTACATATGTATCAATATATATATATATATATATAAATTTATCTGTGGTGCAAAAAGAAAATGAAAAAAAATAATAAGCTACGGATATTGACAAATTATCACGAATTAAAGTTGCTATTATCTAAATATAAATTATATAAATAGACTTTTGTTATAATTTTTGTTTTGATATATTAGTTTATTAAATATTTGTCATAAAAAAAAGTTGAATATTGAACGATAAAGTCAAAGGTAAATATCTTTATTTTTTTTAAAAAAATAATTGGTTAATAATTTATAAAAATTACTAAAATTAAATTAAAAAAATTGATAAAACTAATGAAATTTATTAGATAATTTTAGTTTAAAATATTGTAACAATATAGTTTAAGTATAAAAAAAATCAATCAATAACCAAAGAACTCCCTTGGCGCAACGGTTACATGCTCCATTTATAACATTGATGTCCCGTGTTCGAATCTCCTTGAGCGCAAAAAAAAAAGCTTGGGTTGGGGCGCGGGTTTCAGGTCCGGGTTGGGGCGCGGGTCCGGGTTGGGGCGCGGGTTTGGGTGTAATTACCTTTTTTTTTTTTTTTTTCCAGTGGCCACGGATTGGCCACGGCCCGGCCGTGGCGAATCCGTGGCCCTTAGCCACGGCTAGGCCATTTCTAGAAAAAAGTGGCCAAACTTGGCCACGGTTTGCCCGTGGCTATTAGCCACGGCTTGGCCGTGGCTAAGCCCAGCCGTGGCTAAAAAGCCGTGGCGAAGGTTAGCCACGCCACTTTTAGCCACGGATTTTTTCCGTGGCTAATCCGTGGCCAATCCGTGGCTAATCTCCTTGGCCACGGATTTTTTGCCAAATCTGTGGCTAAAATCCGTGGCTAAATGCCTTTTTTCTAGTAGTGAAAATGAGTTTACCTTTGAAAAGACAAGGTTTTATCAAAATATATTTAGTTTACTAAATTTATGTCGTTTTCAGCAAGATATTCTTAAATTGGTAAAAATATATCGTGTTAGTAGCTAGTATTAAATTTTATAAAATAAGGAAGCAAAACTTCCATGAATTATGTGTTACTGTGAAACTTGTATTATGTGATGAGCCCAAACATGATGGGGTTGGAGAAAGCTGGGTTCTGCCGGAACATCCTATCGGAGTTGCCGGTTATAAGAGTTCCAGCTCTCCATCTCCTAATCACTCCGTGCGTGGACAGAGTGTTCCACGTACGAGGGGGTCGTAGGAATTTGACGTATACTTGGGATATGACCACCGGAGATCTATGCTTGGGATTGGTGGTAAATACAGTATTGAGTTGGATTATGAATTAAATGATCACGATAGGAGCTATAAGGTAGTCGCCAAGGGTGACAAAACAGGTAGTATTATGTAAAAATTTTTGTGGATATGTGCTATAATTTCACACACCCGCCTTATGTAATTATAAATATTTATACTCAACAATTATGTTGATTATGTTTATGTGCCTATTTTTAGAAAGTAGCGCGGCGATTCAAGTTGAAAATAAGCAGGAGAAATTTTATAAAGTGTTCACTTAAAATATCATATTATGTTATACTTTTGTTAGTTTTAAAAATATTGTAAGTGACCTTTTGTATATATTTGTTCCCAATTTGGAGTTTTGAATGTATTTCAATAAAATTCCTGTGCTTAGAACCGGGGTCCTTACAACAAGCACTATACTCAATGGAGAAGGGTCTCTCCAAGAAGAATCAGAATAACCCAAAGGAACCATCAATAAGAAGGATATGTACAGATGTTGGGAGAAGAACAAAAATGAATAACCCAAGAGGGCTTTTCAGAGCATGAAGACACCATCCTGGTAAATATCTAAAGTTTGTAGATTCCATGCTGAGAGAAGAATCAGGAAGGACAGGAATCATTTCGAGTAAACCAATAGGTCTTCCCAGAGTAGGAATACACCCCTCATTCACAATGAATATATGATCTTAAAAAAAAAAAGCCTGCCTAAAATAAGGGACATGATCTGTCCTAAATCACCTTGGGAGTCAGGACATAGATTCTCGAATGATAAGACGAGGTTTTGGCCCATGATTGCATGGTCTTAGCTTAAGGAAGATGAAAAAAAATAAGAAAAGAAAGAAAAGAAAAAAATGGGGACAATTGTCCTAGATTAGTGAGGAGATATTCCCAAAGCAATGAGAAATCTTTATGAATGAGGACATAAAACTCCACCCTGAAATGTGAATCAAGAAGGGGGGAGTCATCATGAATAAACTAATAGGGCTTCTTAGATTAAGAATGCACCCTCCTGATCAATGAATTAAGAGTCAGAGCCTTGAAAAGAAAAATATATGGATTAGAGTTGTCCTGAGTTAACTACGAGGTCCTCCTGGAGTAGGAATACGTCCTCCTGTGTAACGTAGAAAGGTCCCCATGTCTAAATAAAGGATCAAACAGTCCCGAAGAAACCCCAGAGGAATGGTTCACAATACGATGGGAAAATTCAGGATTTTGGCCTAAAATTTCATGGCCTCAGTCCAAAAAGAAACGATACATAAGGACTACACTTTTTCGATTTTGTTTATAAGGCATTTTGAATTATAGAAACCCAAGATGTCCTTAAGCCCGAGTCCAGGGAGGAGACGTTCTTTATCCTAAGCCCAAAAAGGAGATGATCCTAAGCCCAAGTCCAGGGAGGAGACGTTCCTAAGGCCCAAGAACAGGAGGGGATGTTTCGAGCCCAAGCCCATCTAATTACCTTGGAGAAGGATAATTAACTCCAAACCCAAGTCAAAGGGCATACGGTGGATAAGGGAGCTCAACATTAACCACCAAACCCACGAAAATCTCAACTAACGCCCTTAACTACCCTGATTTTTCAGGAAAGACATCCTGATTTTCAGGGTAGGTATGTTACACCCCTATCTCTATAAATAGTTTAGGGCCGCACACAATGATTTTTACGAATTTTCAGCACTTTAAACCATTTTCTTTCCTCTAAAGCAATAAATTACTATTAATCACTCTCACTTATAATCTCGATGATTTCTAGCATCATTTACGTTTTATTTTCTTACTTTTTTTTGCATCTTTCATCATTCTTGGATGATATACTAACTTAATTCAATGGAGTGCTAAACTCTTTTTTGTAGGTTTCCCCTTTTGAATCAGGGATTCATACTCGAAATGCTCAAGCTCTTTTTCCCACATTACAAATTTTGGGTGCTCGAAAAACCATAAACATCACTATTATAAAAAAGAAAGTCTATTTTACCTCACAAGTGGAAATTTTTTGTTTATCAAGCTACCAGAAAAAGTAATATTATTGACAAGATTTAAAAGTGGCAATATAAAAGTTGCCACCAATGATTGTATAAAGTGACAATACATTCTATTTTATCACTAATTAAAGTTTTTTGGTGACAACAATTTTTGTGTTGTCACAATATCACTCAATGGTGACAAGAAGTAATGTTTTAGTTGTCACCATTAATAATTAGTGACACACCTATAGTAACAACTTGGTGACAATAAAAATTGTTATTAGGATTTTGTGATAAGATTCTATTGCTACTAAGTTGTCACAATAGTTGTGCCACTAATGATCACTTTTGCACTATGTTACCATATTTTTATAATAAATTATCACAATTGACATTGTGCATACTATATTTTGTGACAACATCAATTTGTTGTCACCAAATGTATATAAGTAATGAAAAATATTTGATTATCACTTATTATATTGTCACAAATTTATTCATTTACTTGTAGTGACATTTTACTAAAATGGCCCTTTAAATTGATGTTAAATGTATTAACTAATGTAATTTAAAGGTTAAAATCGAAATTGCGGGCTTAATTTGGTAGTTATGATTCCAAATTAATAAGTTTTCAATTATATCCCCAATTAATTTTTTTTACTATACTTAAATTTGTTTACAATTGTAGTTTGGCTTTGAACAATACTCCATGTTTATTACTTTTCTTTTGTACTAATCCAAGAAAAAGAAAAAAAAACCGTCTCATTCTTCATTCTCCAATTCAAACATTTTGCCTCTCCCAAAGTTTAAACAAAATTCTCGACAAAAAAAAAACATGAATCTAATTTGCCCATAATTTATTTTGATTTGAAGAAGAAGCACCACAATCTGCAGGTAAGGTTTTCGATTTTAATTCTTTATTTCTTTCCCTTATTTTCAAATTATTACTTGTCTTAAGTGTTTAAGCACTTATGTTTGCCTTTTATTTTCCCTCAATTTAATTTGTGTATTCAGAGTGAATGGAAGCAATAGGAAATGAATATTTGAGGGAGTCTACTCTAAGTTAAGCATGTGCTAGCAATGAGAGGCAGCAACTTCTCTCCCTTTTTCTTTTTTCAAATTTTCCATTTATACCCTCTTATTATGTTTCATTTCATTTTCTTTTGTTATTACTTCTGTCCGATTAGTGTTGATTTTTTGCTCTTTATATTTGAATCAAGATGCAGGAAATTTTGAATAAGAGGCAAATAATCAATGATCAAGTATAAATATAAAGTACTCCTTCAACAAGAATAATAAGATTTGGCTTCAAAAGAAGATCCAAAAATTGTAGTTTTGTTAAATTTATTGTAGAGTTGATATATAAGCAATCCTCTATTATTATTTTTATGAAATATAGATATATGCAGAAATTCATAGAGATTTTGACACTTTTTCTTTGTATTCTTTTTCAAATTTTACCAATGAAGAGTAGCCTCTTGTATTTTATAAGTTTTCATTTGCTTCAATACATTGGAAATAAAATTATTTATTCATTATGATTTTTGAATGCACACTGAATGTTATTATGCTTGAAAAGTAGAATATTCATAATACGATGAAACTTAATGTATATATTGATAAGACATAATATATACACTCGATTTCTTATTCTTTTATTTTTGTTAAGATGTAGCATCAATTCGTTACATTTAAAGTCAAATTTATAAACGAAGTGACGACAAGATGGAGATAAATAGCCTGAATTCATTTATCCAAGTTGAACTCACGAACATTGCCCGGCAAATTGAGTCTCCGAATCGGCTCCAATCATGTTTGGCAAGAAAACTTTTATCACAATCCAAACTTCAAAGCGTCACGTTAACTCGTTCTTCTTGTGATTTTTAATTGAGAGTGTGAAACTGACCTAACTTCATTAGGAGACAACAGTCAACAAGGAGAGGTGAGGAAAGAAATTTATCTCACGTTTCCCACACACCACATGGTGGGAACTGGGGAGAGTTGGTTTTAGGACCAACTTCTTAAAATCGGGTCAGCCTTTTTTTGACCACTAGCGAGTATTTATTTTGATGGGTAGATATAAATAAATATTTATAGTACTAATAAAAGTCGAGTGATAGGATTCGAAAGTATTATCAGGAAGGTCTTGAGTTCGAATCATTTTATCATCCTTTACCTATTTTGCTTTGACTGAGTGAGAGTGTGCGTGTGTGTGAAGGTATTTTCGATTGATCAATAGAGTGTCCCAAGATGATTGTATCAAAAAATAAAATTAATTATCTTCATCTCTTTTGATTTCTCCTTTTTTATTTATATTTTTCCTTCTTACATTATTAATGTGCTTTTAATTTATTGTTTTTTTCATTCTCACTCCTCTATTAATAAAATTTTTTCATATCTCTTTTTTTTTAATTTTTAATTTTTTTATTTATTTGTGAATCTTATAATTCTATCTTTATTTTGAGTTATTTTTTGTAATAAATTTAGTAAAATACATACATTACAAATAATTAAAAAAAATATAATAATATATAAATTCTAGTAAATATTTTAATTTTATATTTATAATTTAAATATATAATTAAATTATATTTTAATTTATTATTTTGTACACATATCTAGTGTGTCCCATCAAGTAGTATATATAATATATTTGTTTTGTCACGCCATATTCTTATATTGCTATTGTAATTATATAAAATTAAACATATATTTGTTTTGATGGGTAGATAAAATTAAATATATATTATACACGTACTTTTGCACTGAAAAGAGAAACTTTTATAATATTATTTGAAAAGATCTATATCGTATATGTATCATTGTTGTTAAAAAAAAAAAAAACTGAAAAAGAAAAAGCGGAAACAGACAAAGCCGATTTAGTAGCTGTCAGTGGTCATAATCTTAGCCTTCATTAATCCACAATCGCACACAATTTACAAGTCGTACAGATATTATGCCGACATAGTCGTTTTTGTTCTTTATGGGGATAGGAGCTCGTGGGGTGCCGAGTGCTCACTAAAGATGTCAAAGTTTGTTGATTTATTTTGTCATGATTTTACTTTTTAATTTTTTTCTTGATTTCTTTCAATTTTTGATCTTTTGGATCTTAATTGATGATCATTTAGATCTTAATTGGTGTATATTTATACTTTTTAGTCTTTTTTTTTTATTTAGTTGTAATTCTTTATATGATATAAAGGGTTATATATTAATGAAAAACATATACTACTTCTATACAATTCTAGTTTTCATACTTACCTCTACTTCATGTTAATTTTATTTTTCAAATCATTTTCAAAACATGAAATATTCATTTAAATTTTTATTTTTTAGGAACTAATTCGCTTCTACTTTTAAATGAAGTTACGATATATTTTTATTCTAGTGTGGAATGTAATACTTTGAAATGAACTTACGTTATATTTATTTATTTATTTTATTAATAATTTGGAAAACCGACTTAAATTTTGAAAAATTATTCAAAATTATTAAGAACCCATTTGAATGAACTTTTTAAGAAGAGAAATACTTATTTTTTGAATAAAAGTACTCCAAAGCAAAAAACTTTTACTTGGATTGACTTTTCAAATAAAATAGGAAGGGGAAAAAAAGTAAAAAATGGGCAATTTTCAAAAGCTATCAATAATAGTTTTAATTAAAAGTACATTTAATTATTATGTACAAAAGCAAAATTATTTAACTTAAAAAAATTATAAAAAAATATAGCTCGAGAAACATTTTTTTTTGTTAGCCCCATCCAAACAAGTCCCAAAGGTGTTCCCAATTTCTACTTAATAAAATGATTTTTTGACATTCTTTTGCAAAAGCATCTACAGGCAATTGTGTTCAATCAATCATTGGTAAAGAGAAAAAGAAGGCATTACAACGTACGTGCAATAAATTCAATATTAAGGAGAATGCATCTTTATTTTAAGGTAAATAATAGGGATAATTGCATAAAACCCCCAAATGATTTCAAAAAATTAGATATTACTGTCCTATGATTCAAAAATATGGAGAAAATACTATTTATTTTCTAAATTCATGCAAAAAAATCCATTTTTTCGTCCAAACTAACGGCGATTGAGTATACGAGCGTTAGATGCAAGTATCCATATAATTAGGCATTATTTTACTTCTAAAAAATATTAAATTTATTAAAATACCCTTACGGTTTCAATTTATTTATTTATTCTTCATTTTTTTAAAATTTTATTTTATTTTATTTTCTTTCCCGTCATCTTTCTTCTTCTTCTTCACATACACCATCACCTCCACGTTGCCGCCGCGGCCACCATTGCTGGCGTCAGAACCGCTACTGCCCCCATTGGAATTGCCACCAAAACCATCTTTTCCTTCCTCCCCTCCACGCATCTTCTTCCTCCTCATTTCTCCATCGCCGTCGCTGCGACCTCAGTCCCTACCGTCACCATCGCCCGCATTCTCTCCTCTCGCCACCACCGTCGCCGCCATCTTTTCTCTTCCAGATCTGATTCCCCCCCTCCAAACACCATCTTCTTCTTTCTCTTCTTCACCCAATTTTTAGATCTAAATATGTATAATCCACCCATCTTCTTCTTCTTCCTCCTCCTCATCTATCTTTCTCTTAACTAAAACTTAGATTTAAGTGTGTGTTTGTGCGCACGCGTGCAAACCCCTTCCCCACCCATCTTCTTCCTCACCCACTGTTTGTGTAATTGTGTGTGCGTCTGTGCATGTGATTTTGTGCGCATGTGTGCAAGTGTGTGATTGTGTGTTTTTGTGTGTGTGATTGTGTTTGTATGTGTGTGCAGGTGGGTGTGTGATTGTGTGTGTTTGTGATTGTATGTGTATTTGTGTAGAGGGGTGTGTGTGTGTGTCTGTGCAAGTGTGTGTGTGTGTGTGCGTTTTGTGTGTAGAGAGTTTGTGTAATT
Organism: Petrea volubilis; assembly: GCA_026212405.1. Classification (NCBI taxonomy): domain Eukaryota; kingdom Viridiplantae; phylum Streptophyta; class Magnoliopsida; order Lamiales; family Verbenaceae; genus Petrea; species Petrea volubilis. Next base: position 121,061 of record CM047875.1, on the reverse strand, counting down.
GTGTGTTTATCAAATATTTTTATTTAGAATTTTTATATGTACGTATGATATTTTTAATATAAGTATTTTTATTTGTAATTTTTATGTTAAATTATTATTTTTATTAAACAATCAATTTGGAATGTTCATTTTTTTAAATCAAAATCTAATGGCTCTTAACAACAAGGGCATAATGGGTATCTCTGTAAAAAATAAACGGTGTTAACCTTGACTTAACGACATTGGAAAGTGAACATGTTTTTCAAAAACTGATGATGTTTTTCCATATTTTTAAATTATAGGATAGCAGTGTCCAACTTTTTGAAATTATAGGTGGAATTTTTGCAATTTTCCCTAAATAATATTGAAACTTTAAATTTTTACACTGGAGCTCTATTTTTATTATTTTATTAAGAGATTTATTAAAATACTTATTAATTTATAAAATATTATTTTTGTTGTTGTACTTTTTTTATGGTCATTTATTTATATTATTGTTGAATGACAAACATGTCGTCCATTCGAATATGCACCTTTCTTTCATTTCAATATCCATCTGAAAATATCACTGGGCTCAGAGTCGAGTGGTGGGGGTTCGAAAGTGGTATCAGGAATATCCTGAGTTCGAACCCTCTTGTCCTCTACCCCTTCCCCTTTGAGTGAGTGTGTGCGTGTGTATGGGGGTGTTTTCCGGTTGACATCTATAGATGTCCCGAGATGATTGTATCAAAAAAAAAAAAAAATATCCATATGAAAACAGTCTATCAAAAATAAAAAAATAAATCTTTAAATAAAACTCAATAAATTAAATATAAAACTCCTTGAGTACAAAAGCAAAATATAATATAGTCCAAAAGATAGTATATTTTCATTAAACTTATAAGTTTGAACTTAAATATTTTTAAATATTTATAACTCCTAATAGAATTTCAACCAGTTTATTTGGTTCATACGTCTAATCTTGCCAAAAAAAAAGGCACACACACACACACACACACAAAATAATAACAAGAATAAGCAATCCTTATATAAAGAAATAAAGTACATCAAATTTTTTTCTAAATTTTGAATTTTTCTGCTATTGTTTATGGCTACCGAAAAGTCGAGAAGAGAATTTAGTTTTCTGCTTTGGTTGCGACTGTTGTCCCACTAAATTAAAAATAAAGCAAATAAATGGTGATTTAGTGTACTTTTGTCCAACAAACCAAATTAAGTTATCCTTAAATAAGAGGTATTTTGATCAAATATTTAAAACTAAAAATTAAAATGGAGTGTCAATCTAAAAATTTGAATTACTAATATTATCTCCATATTTTAATTAGAGAATAGTAGCGTAAAAAATTATTAGAAAGAACATCATATTTTTAAGCACATAATGAAATAAAAACAAAAATATAGTATTTTTTTTCAAATCTCTTTGATTTTAATAATCATGCAGACTTAAAAAGAAAGTTATCTATATATTTTTATAAAACACTTTTTAATAACGATTTGGTGTCTTTGATATGATTTTTTTCTTTCTTTTTTCTCTTTTCTCTTTCCTCTCTCATTTTTTTCTCCTCTTTTTTCTCTGCTCTTTTTAATGTAATATATTATTTCTCTTTATTCTCTTTTCTCTCTCTTCTATCACATTTTTATGTTTAATATTTAATTTATTTTATTTTTTTATTTATTTTTTAACAATAAAACTTAATTTAAATTTCAGTCAATTTTTTTTATAATATATATAATTTTACTTTTCAATCAAATTTATATTCATAATATATAAAATTATAAATTTATTAAATACACGATCAAATTATTTATTTATTTTTTTTTTGGTAGAAACGATCAAATTATATTATACTCGTAAAACGTGCGCCATGCATTGATAAGCTCTAATAATTATAAAAAAAGTAGAGTATTTCGAATGGAGTGCCAGTCCAATTAGGCTCAACTTAAATAAAAAAGAATAACAGCTAACAATTGGATAGGTAAGAAAGAAACAATGATATTGATATGTGCTGCTCTCCTGCTCCTCCTGCTGCTGCACCTGCTACAAATACTTTTGGGACCGCACAATAGCACACTATTTTAAAAATCTCCCAACCGCCTTCTCTCTCTGTCTCTCTCTCTCTAGATAAGATTCAGCAATTAGTTTCTCTCAAAATTATATATTTCGGGCAAAACATTTCACTTTTCTCTTCCTACCAAACTTTGTCGACGCACAATGAATAAGCAAGACATGATGAAGATTCAGGTATTTCCCTTTAGTTTCTTTTTGAATTTTGAATCTCGTATAAAGAATGAAAAGCTTCAAAATTTTGAATGACAATTGCAGCAATGTGTTCTGAGGGTGAATATACACTGTGATGGCTGTAAGCATAAGGTCAAGAAGAAGCTGCAGAAGATTGAGGGTCAGTTGTGTGTTGTACGCAAAATTCATGTGTTCATTTCGAATGGTGCCATATCTTGTTTGTAGATGTTGTTTTTCAAATAAATAAAGGATGTGGCTTAATTTGAACTATTTAGTTTTTGTATTCGGTTCAAGATTGGGTCATTTAGGAATTTAATGTGTTCTATCACTAGTTCTTATATGAGCTTAATTACTCTGTTTTTGTTGAATTATTATTGGACTCTCTCTCTCTCTCTCTCTCTCTCTCTCTCTCTCTCTCTCTGTTTTCTAGAAATTATTCTATGAGTCCAATCTTAAACTTTACGGAACTAGTTAAACTTGTGTCAAGACTCATATGTAGATATTTTTTTGGATAAGTTAAAAAAAAAAAAACTACAAGTTTGCCTTAACTACAAAAATATCACTATATCTATTGAAATTACAATTACTTCACCGGCCTTTTGTAATTGGGACAACTAATGTTCCGTCGTATTTGTAGAACAGAAGCAAGCCTTAGGGGTAATTGTGATTTCCAACCGGGGGGGGGGGGGGGCGTACAAACTGCAGGTCGATTTTGTTAATTATCTTTTTTTGGTCCTAGTTAAAAGTGGAATACGGCATTATTTGAACTTTTAGTGTACATATGAGGTTCAAGATTGTATTAGTACAAGAATTTCAGGCGTTTTATCAAATTTCTTGTATATTTTTGCTGAATTTTAGGTTCTCTCTCTCTCATTTTTTTTTTAATGGAAAATACAGGAGTGTACAATGTAAGTGTAGATGTGGAGCAAGGGAAGGTAACTGTGTCAGGAAAAGTAGATCCAGCAACTCTGATCAAGAAGCTTGAGAAGTCTGGCAAACATGCTCAGCTCTTGGGGCCTCAAAAGGGCTCAATTCCCATCATGAACAACCAGTTCAAGAACATCCAAATTGACAATCTTGGCAAAGATAGCAAAACTCAAAAGGGTGCCAAGGGCCAGCAAATTAAGGGTCCTCTGCAGAACAACGTGTTGAAAGATGTGAAATTTCCAGGCAAGGAGCAAAAATCTGTCAAGTTCAACTTGCCTGAAGCTGATGATGACGATGATGAGGATGATTTTGACGACGATGATTTCGATTTTGATGAGGATGATGAGTTCGATGATGAATTTGATGGAGACTTTGGTCCCTATCAAAAACCACCTGGAAAAGCGGGTCCCGTCGTGGGTCGTGGTGGCCATGGACCGCAGTCAAACAAAGCTAATCCATTAAATGGCCATCCGAAGGGCAACAAGGGTGCTAATAATAATGTTGGGAAGAAAGGGAAGAAAGGTGGTGGGATCAATAAGTTCCTTAAAGGCATGCTTGGAAGGTCGGGTAGCAAAAACGGTAATAAGGAGAAACGCCAAAAAGAGGATGGCAAGAAAAACAGTGTGAAAAATGGCACATTTCTGCCCGGAGAAGGTAAAGGTAGTGCAATGAATGGCAAGAATAACATGCACAATATCCGTGCAGGTGGAAAAAATGATGGAGGTCCGAAAATGGAGAGTAAACAGAAGGGGTTCCATGAGATAAATGCGAAGCATAGGGGCGGCGGCGGCGGTAAGAATATGGGTCCGATGGGTAATTATCAGGCGGTGCAGGGGTTACCGGCTGCAGCGGCACCACAAATGAATGTAGGCCATTTCCAAGGAGGGTTTGGACAGGGGGATCTCTACAACCAACAATACATGGCGCATATGATGATGATGATGAATCAACAGCGCCAAAACGAGCATGATGCAGCAGCCTACCATCCTTTCACTTATGCTCGACCGCACCCTTCCATGTTTTACGGACCACCGCCTCCGGCTACTGATCAATATACTCATATTTTCAGTGATGAGAATACTGGTAGTTGCAGTATCATGTAAATTTCCCCCCTCTTAAGTTTGCTGTTCTGTTTTAGTTTGTTGTTGTCGTTAAGTAGTTTAGTAGAATTGAGTTAATGAGTATGAGGGCTTATCTGAACTGTATGACATATAAATACATATTAGGAATACGTTTTTGATGGAATGGTGCCGTGGAAGACCATTACTAAGATCTCCCTAGAGTTTGTATGTATTACAAAGTTACCCCTATATCTACTAAAATTACAATTACCATGCGGCTAATGTCCATCTTAGAAATAGCCAATGAGGTTTAGTTTAAATGGTGATATTGAGGCTTTGAGACTATAAGGGTCTAGGCTGGATTTTCTATCAATTTGTGAGGGTTTGTATTTTTATTTTTATAGTAGTTATTGTTCCATTCTATAGTAGTAGTAATTTGATTATTTATTGATAAGTATAATAGTTATTAATAGGGATTGATATGGTCTATTGACCATTGATATTTATATAATGGTAATATCATCCTTAAAAAAAAAATAAAAGGGTTCCATCTTAGAAATAGGACTGGCCATTATCGGTCTCATTTACAAAAAGTTGTTCTATTTGTCACTAATTGTAATTTCGAAAAAATCTAAGATGATTTTTGTAATACAGGCTAAAATTTGGAGATTTTTTGGTAATTATTTCCGAGGACAAAATGGCAGGTGTCTTCCTATTTACGGGAAAATTTTAGTCAAGATTCGGTTTGTTGAATCAGTGTTAATTATATGGAGAGTTTTTTATACTTATCCCGTGAATGTTCAATAATTTAAAAAGAATGATCAATCATTTGACAAGTGCAATACACTCATCATATTATTTATTGGGTTCGGCCAAATTAATTTTGGGTAAAAAATTTTCCTACTTAAGTGGTTTGTTTGCATTTTGCTGACTGCGGCATATAGTAGCAAAATATTGCGGTGTTGCACTTTCACACATTATTCAGTTTGCAGCAAGATATTGTGACTATCTTAAAATTATAACATTATGTTTTGCTTGTATTATTTATAAATTCATATAAACGGGACAGTTAGAAGTTATTGTAAGAGGTACCTATTTACATGAATGTTCTCGTGTACATAAAGATGCGTGCATATTGATATCCTCCAGTTTTGATTTGTTCCGGATTTTTAAAAGTTATCGATTGTTGAGCAGTTCAACTCGTTTCAAATTTTGAATAGGATGCAGCACTTAGCAAAATATCTGCCCCAAGGAAGGGGACATGCTGTCTGTACAAAACACCCCAAAAGAAACAAAAAAAGACAAAATAATGTGACATAGTACTTCACCAAAATGTCAGAGCAATTGTTGTAAAATTCCGTCAATAGTACTTCATTATAATGTCGCATAAAGTTTCGTGTTATCGATTTGAGTAATACTAAATTGATATTTTTAGTCTTTATTGAATTTGAATATCACAATGTTAAAAAGTATTAGAAAAGTGAAATTATAAAATCATTATACTTAATTAAACAAATGAAAATATCACTTGAGTATTAAATGAGTAGCATTTCATGAGTGCAAAATGAAGAGCGCAAAGAAAGAACAAAATAAGCTATGAGGAATTCTAATTGTACAATTACGAAAAAAACACAATTTCAGTCCTATATGATAAGCGTTTCATATTTTTAGTTCCAAAGTTGCAAAAGTGATTAATATTAATCCCCATTATTTAAAGAATGTTGTATAAATAAGATTTTCGGCCAAAATCTTATGGACAACCTATGTGTTGGGATGAAGTCAGGAATTTGATTTTTTTTTGGGAGGGGGGGGGGGAGATTTTTTTTCGAGATCATTAATTATTAAAATGTATAAATATAAGGGTTATATATAATAAGGCTAATTATAATTTGCACCCCTGAACTTTTCCCCTTGTAACACTTACCCTCCTCAACTTCATAACATAACAATTCAACCCCTCCATTTAACAGTCAAACTTACTTTATTGACAACGTTAGAATTTGACCGTTAAGTGTGACATGTCACACTTAACCGTCAAATTTTGATTATTAAATACCAAATTTACCCTTCATTCATTTTAATCAATTTAGCCCCCCTCAACTTTTTAAGTCTCTAATAATTGGCCCCATTCTCTTCACTTAGACCCCAAAAGTTACATTCTCCTTCAATTGTCTCTCAAAACTTTTAACTTCTACTTACTTACATTTTCTCAATCCCTCAATCGGGTCCTCGAAGTTTAAAATGTTGCACCTCAACTCACATGCAAATAATATCACTCCTATATATGAATAATATACATGTATGTATATTTTAATAAAATTATATTTTAAAATGTAAATATATTGTAGGTTTCTATATATATAGGTATATATTTATACAAATATGAGAGTTTTTCTATAATTTAATATAATTATATTTTTTAATATAAATATAGTTAAATTTTATAAATAATAAATTGGGTAAATACATTTGTGTATTGATCACATATTATTTTAGACCTTGTAGACATATAATTAATATATATACATATGTGAGATTTTTTTTATTATTTTATACATGTATGTATAATTTAATAAATTCATATTTTGAAATGTAAATAAATTTATATATTTAAAATGTAAATATATTGTAGGTATCTGTATATATATGTACATATATGAGAGCTTTTTAATTTAATATAATTATATATTTTTTAGTATAAATGTATTTAAATTTTATAAATAATAAATTGGGTGAATACATTTGCTTATTGATTAATATTATTTTAGACCTTTTATACATATAATTAATATGTATATATATATATACATATGTGAGAGTTTTTATTATTATTTTATACATGGATGTATAATTTAATAAATTTATATTATAAAATACAAAGAATACTATATATTTAAAATATAATACATACATATTTATACATATATGTACAATTTAACATACTCATATTATTTAATGTAAATATATTTAAATTGTATAAATAAAAGATTTCATAAATACATTTTTTTATTTATTACATATTATTTTAGCTCTTATATATATATTATGCTATATATATATATATTAATTGATACATATTCATATATAAAGGGACAAAAAAGAAGCAGGAACTAGGGGCAAAAACGTCCAAATATTTCAACAGTCATCCACAACAAGGACCTCCACTTTAGTCAACATCCATGTTAGTAAAACCTGACAATTTCAAAAATGGAGGGGGTTAAACGTGACAAAATGAAGTTGAAAATGAAGTTGAGGGGGGTAAATATTACAAGGGGTAAAGTTCAGGGGTGCAAATTGTAATTTGCCCTATATAATATTGACATATAAAACTACAAAATTTATCATATTTATGCGTAAACGATCAATATAAAAGTGCTAAAATCAAAACAATACAAAAAAAAAATGATACTAAAAAAATGACGAGCTATTCTTTATTTTAAAAGAAGCAAATATTAGTGGGTAATATGTCACTTTTAAAAAATACTTAACAAAGAATTTTTTAACAATATTCAACAAAATTAACATAAACACACATAGAGATATATAATCAAAATTAAAAAATATTAAAATAGATTTTTTTTCCTCTCTCTATGTTTTCACAATCAAAAAATTTATTCAAAGCTCAAAAAATATATTTTATTTTTTCTCCACCATCACATTTCCCAAATCACTATCAATTTAATATCAAGTTTCAAATTAGTAAGATTCATTTAAGTTCAATTGCCCAATAAATGAACAACAGGATTCATACCAACAATCCTAAAATGCAAATCTCTATACAAAAATCAATTACAATAAATAAATAAATAAATGTATAAATTCCAAAATTAATGCACAATATCTTCTTGTGCGGTTCTTTTGAAAAAATAGTTGAATGCTGTAATGTCTGTTTATTTTTAGGTTCTTACTTCAGGAGAAAGAGAAGAAAAATTCTACTAGGATTTGTGGTATTTAATTGAAATAGAAGAGATAAATAAAATTTAATAGAATATTTTGAGTATTTTAATTTGAAGAGAAGAAAGAGAAAGAGAAAAGAATTTAATTAATTATAATCAATGAGATTGAGTTAAAATAAATCACCAAAAGTAAAAAAAAAATCATCAAAAATAAAATAGAGTAGAGAAAATTAAAGTTTTTTATTATATAGCTTACATAATTTTTTTTCAGGAGGGGGGGGGGGGGAGCGAAGGGAAATTTCAAAATTCTAATAAATATATATACTAAAAAATAAATTTTTAAAAAATGGGGGGGGGGGGGGGAGCCCCCACCCCCACCCACTGTGTCATTGCCTATATGTGTGGCACGTGGCTAACTTCTAAATTATTCGAGGAGCAAAATGCTCTTTTAGTCTGATACAATAATCGATTTTGCAATGTTGGTCCCAAAGTTTTAAAAATTACAAAAATAGTTTCAAATACAATATGATGATAAAACTATAATTGTAACAACCTCCTTACATCTCTCATAATAATGTTTGGTTATCATTTTTTATTGAAAATTTTATTTTGAAAACCACATAAATAGTCTCTACTTTGATAAATAATACAGTCGACATTTTCGTCATGTCTATTAACCATCTACTACATCTGAATTATTTAGACCATACTTGAAATTAGAGTGCCATGCATTAAATAACAGGATGCATGTTTCAGTATTGGCATTAATGAACATTGACCAAGTGATTGGGAGAATTAAATGCAAATGTGTAAACTGAGTCGGTCTGTCCTAGGCCCATAAAAGTCCAAGTATTGAAGTAGGTTGGGCTTGGAAGGGTGAGGGTAGGCCCAACTCGACCCATGAACCCAACAATGATAGGCTAGGTTGGGCTTGCCTTTCGTGCCCCCCTCTTTTTATTTTCCTTTTAAAAGATGTGTGTTCTTTCACATAATTATTTGTGTTCTATATCTATTATTTTATTAATGTTTTTTGCCAACTTATACATCAGTGATAAGTTGTTTCAATTTCTAACCATACCTTTTAATTTAACTAGTTACTTATGTTTTATTATCCTAAGCTTATTTAAATACTTAAAATATTTTTATATCTAGTAGTTTATCATTCTATGATTTATTCTTAGTTTAACTATTTTTTATAATAAACTAGGGTTAAATGAGCCCCAGAAGATTTATTAACACCAAAAGACAGTTGTTGCAGAAGTTGAGATATTACAATCACATCTACGTCAAAATGAACGTCACAAAACTAAGAAGGCTAACCCTTAAACAATTTCTGCCTAAACTGCAAATAAGGAGCCCCAACCTTGTCTAAACGCCATAGACCCTGGAGCAAAGGAGGCAAATACTGAGCATCAAATATAGCACAACCACATGAAGTGCAAACCAGATTTGCCAAACCGTCAACCATTGCATTGGCCTTACGGTAAATGTGAGTGACGTGAACCTGTAATCACCGAGTTAGCTGACCCACCGTAGTCTTAGTGTGCAGCAATTCCCATGCACATGGCAAGTCATTCGCCAAGAGTTGCAGCACCGTGAGCAACTCCATTTCAAGCTAAACAAATATATAACCCGAACGAACACAATGCTCCAATCCAAGCTTCATCGAAAGTAGCTCGGCATGAACATTAGTCTTTATGACGACCCCGGTAACCCCATATTATTATTACTATTATTATTGGTTACAAACATGCATGCATCGTTAGTACAAAACACACTAGGCTACATAACTATGGCGGTACATTCCAAAAGTAGTCTACCGAGTTTACAGTTTCTAATGTGCAACTACATAGCAAATGCAAAATCTCTTGGTAGAAGTACGCAACGGAATTCTACATCTTTCTTTTTAATAAAAAGTTTCGAAAGGCTCCTTATCTTCCACATCATTAGTGCTAGCTTCGGTAGCATCTAAATCATCATGCAATATGGAATCAATATATGTTGAGTAGAAACATTTCTTTACACATTTAAGGTGCTCGGGTGTCAATTGCACATTAGTTACACACATAACACATATTTTTTCACTTTCTACCTTTGTTGTCACCTGACAGTAACCCTTATGACTACCCAGGCTGATATATACAACCAGCACATTTCTCCCGCCTGCCTTATCCTCTGGCGGACGTACCCCGGGCATATGCCTAATATTTTCCTATGACCCTCTCTCTTGAGTAGATCACTCCATCTACTTAAGGGGAGATTTGGAGATAGAAGGAGTGTGCACTCAATAGTATGTCCTGACGGAACATAGTTCAACTACTTTGGCATCTTTGGGCCCATTCAAAGGATATTCATGTAATCACATAATCATGGAAGTTTACTCCCATATTGATAAGTCTTTATTAAGTAGTAAAGTTGTTACTCGTAAGATAAAATCTCTTCTAAGTAGGTGATTTCCTAGGTTGTGGACTAATCATGTAGGGATGAGACTGTCTAATCTAGAATACCTTTAAATATGGGCCCAAAGGGACCTGTGCTCCCTAAACTTCCACCAGAGTTTCCACTGAAAAACTTGAGCAACATCCTCCAAATATCTCACTACCAAATCCCCTTCCTCTCTGGCTTGGCAATCTGCATCCAAGAAAACCAATGCTAGCCCTAGTTTCACCCTTACTCACCCAAAAACAATTATTTAAAAGCCTGCAAAGAGTGACAAAGATCTTCTTAGGAGAAGCAAGCACATGTAGCAAATAGATTGGAACAGCTTGCAAAACACATCTAATTAATGTAAACCAACCAGTATAAGTCAGCCAAGAAGTCTCCTAGCCCGCTATCTTGCACCTGACTGTCTCCAGAATCCCATGAAATAAAATGGACTTACACCTTCCTATAAACAGGGCAACACCAAGATAGGTGAAGGGAATGACACCCTACTGAAAACCCATGATGAAGGAAAGTTGAGACACCTTCCTGTTAGGACAGGTAGAACCAACCATAAAGGTGCTTTTACTATTATTAAGTAGTTGCTCAGAGATATCTTGATATTCCTGTAGAACTCCTATAACAACCCTAGTAGAGGAAAGATTGACATTAAGGAAAACCATAAAATCATCAGCATAGGCCAGGTGAGAAACATTTAAAGCTTATTTAGGATAGTATCTGATCCCTAGTACAGAGAGGGGCAAATTATCCAACCACATAGAAAGCCATTTTAAAGTTATAATAAACAGGACAGGGGATATGGGATCGCCCTGCCTCAAACCCCTAGAGGAAGAAAAAGAGAATGATAGGCTCAACCACTTTTCACAGAAACCCAGTGCCCTAAGACTAGAATAAAGATATGACCAATACACTCTATCATATGCTTTGACCATATCCAATTTAAAAGTAGCTCTATCACACATCGATCCATAATGCAAAATATGAACCAACTCCTGTGCAAGTAGTATATTATCAACAATCTCCCTCCTAAGCACAAAGCCAGACTGGGAGGGAGAGATCAATAATGGGAGTACCCTAGCCAATCTCAAATATAACAACTTGGTCAAAATTTTAATAATCACAGTGCAAAGGTTGAGAGGCCTAAAGTCAGACCAGGTCTGAGGGTTAGGCTTCTTAGGTAGGAGAACAAGAGTAGTAGCAGTCATGCTAGAGGGCAGAAAAGTCCCATTCAAGAAGTTAATGGCTGCCTCCAAAACCTCCCCCCACACAATATGCCAGTATTTTTGGAAAAAATAAGTAGAGAATCCATCCGGGCCTGCAATAAGTAGATGGGCAAAAAACTTCTTAGTCGAATCCAACATCACCTCAGGATCAGTGAGAACCTGTCCTCCACTAATAATAGAATAGACAACATTCCTGGACCTCTTGACTTTCACCAGATTATGGAAATAGGAAGAATTCCTCTCCCCTATGACCAACCCCTCACACTGAGCTTTTTGCCTCCAAATTTCCTCCTCTTGTTGTAACACTTCAATTAAGGCAGTATTAGCAGCACTCAGGTCTAAGGCATTAGCTTCCTAGGAGATTGAGCAAACAATGTTTCATAGTGGGCAGTAGTAGCTCTAGCTAGAGAGACCCTTGCATGAATATCCCCAAAGGTCTCTCTGTTCCACTTTTTGAGAACTTGAGATACACTTTGTAGCTTCTGGTGAAGCTTCAACAACCTATAACAATAAGCCCTCCTAGAGTGGCCACCCCCCACTCGATTATAATGAGCATATACAATGGTTAGAAATAGAGTAGAGAAAAGGTGAGGCACCTTTACCCCTAAGCATAGAGACTGAGCTTGATCAACCAACACTTCTATCTCCCAAGCAGTATGATGAAATACCCTAATATGATTCGACACATTAGTAATAAGGTGAGCAAAGTCCAAGGTCTTGCAATAAACCAACTTGTTCAAAACTGTATTTAGTTCAAGTATAGCGACTAAATCAAGCTTAGTAGCAACCTTCATTTGCGAAATGTAATTCAGCTTAATGGAATCACAGATCCCCCGATTGTTCTATAGTAAAAGGTTAATCATGACGAGCTTGGGAGGATAAATTAAACACCCCTTGCTCTGGTCACGATATCTAACTTCTGTGCCATCTTTTTCCTCTTTTGTTTGGTAGATTTGAGTTGAGCCCGATCACAATCTGAAGCATATTATAATGCCGCCTCCACACTATCTGCAGGAGCCTCAAAATCAGATAAAGCAAATTCCCTATCAAAATCAAAAGACTGTCCCTCTTGCTTAGCCACCAACTCCAACACTGGGGGAAAGAAATTATCCAACCCTAAATATAGGAAATCCGTATCTTACAAGAAAATCATAGGACCAACAATGAAACAACATATGTTCGGATCATATTGTGATACTATTTCTTGCTATGCCACCTTGTGTGGATCCATTACGATAGAGTTGCTAACATTTGAGACTATAGAAGGTATTGTGTTAATAATAAGTGTAATTATTGCTATAATCCATGTATTAGTAATTTTATTGGACCGGACTATGTTTGAGTCTGTTTCATTGCCTACTTCTTATTTTCTAAAATGTGGTCACAATTAAACTTTGGTAATGTAGCCGGAGAGTCATTTACGATAAATCATTTTCAAAATTAAAATTACAACTAATATTTGTCCAAGAAAGAAAATGTTGGAATTTTTGGTTCCCAGTTAAACTTCTATTAATCGGACTTTGGTTTTTGTTGAAACGGGTTAAATTAATATGATATTGAGACATAACTCATATGGCTTGTTTTGTGATTGCCACACTATTGTTGAGGCTCTTTTGAAAAAATTTGGTATGATAGTTAGTGCAAGCCTCATCCTAAAAAGCCCATGATGGGAGGGCCTTAAGGTTACATTATATATTAGGTTATGTACCCTTTTAACTCTACATTCTAATATTTGTTTGCCCTATTGAAAGTTGTCAATATTGGTGAGAGCGGAGAAGAAGAAATGCCCAAGTATGTTTGTATAAACATCCATACTGATCTATCATCAATCCATGGTATAAGGTACGTTGATTAAATTTAGGGATAATTACATCTACACCCCCTGAGGTTTGGTGTAATTACCGATACACCCCCTGACATTTGACTATTTACAATTAGACCCCCTCTGCGTTAGCGCCGTTAACAAAAACCCCCATCCGTTAGCCGCCGTTAGGGTTTTTGGCTGCTGACGTTAATTTTCATTTGCGATCTTCCTAAAATACCCTTCCGTGAGCGGGAATTAATTGTCACGTTTTTTTGACATTTTTGCATGACGATAATACCCCTGTGGGTGTGTAAGTTAGACTTTCAGATATTGTGAGGGGGTATTTGTAATTTTCGATAACCTTGAGGGGTGTAAATGTAAGTTTCGAAAAAACTTCACTAACTAGCCGTTTATATTCGTTGGGAATCTTGGTCTATTTAAACTCTAGGGGCCAATTTTTTTTCCTTCACCTCTTCTCATGGCTTCAACATATAGTAGCTCATATGGGAATTTTGGAGTATTGAAATACAAAAAAGAAAGATGTTCGAGGCCTAGTTGTGGAAGAAGGACATACATTGAAGTGGCGGATACCGATCTCAACCGGGGCAAGCTTTTCTATTGTTGCCCGGAGCATGGGATCTCAAAATGGTGCTACCCAATTGAAGCTGAAGTAGAGAATGAAGTTCAAAGTTCTTATGGGAGACATGTCCCTAATGTCCAAGGAAGGCAATCTGATTTTGTTGGTGATAAAGGAGGGTTGATATATAAACTTGTTGTTTTCAATCTCTTCCTTGTTAGTTTGCTCATTTTAGGTCACTTGTATCAATTAATAGCAAAGTAATATGTTTGGATTTGTGCCCTACATATCACAAACTGCTGGAATGAATGCCAAAATTAAACAAATTCAGTTGCATCATTTCTGTTACACATGCCAAAATAGCACAAAAAACAATCCTGCTGTTATACATTTCTGTTTCAACCATTTGTGTTTTCAACCATTTCTAGGCACAAAAACAATCCTGGGCTATATATACAAAAACAATTCTGTTTTCAACCATTTCTGTTTCACATGCCAAAATAGCCCATTAAATAGAGTCAACACTATGAACTATATGTACATAGTTGTTGAAGTAAAACAAAAATAATCATGGACCTTAGCCAAATGAAACATGAATCTAGATAGACAAAATGAACCAAAAAGCCATATGTTTCCCCTCAAAAAGAAAGGTAGACACAGTTTTCACATCACATTTGCGGACATTGTTCATCACCTTGTGCACGTTTATGCTTTGCTTCTTGCAAAACTTCATCCAAACTTCGCGAACTTGGTAAAGGTTGAGGTGGCCTTGGTACCGGATAGAGGGATGGTTGGCTTAAAGAGGGGACTGCTGTAGAATGGAACGATGGAACTTGTGGTACAGGTTGACTTGAAGATATATTCCTTTTGTTTCGCTTCAGTGCAACTCTTTCCTTAGATGCGCTTTGTGAACTTGCATCTAGAGCTTTTTTCCCTTTGGATTTGGACTATAAGTTAACAAAATAAGTTAACAAAAAAAATCAGAATCCCAACATGTTAACAAAGATATATGCATATTGATTTGAAGTAAATAACATGTCAACTTTTGTATTACCTTTTGTTGAGTGTCAATTTTCACTGCAGGTTTGCTTGCAACAGATTTGCCCTTAGAATCCTAAACAAATTGAACATTGAAAAATATTAGAGGAATAAATTAACATGTCAAAAAAATGCCCATTAATATGACTTTACCTTGGGGTTAGAAGCTGTAGAAGTTTCAGCCCCTTTTTCTTTGCTTTTTGTATCTACTGCTCCTTTTCCTTTACTAGATTTCCCCTTAGTTGTTACTTGTGTCACCTAAGAGAAAGAAACATGTCAATATATAATGAATCATGAGTAATAAAATACACTTAGAGCTGAAATTTTGTTTTCTTACCCGATTTAAGTTAGGGCAAGTTCTCTTGTTGTGTCCCACAGCATTGCACAGTTTACATCTAACCACTCCTGACCCTCTCTTAATTGCAGGCTCTCCAGGTTCTTTATTTCTACTCTTTTTAGGTCTTCCAGGTAGTCTTCTTTTAATTGGAGGTTGCAAATTCTTTGGGTTGAACTCCATGTCCCTTGGCTAGAAAGTGTGTTCTGGGATTGGATGAATAGGGTGACTGTAAGCAGATTTGTACTTGTCCACTAAGTATCTAGAGTTGACGTACTTCACCAATTGATCCCTCTTATGAGCAATCCCGGCTGCCGCATGTTTGCATGGAACCCTAGAAATATCCCATTGGTTGCAATCACAAGTCCACTTTTCCAAGTTGACATAATAGTGGACACATCCATCTTTAACCTCAAACGCATTCGGTCCAGCCAATAGTAGCTTGCATTTTATAGCTTCTTTTCTCACTTCATTGCATGCTTTGAGACAATAAGGGACCACAATGTTGTTAAACTTTAGCACCCTAATTCGTCTTTGTTGAATGAGGTTCATCATATTAGCTCGCAATCCATCAACTAAAGTGAGAATGGGCTTGCTCCTCAGCTCTCCAATCCAATTGTTAAAAGATTCTGAAAAATTGTTGGTTACATGATCATTCTTCAATCTCCTATCAAACCGGTGTCTAGCCCACTGCTCTATTGGTAAGTTCATTACCCAATCATAAGCTGGCCTCCTTAGATCCTTTAGTTTGTCAAGTGCAAAGTTGAAATCTCTGATGTTCCATGCTCTTGATGTAGCCCAAAAGTATTTCTTCAAAGTAGCACCAGGGAATTGTTGTCTGAAATTGGCATAGATATGCCTAACACATCTCCTGTTGGCAGCATGGGGCACCAACTCATTAATTGCCTCCACCAATCCCTGTTATACATAAATAAACAAAGTTACAAATTTTTACTTCAAAAATAAAAAAACAGCAACAGAATAACATAATAAGCAGGATTAAAGTACCTTCTGCCTGTCACTCATAAAGGTCCATGGTAGGTCTGTTGAAAATCCACCCAAAATGTTGGATAACATCTTAAAGAAGTACATCCAACTCTCTTTATTTTCAGTTTCACAAACACAGAAAGCCACAGGAAAAATACCATTATCACCATCTAAACTAACTGCACCTAACAACACACCTCCATATGGACCCTTAAGATGACAACCATCAAACCCAATAAATGAACTACAACCCTCCAAAAACCCATCCCTCAAAGGTGCTAAACCCAAAAAGAACCTCTTGAAAGACGGAGAATGTGGAATACTACAACTTTCTTCATCATCATTATCACATTGAAGTGATACAAGACTGCCCTCATTAAGACTCGTTGCCATCTGCCCATAAGCAGGAAGAAGCTCAAATGATTTACTATGACTACCCTCTATTTCATCTAAAGCCTTTTTTCTAGCCCTCCAAACCTGCATATATGGTGGACTCACTCCAAGTTTACTTAACTCATTTTGAACTCCCTTGTACTTCATGTTAGTGTTTTCTCTCAAGATCTCTACCAATTTTTCAGCAAGCCAATTAATATTAGCAAATTTAGTGATATCAGTTCTTATACAATTATGTGTACCATTATAAGTTTTAATTTGAAATTGAGGACCTTCACCTAATGGAGATGCATGAATTCTCCATGGGCATGTAAGTGATTCACAATGTGCAGTTACTCTCTTACTCTCATTTTTATCAATCACCAAAACAAAACCCTCATGTATGACATAGTCCAAAAGCTTTTTCCTAAACTCCACAACATTATCAAATATTTAACCCTTGTAAAGAACTGGTTCCCCAACATGATTCCCCTCAACACACACATCTCTGCTATACAACCCATTAAGTGGGTCATCAGCAAACTCAGAATCAGAGCCATTTTTTGTTTCACAATAATCATCAGACTTATACCCATCTAACACATGTACATCATCTAAATCCTCCTCACAATCACCCTCTCTCACACCCCCCTGATTTGACTTACCCTTCTTACCCTTACTACCCTTCTTACCCTTACTACTCTCACCACCCTTCTTACCCTTACCCTTTCTCACCTCACTCTCCTGTTTTTGACTCTCTAATGAATCTCCATCACTATCATCACCCATACTTCCCCAAGTTTTATCATCACTATTCTCATAGTCACTACGATCATAATATTCACTCTCACCAGAATGATCAAGTGGTGCACCAACAGACTCTTCAAAATTATTCACATCATTAACATCATCAACATTAAACAAGTCACTCAATACCTCAACATACACATTAAACGAAGAGCATTGTTCATTTTTTCAAACATTTTCAATACATCAACATCACAAATAACATCCATTTTTTCTTTAACACCATGCATACAACTACTTATCAATAACTCAACATCAACTAAACTAAAAAGACCCTTTATATTATCTACAAAATCCTTGTAATTATACTTATCTCTATCACTGTCCCGTAGTGTGACTTTTTTCTTCCCCCAGTGAACAACAATGTCATAAGTCTTGTCTTCCATACCTGTATCCAAAAAAGAAAAAATCGAAAAATTAGTTAGAAAAATTTTGAAAAACACTGTTACACTGTCATCCACTAAAGTGAGAAACACTGTTACACAATACTCATCACATCCTCATTGTGGTGTAGCTTAAACAAAAATAATAATCGGACAAAACCAGATTTAAAAAAAAATTGAAAAAAGGCTTTGAAAGGCTTTAAAAAAAGAGTTATTGTTCCTGTTCTTGTTCTTGCTGTGGCGCCTACAGCTGGGGTGAAGCAGTAATGGAAGAAGACGAAGTGTTCGGCGCTGCTCTGTCGCGCATCACCACTTCGACAACAAGCACCACCACTTCCGTCCCGTACGATGCCATGTTTGGTGCTGCTCTATCGCAGAGGCGGAGACGAAGGGTACATCGCTCCTCGACCAGTACAGTGCAGAGGCGGAGATGAAGGGTACAACGCTCCTCGACCAGTACAGTGCAGAGGCAGAGACGAAGGGTTTGTGTCTCGAAGGAACGTTATTGTGAGGCTCATTGATGAAGAGAAGAGAATGAAAAAAAGCCTCATTAAATCGAAACGTAGCACTTACCTCATTAAATCGAAGAACAAGCCTTAAATCGAACTTAGACGTGCTCAATCTTGCTTTCAATCGATTTCAAATCTTTGATTTTACACACTAGGGTTTCAAATCTTTGCCCAGATTTCTGAAAATATCGTTTCTCTCTCAAAGAAACTAGGGTTTTTGTTTCTTAAGAGAAGCTGAATGGTTTTTTGAGAAAACTCTTGTAACATATTAACGTATTACACACGCTAAGACAGAGGGGTATTTTTGGCAATCCACATAACTCCTTTTTTCTCTGATTTTTTCTCTTTTTTTTTGGTTCAAATATTTAAGGGCAATAATGTCTTTTTCATAAAACCGTCAGGGTTTCTAATTAAATCTTCGAATAGGGCGTCTAATTGTAAATAGTCAAATGTCAGGGGGTGTATCGGTAATTACACCAAACCTCAGGGGGTCTATAGTAAAAGGTTAACCATGACGAGCTTGGGAGGATAAATTAAACACCCCTTGCTCTGGTCACGATATCTAACTTCAGTGCCATCTTTTTCCTCTTTTGTTTGGTAGATTTGAGTTGAGCCCGATCACAATCTGAAGCATATTATAATGCCGCCTCCACACTATCTGCGGGAGCCTCAAAATCAGATAAAGCAAATTCCCTATCAAAATCAAAAGACTGTCCCTCTTGCTTAGCCACCAACTCCAACACTGGGGGAAAGAAATTATCCAACCCTAAATATAGGAAATCCGTATCTTACAAGAAAATCATAGGACCAACAATGAAACAACATATGTTCGGATCATATTGTGATACTATTTCTTGCTATGCCACCTTTTGTGGATCCATTACGATAGAGTTGCTAACATTTGAGACTATAGAAGGTATTGTGTTAATAATAAGTGTAACTATTGCTATAATCCATGTATTAGTAATTTTATTGGACCGGACTGTGTTTGAGTCTGTTCCATTGCCTACTTCTTATTTTCTAAAATGTGGTCACAATTAAACTTTGGTAATGTAGCCGGAGAGTCATTTACGATAAATCATTTTCAAAATTAAAATTACAACTAATATTTGTCCAAGAAAGAAAATGTTGGAATTTTTGGTTCCCAGTTAAACTTCTATTAATCAGACTTTAGTTTTTGTTGAAACGGGTTAAATTAATACGATATTGAGACATAACTCATATGGCTTGTTTTGTGATTGCCACACTATTGTTGAGGCTCTTTTGAAAAAATTTGGTATGATAGTTAGTGCAGGCCTCATCCTAAAAGCCCATGATGGGAGGGCCTTAAGGTTACATTATATATTAGGTTATGTACCCTTTTAACTCTACATTCTAATATTTGTTTGCCTTATTGAAAGTTGTCAATATTGGTGAGAGCGGAGAAGAAGAAATGCCCAAGTATGTTCGTATAAACATCCATACTGATCTATCATCAATCCATGGTATAAGGTACGTTGATTAAATTTATATATGGTGTTCTAAATTCGAAGTCTATGATTTTGGATGAATTATAATATTCTTACAAATACAAGATTTTTGATAAAATTGATCAATTTGAATTTACACGCTCAACAGATGTTACTTTATTTCAACTCAAATAGTAAAAAAAAAAAAAATTAGTAAGAATTATGTGCTCACCACCTATGGTAATTCATTGTTGAAACTAGAGCCCCTCTTTTTCATTAATTACATCATACTCCATCAACTTTGCTTCCTTAACAAATACCCTTCATCTTTAGGTGTCGTTCAAATTTTGTATAACTCCATCAAATTGTCAATATGGGGCCCATTTGGATAGATATGAAAAAGAGTGTCCATTTGTCACTACCAGAAAACAACGATTTAGCCACGGACGAAATCGGTTGCCAGTAGCTACGGAAATGGCCACGGATTTTTCTGTGGCTAAGTAGACAAAATTCCATGGCTATTTAAATTTTTAAAGAAAAAACATAAATGTTTTTGCCCAATAATAAATTAATTTTTTTTTTAAAAGTTGGACTTGGCCACGGATAATTCCGTGGCCAAGAAATAAGTTTTTTTTTTAAATGCATAGTGGCCACGGATTTATCCGTGGCCAGGAAATAAAATGATTTTCTTTTAAAAAAAATGCATGTTGGCCACGAATTTATCCGTGGCCAATAAATAATTTTTTTTTAATTTTAAATGGCTCGAATAAATCGCGCGGCCCGATATTACGGAGTATTAAAAGGTTTGAGCCATTTCAAAATCATCAAATTTTCGTCCCGGATCTTATAGTTTCCCTTCTTACGCATTGAAAATCGTAGTTTGATCAACGAGAATGCGTTTTCCTCTTTCAATGATATATACGTATGACTTCATACTCTGGTGTCAATGTACGCTAATGTCAATTAACTTATGTAGGAATTATAAAAAAAAATGGACTTTAGAGCAGATTGATTAGTGTTGAAGTTGTATTGCTCCAATCATACGGTTTCGTCTAACCTAATTAACGAAAACACACGATTCGAAAAAAGTCAACTACAAGTTTTGACCCAATAATAAATTTAATTTTTTTTAAAAAAAGTTGGACTTGATCCGTGGCCAAAAAATAAGTTTTTTTTTTTCAAATGCAATCTGTGGCCAATAAATAATTTTTTTTTAATTTTAAATGGCTCGCATAAATCGCGCGGCCCGATATTACGGAGTATTAAAAGATTTGAGCTATTTCAAAGTCATCAAATTTTCATCACGGAATCTTATATTTTCCCTTCTTATGCATTGAAAATCGCAGTTTGATCAACGAGAATGCGTTTTTCTCTTTCAGTGATATATACGTATGACTTTCGTACTCTGGTTTCAATGTATGCTAACGTCAATTAACTATGTAAGGAATTACAAAAAAATAAACTTTAGAGCAAATTGATTAATGTTGAAGTTTTATTGCTCCAATCGTACAGTTCTGTCTAACCTAATTAACAAAAACGCACGAATTCGAGAAAAGTCAACTACAAGTTTTGACTCCTGGCCATGGATAAATCTGTGATCCAATAACAAATTAATTTTTTTTTTAAAAGTTAGACTTATCCGTGGACAAGAAATCAGTTTATTTATTTTTAAAAAAATGAATGTAAATCCGTGGCCAGGAAATAAAATTATTTTTTAAAAAAAATGCATGTTGGCCACGGATTTATCCGTGGCCAATAAATAATTTTTTTTTAATTTTAAATGGGCCACAGATTGCTCTGTGACCAAGAATGAAATAATTTTTTTAAATTTTAAATGGCCACGGATTTATTCGTGGCCAAGTCTAATAAATCCGTGGCTAAGTGTTCGTATATAAACAACACTTAGCCATTTTTTTTCAGATCTACTCTCAGCCAATCCCCACAAGGTATGTACCTTAACCCTCCTCCCCCCCTCCCGTCGCCGCCACCCTCCCTGGTCCCCCCTTCTCCCTGGCCGATGGTGGCGTCCCCACCGGCTCCCGCTGTCTCGACCCCCTCTTCCCCCCGATCGCGGGTCCTCCTCCCCCCTCCCCTTCCGGTGGTGGGTCCCGCTCCCCCATCGATGGCTGACCCTACCCCTGCCCTCCCGGCACCCACCAGCAGCCCTGCCACCCGCAGCCGCCGTTCCCCCCACCGCCAGCGGCCCCCCCACCCACACCCCAACAGCCCCTCCCCCCACGTACATCACACACGTACGTTATTGTTATTTTTGGCTAGTAATTTTTCTTTTCGTTGAGTTGTATTTTTAATTTTGTTTGTTGTATTGTTGTTGTGAGATTATTTGTAGGTTGACAAGCATAAACGTAATTTGAGGTGGTGAAGTTCAAGTAAGGTATAAATTATTATGATTTGGATTATGAATTTTTATGAACAAAGTTATAAACATATTTGGATTATGTATTGTTATGAACAAAGTTATTTGGATTCTGAATTGTTATGCACAAGTTTTTTTGGATTATGGATTGTTATAAATAAGTTTATTCAATTTATTGTTGTGAATAAGTTGGGATTATGGATTATTTTGAATAAGTTTGGACTATGGATTGTTTTGAACACGTTTGATTGGATTATGGATTGTTATGAATGTGTTAGCTTGGATTGTTATGAATATTTTATTTTGGATTGAATTTTGTTGTTCTTGTAGGGTGAATAGTGAAAAAATGTGTTTGATAGGAAGAATATCGAACAATGTTTGAAATTATTATGTGAGAGATAAGTGTTTATGTATTGTGATATTAATAAAGCATGTTGAACAAATATTAATTGACTAACTTAATTTATCTAGATGTGAAGTCTAACAGTGATGTTAACTTACCTTCGTTCTTTGTTTACAGAATATGGATATATGTGAAATTCGATGTTGGATGTATAATAGGTTAACTGTTGATCGGAAAAATTATACCAAACAATTTAGGAATGGCCTTAATCAGTTTATTCAATTCGCAACTACACAACCGCAGTATATAGCTAATAAAGGCCTCATTAGGTGTCCGTGTTCAAAGTGTACTAATAGAAAGTATAAGGATACTAGTAATGTGCGTTGCGATTTGATGAAATTTGGGTTTCAACCTGAGTATTGGTATTGGACTTCACATGGCGAGTTAGCTCCAGAATCTCAACACGTGGAGGTCGGTGGTGCTAGTTCTTCGAATCAGGCTAACTTCTCATATGGACTCAATAATTACGAGAATTTGGTATATGATGCCATGGGTGTGAATGCATTACACCATCGTATGCATTATCGGCCCGATTTGAATGTCGAATGTGGTCACAATACTGAGATGCCGCGATACAATGATCAATATCCTAATATGCAAGCCCAACAGTTTTGTGACATATTAGAGGTTGCGAATCGACCATTGTGAACAGGTTGTGACAATCAGACGGAGTTATCAATGACTCTTCAAATGATGTTATTAAAATCCGATTACAATTAATCTCAGGGTTGTTTTGATCGAATGGCAGAGCTTGTGAAGTCATCAAATCCGTCGGATAATCATGTTCCTAACAACTATTACGAAGAAAAAAAAGTAGTTAAAAAGTTAGGTTTAACATCGGTGAAGATTGATTGTTGCATCGAGGGGTGTATGTTGTATTACAATGAAGATAGCTGTTTAGAGGAATGTAAGTTTTGTAGTCATTCAAGATTTAAACAATCTAAAAGTGGTAGTAGGAATCGTGTTCCTTACAGAAGGATGCACTACATGCCTCTTATTCCAAGATTAAAAAGGTTGTATGCTTCTTCAAAATCAGCTGATCAAATGAGGTGGCATCATGAGCATAGAGGAGAGCCTGGTGTTATTTGTTATCCATCTGATGGTCTGGCGTTGAAGTTTTTCAATGAAAAGCATTCTGAATTTGCTGCTGAACCACGAAACATTAGGCTTGGATTGTGTGCCGATGGATTTAATCCATTTAATCATACTTCGTCGAAGCAATACTCGTGTTAGCCTGTGATTGTTACTCCATACAACTTGCCGGCCAGAATTGTGTATGACTACACCATATATGTTTTTGACATGCTTGATTCCAGGAACCAAGTAACCCAAAAGAAATGATTGATGTGTACTTGCAACCTCTAATTGAGGAGCTGAAAATTCTGTGGTTAGAAGGAGTTGAAACATATGACTTTTCCAAAAGGCAGAATTTTCAGTTACGGGCCGTATTGATGTGGACTATCAATGACTTTCTCGCTCATGGGATGTTGTCGGGATGGATGGCATCGAGTCAATTGGCTTGTCCTAATGTAAGCTGCAAACAAAGGCATTCAGACTGAAAAATGGTGGGAAAATTTCTTGGTTCGATTGTCATCGTCAGTTTTTGCCTAACAATCACCCATTTAGGCAAAACAAAGATGCATTTTTCAAAGGATGCCGTGAATGATGCAGACCCTCCCATAGTAATGACATGCGATCAGACGTGGGAAGAAGTGCGTGGATTGCCGAAAGTTACCGATATGCCAGTCAAGCATCCAAATTGCAAGGATATGGCGTACGTAATCATTGGACCAAACAAAGCATTTTTTAGGAGTTGCCGTATTGGAAAGACAATGTGGTTCGCCATAATTTGGATGTGATGCACATCGAAATTTTTTTTTTCGTCAACATACTCAACATTTTTATAGATATTAAAGACAAGACAAAGGATAATGAGAAGGCAAAATTGGATTAGTTGAGTATTGCAGGCGGCCTGAGTTGCATTTACAAACGATGGTTAATGGTAAGGTGCTAAACCAAAAGCTAGTTACACCCTGACCACCAAACAAAAATGCGATTTATGCACATTTGTTCAAGCTTTGAAGATTCCTGATGGTTATGCATCGATTTGGGAGCGTGTGTTGATCATTCGAGGCTCAAGTATGGTATGATGAGTCATGATTGTCATGTGTTCATGCAACCGTTTACTCCCAATAGCATTTAGCAGGCTCCCACAAAATGTTTGGAAGCCCCTAACTGAAATAAGTCAGTTCTTCAGAGATTTGTGTTGCACAGAGCTTCGCGAGGAAAATTTGTCACAATTGGATAGGAATATCCCTTCGATTTTATGCAAATTGGAACGCATTTTTCCTCTAGCATTTTTTGATTGCATGGAACACTTGCCGGTACACTTGCCTTTTGAAGCGGCAATGTGTGGATCTGTTCAATATAGGTGGATGTATCCATTTGAGAAGTAATTTTTTTTTTAAATATTTGCCAACCTCAATTTAAATTTTCTTTTTTGAGATCCCAAACGAATTAGTAACTTAATTGTACAAAGTATGATTACAGGTTTCTACATGATTTGAAAGGTATGGTGAAAAATCGTGCACAGGTGGAGGGCTTAATGTGTGAGGCGTACTTAAATCAGGAATCATCATACTTTACATCGTATTATTTTGAAAGCCACATTCAGTTGAGGAGTACAAAAGTTAGGCGTAATGAGAATGATGGAAGTGCTGAATAGATACCCTACACATTGTCAATCTGCAATCAAGCTAGTAAGCCCAGGTGGTAAATGCGTGGAGCGATATTTGAGTGATGATGAGTTGAGAAAGTCCTCATTACACGTTCTTATTAATTGCGACGAGGTCGTACCTATCATCGAGTAAGTATTTAATAAATGTCTCAATTAACTTGTTAATATTTTTATTAAATTATAACTCCTAAAAAATCTTTTTCAATATATAGAATGTACAGGTTGTCAGTTTGGTACCATTGGCCAAATTTAATTGACCAAGAAGTTGAGGAGTCGGTCGAGGCAAATTTTGTAGAATGGTTTGAACAATATGTAAGTATTGTTTTAATTAAAATAAAAAATGTATAAATACTGGTGTGTTATAAATATTATGATAGTGTAATTATTTGTGTAGGTTCATAATCCCACAAATAATATCGCTAATCAAAATTTACGTGATTTGGCGTGGGGACCAAATCGTAAAGTTAAGACATGGCAAAGGTACACTGTGAATGGATATGCCTTTCATATAGATGAGAACACACAACGTATGAACACTTTCAATGCTGGTGTTTGTGTTCGGGGCAACGGGACTATAGATTTTAATGGCATACTTAAAGAAGTGATTCAGTTAGAATATCCCGGTGTACCTGAAAAGAAGGTTGTCTTATTCAAATGTCATTGGTTCGAATCTGTTTCTAAGAGGGATATGAAGATACACCCGCAATATGGCATTGTAGAGATAAAAGTTAATGAGAGATACCCAAAAGACGATCCATTCATTATTGCACAACATGCATCTCAAGTATATTATGTACCGTATCCAGGCACAAGGAGGGATAAATTGAATTGGCGTTTTGTAGTTAAAACCAGACCACGAAGTAGAGTAGCCAATCAACAAATTGTTACTGATGATTTGTTGCAAGAATCTTCACCCGTTAAGTATTCGGTGCTCGATAATGAACCTTCGGGTGTTTTTGGTAGATGCTAATAATCCACTAGAAGAGGTGATTTTTGACAATAATGCAATTCATAATGGACTTGAAGATGATGAGATACGAGAGGAAGCGAATCATAATGAACTTGAAGATGATGATGCAGTTTGTTAGTATTTAGGTTTGTTGGTATTTTGAATTTTGAAAAACAAAATTGTAGGTTTTGGGGTGTATTAAAATAAATTAAATAGTGAAAAAATCTGTACAGATAGCGATGGATTTTTCCATCGCTATTTTGAATATTTTAAAAAAGAAAAAATCTGGCCATGGATTTACTAATAAAAGTTTTAATTTTTTTTTATTTTTGGCCACGGATAAATCCATGGCCATATTTAGTTTATTCATAAAGTTGAAAATAAGGCCACGGATAAATCCATAGCCAACCCAATAAAATTTTTAATTTTTTTATTGTTGGCCACAGTTTTATCCGTGGCCAAATTTTTAATTATTTTTAAAAAATCCTTAATATGGCCACAGATATATTTGTGGCCAAACTAATAAAATTTTTATTTTATTTTATTATTGGCCACAGATTTACCCGTGGCCAATAATATAAAATTTTAATTTTTTTTTATTTCTGTCCGTGGCCATATTTTTATTTATTTTAAAAATAAAAAATATGGTCACGGATTTAAATTTTAATTTTTTTTTAAGATGAGAATCCGTGGCCAAGATGAGAATAATCCGTGGCCAATGTCCGTGACCAGTTTTAGTCAAATCCGTAGCCTCTTTTTTTGGCCATGGATTTTGGCCATAATCCTTGGCCAAATCTGTTGCCAAAACCTTATTTTCTAATAGTGTGTGTAACACCATTAAATTGTCAATATGATAGTTTGCATTTAAATGTAATAATTTAAAAGTACTTTAAAAGGTATTTTTGTTTAAAAACTACTTTGGATAGCTTCTAGAAGTAACTCATTTTAGGATTTTGTTTTTGGCTTTTGCTTCTTTTAAGAAGTTCAATGAAATACTAACTTTTTATTTTCACTATAATGCTTTTTTTTTTTCAAGAAATTAATATTTTTATTTTGTAAAAAAAAATCTGAACAAGCTCACAAACTTTCAAAATTATTATTGTGGCATCCCATATGGAAAAAACAACGAAAGATGGAATCTTGATACGCTTGGCCTTAAGAACTCTTGTGCAACTATTTTATATCTGTTTTAAACAAGTTGTTCATATCTCAATTTCAAGGCGCACTCGGTAGGTTCGGAGGCAACTCTCACATCCAATAGGCTTGTGGGCTTGGGTCATGTCAAATGATATTAGAGTCGTTTTCTAGTTGGAATCTTAGGAGCTAAGTAATATATAAGGCAAATTGCTACCCATATGGGAGCCTCCTCTTGAACTCGCTAAACAAGGTGCTATATGAGCGCAAGCCCCCACTTGAAGCCCATAGGATCCTTCTATATAGTCCCAATGACTAACTACTGATACTGGATTATGTCACACCATGATGAAAACATCGCTTTCTAAAGGAGGTGATTGTGGTGTCACACATGGAAAAAAGTAATAAAAAATGGAACTATTTGCAAGCCTGCCCCAATAATTGAAGTACAACAATTAGATATATCTTTTGGGCAAGTTGTCCATAACTTAACTTCAAGATGTATTCGGTGGGTTTGGAGGTAACTTTTGTGTCCAACAGGCTTGCAGGATTGGAGCATGATAAGTAAACATGACAATATTGATTGTGCAAGAGGTACATGAAGTTTTGAGGATGAAACTTTTTTTTTTTGGGGTGGGGGGGGGGGGGTGATGTAATACCCCCTAGAAACCAATCCATTGGACTTCGAAAACACGGAACATCCCACAAGGAGAAGCCCAAGGTAAAATACCTCAAAGACGGGCTCACAACTCTTAATCGGCTAAGGATTCCCATACGAGATAGCCCAGCTTAAATAGGCCTAGTTTGAAAGAAGCCCACCTAGCCCTCCTCATTTAAAAGGGTGGACCAAGTCAAATACTTATCCACAACAAGGCCGTATGGATAAAGGCTCAAGTCCTTATCTACACTTCCTTCTGACCTGAAGGAAGAAACCTTGAGAATTCCTCGGGCAGATGGTTCCATATTATTCCTATAAAAGTGTTAACCCCTCACTTGGTAAACAAGTTCTAACTCTCATTCTTACTTATGTTCTAATTTGAATGCTCTCTACTCTCTCTATTCTGCATTCATTTGAACGTTCTAACTCTCATCCTCACTTACGTTCTAACTCTCATAAATTGAGCACATTATGAGCACGAATAGCTTACTTGCATGCAGGATTTCACTGTTGTCCTTCCTGCGTTATTTACTTAATATTGCCGTTACTTTTGCTTTATTTCTTCACAAGACACATACTTACTTAATTTAGTGCAGTTTTAATATTTTTTTGCAGGTTAGGTCCTCCTAAAGCAACGGGTCCCTCCTCACAAAATAGGATTCCTGAGGGTTTCCCAATGCTCAATTGTTCCCTCCTACAAATTTTCTGAACATTTGGAATTGGGTGCACATCACCTCTATTTATTTTATGTACTTAAAATGAATATTGATTTTTATCTTGCAACAATTATTATGGGATTGGCTAGGGATATTTGTTTTTGAAATTATTAGGGGATTTTCAAACTATTGGTTTTACTTACTAGGATTTTAAGAACAATTAGTGTTTAAACCAAAAACAGATTCATATAGCTTATCCACCAACTTGTGCTATGTCACCTTGACCTAAGATATCAATTCACACCTATGAATGCTATTATAGAGGAGTATAAATTTTGGCTGCACACCAGGCCCTTTCAGATGACAAGTGAAAAGGAGATTACCAATTTATATTGTGTGAATAATCTAAATATATCGACCTTTTTGGGATTTGGAGGTAAGCGATTCTTGATAATTTTCTATTCTTACTTTATTTACACTTAGTAGAGACTGGTAAAAGAAACGCGTGTTGTATGTTATGTATATGATGTCATTAGAGTTATTACATTTTTATAAAGAATATGTATAAACTAAATATCATAAAATATTTTTTCATTAAGAATACATTTTGTCAAAATTAATTTATGAAATAAAAGTATTTATAACAAAATAATTAGTTAAAACTATGTGTAAAATAAATATAGTAGAATATAATTTTGTTATAAAAACGTAGACGGTAAAAATTATTTCATAAAATAAAAGTATTTAAAAATTAATATAATTAATTTGGACTAAAACATCAAAATGTCTTTAATAAAAATTTGGCACTTGTTTGTTGAACTCTACAAATGACCAAAATAATATTTAATAATAAAACTAATAAGTACTTAAAGTATAAACTAGCTAAGTAAGTTTAGGTGATCTCATGCGCATATTAGTGCTTCTCTTGCTTGATCTTGATTGCTGGATAAACTTTTTGTTTGTTTGTTTTCAAAGATTTCCCAGTAAGTGTCTTTTTGAAGTTGTGAATGGTCTAATATTCATCATCACCTAAAATTTGAATTTCGACACAATTTTTCTTATTCTTGCCTTTTACTTGCTTTTTGTTGATTCCACCATCTTGTAGATGAATATCTTTTTATTTGATACTTGAATCTTGAGATGAGTTGTAAATTTGTTTTTGTTCTTTATCTACATTCTTCTTCATATTGTATTTCATTATTATAAGTGGTGTCTTCTTTTTGTTTTATGCCTTTACTATGTGTTGTGTTTTCTCAATTACTTCAACTACAACGTTCAGTTTTTCATCTATTACTTCTATGTTTTCATTGAGAGCAATTACAAAGCGAAAATCATTCAATTCTTGTAGGCTTAACCTTTTGTATTATATGGGCTCATGCTCGTCTATGCAAGTAAAATATCAATAATCTAAATAATGAAGATATCCAGAAAAATTTAAAAATATAAATTATTTTTTAAAGAATAAACAAAAATGATTCCACAAATGTGTAGCATGGCTACGAGTTCAATCGGAGTTACATTAATTCTCTGCAATTTATATTTTAGAAAAACTAAATAAATAAATAAATAAATAAAATGAGATAAAATAAAATAAAGATGAGAATTACTTCTTTAATTGAGTTTAGGTAGTCATGAATTGGACACCCAACATAAAGTGCAATTGCTTTTTCAAATATTGTAACACGTGCAATATCGCCTTCTTGCACGACATTCAAGACTAATCTATATCTATATTTAATTTCACTAGAATTATTATTTAAACATATTAAGTAATATTTAACTATATAGTGTATAGAATGATGTAATTTTTTGTAACTTAGCAACATTTCATATCTTCCTCATTACACTTTTTGCATGATAATTTTTATAGTGTCTTTATTTATGTAAACTGCTACAATGTAATTTTTTCATGACTTGTACCATATTGAAGTCTTATTCTCAACACTCTTATCAATCCCTTTGAAACAATAATATGTATTCTATAAAAATAAAGGGTAAAGGAAAATATAAGGCGGTAGTACAAAGTAAATTCTTGATAATTACAATTAAAAAAATTATGTAATTACTTTTTGGTAAAGTTACTTCGACAACTGCATATCTATTATGTATGGCTTCTTTTTTAGTGACCCCCTTTGCTATTTTGACTTATTGCTTCAAGGATGAAGCACGTAATTCATTGGATTATTAGGCATATAACGACCCCGATATCCCATGCTTGTTATAATTTACATATAAAGCATTTAATAGAAAACATTCTTAAATATAGAACATAATAGCGTGATGGTACATAAATAGCAAATATGATATTGGAAAACATAATGTCGTGAGGGTACATCAAGTGCAAAATTTCTGGATACAAATATTTTGGTTTGTAAAGTATATAAGACCGAAATTCCCAAAAACGACAAGTGCGCAGCAGACACTAGTAGCTCTCTTCCTAATACAAGGCTTCAAATTGTTCCTCCTCATCGACGTCGTTAAAGCTAGCCTCGAGTTCATCTAAAACACATTACAGGCATACCATCAACATATAGTTGAGTAGAAACATTACCTAACCACATAAGGTGCTCGTGTGTGTTTTGCACATACACACATATTTTCACTTTGCATATAAACACATATTTTTTTTCATTTCAAACCTTTCTCATCATCTAACAGTGACCCTTATGACTACCTAGGCTGAAATATACAACCAATACATTACTCCCGCCTGGCTTATCCTCCAATGGTCGTACCCCGGGTGTTACGCCAAATTTTCCTACGACTCACTCTCTTGAGTAGATCACTCCGTCTACCCAAGTGGGGATTAGGAGATGGAGAGAGTGTGAACTCTTATAGCCGGCTACCCCATTGGTATGTCCCGGCGAAACTCACCCAAACCATTCATTCCGATATATTTTTGGGCTCGTTTCACATAATCATCATTTATGCACATAGCATAATCTTGGAAGTCTTGCTTCCGTATTTCGACATATTAGTCCAACATCTTAGAAAAGAACGTCATCAATATGCACTAAAATAATAGAAGATAATATATCATAAACTTATTTAATATAAATATGAATCAAATACGAAATTTAAACTAAACTATAATCAAAACATAGTAGTATGTATATATGTATATACACGGCAACACACACACACATATATATATATATATCTATATATATAATCATGACACATGACACATATATATTGACTAAAATATAATGAAACATAAAAATATAATATATATAAGTATATAAGAGTAACATATTCATATATCTTATTGAGCCTAAATATGAGTGATACATAATCTATAAATAAAAACATACATACACGTATATCCTATATATATATAGATATATTTAAATAAGGCATAACACATATATACTTTGACACAAATACAATTATCATTAATAAATGGATATATATGTATATATATCTATATATAGATATATACTTAATACATATCCATTTATCTATTTTGTTAAATATAGTGGACTAAAAGTATATGGATATATATATATATATATATATATATATATATTTGGAGGATAATTATGATTAAGTAGGCAATCATGATTAAGTAGTTAGATTCAACATATAATGAAACCTTAAATATATTTATCTATATATATATATATATACATACGTTCCATATACATATATAAATGGTATGTACGACATATAGATATACATATATCTAAACCTCTAATCATCATTATGTTTATATATATATATACATACGTACTATATATATCTTCATACAAGCATATAAATCTAACCATATATATATTCGTACTATGTATTATGATATATATATTTACATACCAATAAAACGAAGCTTTATTTGACTCACATATACAACTATAGGGAACACAATATAAATATATTTTTGTAACTTTAAAACATGCATTTTTATGAAAATAATCTCTTGTCAAAACTAATACTTTTCATAAAAACATAGTATTTTCCAAATAATATGAACATAGCTTCAAATATACTATATTAACATAAAATTTGTAGTATAGTATAGTTTCATGAACATCTAGGCATATAATGATCACATAACACTTTATAAAGCTACATAATTCCTACAATTTCATACGCTATCAAATAATTACAACTACAGATATACTAGGTAAGGAGAACTATGGCCTCATTTCAAGCGTAAAAGGAGTAGTAACTTGAACTAGCATAAGTCCTTGAAATCAAAGAAGCCAACATCTAAGTGATCATCCAAAAGACAACTTGCATACTAAGCACACAACATAACAACAATAATTTCATGTTAACATCAAAACAACTCCTAAATGAACATGGGAGCATGTATGGCAAAAGCTCTCACGGAAGAGCATTAAAGCTTGAATTTAACAAAGCTTTGGCTCCTGAGTATGGAAGCTTGCCTCTAGTAGGATGATCCTACTTCAAAAATAAAGAAAAACCTCTACTTATGTAATTAAAGTAAGGTTTCTACCTTCTTTTTCTTTCTTTTGGAGTGTAAGGTAGTGTAGTAAAGAAAAGAGTAGGAAATTAGGGGGTTTGGGAGAAAATTTAGAAGAGCATGTGTGAGTGTGTTGTGGCCGGTTATGTGGGGTGGGGGGAGTGGTGTGGAAGGGTGGGAATTTTGGTCTTGTTTATAGAAATAAGAGGAAGAAGTGAATTATTTTATTATTTGGTCAATCTATTTCATAATTGCTATTTTTACACCTAAGTTAGTGTATTAAATGTATTCTTCCACCTTACCCCTTATGTGGAAGACTAATTTAGGCTTTGGTGTAATGCTACTACATGAATCATAAGCTAGGTAAGTGTGAACCATGCAAAAATAGTTATTAATGGTGCATTAGGGAAGATTTTCTTGCAAAAATATCATAAAATATGATAAAATCTAGAATTTATAATTTTCTTCAACTAAAAATCCGAAAATTAGATTTATAATTTATTAAAATTCGAAACTTATGCCTGTAATTCCAGGAAATATATTATTGTATTTATCAATTTTGAAAATGTGGAATTTTACAATTTTATGGGGAATTGATGATATATTTTGAGCAAAATTCAAAAATTAAAGAAATTAAATTCTAATTTTGAGAACTATATTTTTCCAAGAAATAATAGTCTAGGATATGTAATTTTTAATTATTAAAGAATAAAATACATGTTTGAAAAATATTATTTTGTAGAGAAAGTAAATTGCTAAATTTTTATAAATAAGAAAATAATTAGGAAACTTGATGATTTTAGGAAAATTATTTTCCTATATTTATATTTATATATAAATATATAATTTTAGGAGAGATAGCAAAATAGAAAACTATATTTTGATGGCAAAGACTAATACACATTTCCCAATTACAATACTAAGAGTGAAAAGTTACGAGTTTTCTTCCTTTCTACCACATATTCATGAAAATGACATAAATGGGTAATTAAAATAATAGAAGACTAATTATATGTATGATATATATACATAAATTTTCGGTTTTTATATATATAATTTCATAAAATTATTTGAGAAATCTTAGAATGTGAAGTAAATAATTAATTCTAGTAAATGTATATTTTCTAATTCAAGGTAATTATTTATTATTATTTTCGAGAATAAAGAGAAAAATAAAATAAAATTTAATGATATGGAGACAATAATACCAATAATAAAGGAACATCAATATATTAGGTTTGTGGGAAGTTTTAAAAAAATTTAAGGAGAAATTCATAGGTTTAAATTTTACCAAAAACAAGTTACATTTTTATAAAATGCATGTAACACAATGCACATTTATTCTCAATGAAAGAAATTCTCATGTAATAGTAAAAATACTTCTTAATTCCAGATTTAAAATGATATGGTTTACCAGGTTGTCACAAGGCATACACAAGGATGGAGCCCAAAATTTCCATTTGAGACGACGAGATTAAATTTTATAAAATGTTATGGAAACAATAATACCACTAATAAAGGAACATCAATATATTAGGTTTGTGGGAAGTTTTAAAAAAATTTAAGGAGAAATTCATAGGTTTAAATTTTACCAAAAACAAGTTACATTTTTATAAAATGCATGTAACGCAATGCACATTTATTCTCAATGAAAGAAATTCTCATGTAATAGTAAAAATACTTCTTAATTCTAGATTTAAAATAATATGGTTTACCAGGTCGTCACAAGGCATACACAAGGATGGAGCCCAAAATTTCTATTTGAGACGACGAGATTAAATTTTATAAAATGTTAAAGGTATTTTCATTATTTTGGGGGCGAAATTTAAAATTTTCAAAAAAATACATATGAAATTTAACTCAATAGGAGGTTGTGGGGTGGGGGGGGGGACTACCCCCTCCAACTGCCTCATGGCTTCATCTCTGGTCATACAAAACCTATGTGACAATGAAAAAAATAAGCGAATACATATTTTGTATAGTTCAATTGATGATTGTTTATTATTTTAACTTACTGAAAGCATTGTTGCATACAATGAATTTCTTCAGTTTGGATTTATTCGAATAATTGATGATGTCATAGTTTGTGACTGTAACTCACCTAAATAAAAAGATATTATTGTTAATATTTACTTTTGCATTTATTTGTTATATATAATTATTTGCATTATAATTCTTTCCTAAATACACTTTCGCAGTAACCTTTCAAATGACAATCAATAGATTTTTATCAATATTTTTTTTTGCAATTCACATCCTTCATTTTGTGCCACATTTTTCCACAAACTTATTACCATGGAATGAGATCTATAAAATCCAAAATCAAATTATATAAATAATTATATAATGGCACAGAAGTGAGGAAAAAAGCTAACAATGGTGGAAAATAATGATAAAATTTACTTTAAATTGAGTTGTTTTATTAAACTTAATTATGAAGGCTGTTAAATTATAAAATTAAGACACTAATCTCACTTACTCCCCATTCATGATGGTGATTTCTCTTACGACCTTCAAGTATGGGTCATTTGACAATCTTTAACTTTCACCACAAGTCCATAGATATCTACAAAATGTGGTTTAAAAGTTTAATCTCAAGCATAAAATATAATTGTTTAATAAATAGAGGAAAAAAATCTTTTTACCAATTGCTCCTATTTTTGTGAAGTTCAAGATTAATGTTTTTGAACTCCACGAAATTATTGCATATTTTTCTCCATGAATTCCTTCGAGGACATCCTCCACGATTGTATATTTTCTAAGAACCAATTCTTTTTCTCGATGTGCATTAGGATATTCCTGATCGACCTTTTTAACGTCTTCTTCTGGGATCGTGGAAATTTTTCAATAAAATAATTAATGTTTTTATTGAACATTATCACTGCAATTTGTACGCTTTGCCAAAATTATTTTTGTTTTATATTAATCTAAAAAATATTGAAGTCGGTAACTTTCAATATTAAATTAAGTTGCTTACTATCTCTCATGATCATCTTTTGAATTCTTAAAGACAAATTTTGCCCACAAGTTGTTTCAAGTCCAACCCGTGAAATCATTAACCACAATGTGTGATTTTTAATTTACTTGCACGAGGTTGATAGAAGTTATTCCACTATTTACCATAATTAGCTATTGGTCTACATTATAATGTAGTAAAATATTAATTGACCAAAATAATAGATATAAAATAGAGAATCATAAGGCGGAAATTGCAATTTCAATTTCAGCAAAGTGGAGTGATTTTGAGGTAGATGTGTTTAGGCTTGGAGGATTGGAACCATCATAGAAGTTGGATTTAGAGACCTTGGCCTCATAGAGGACTAATTGACGGCATTATCAGCAGATTGGTTAGAGATGTCCTTTTTGGCCAAAATGAGTTGATTTTTCTTTGGAGCCATTGAACTTGTTGAACGAGTGATTTGACGTGTTTGTTAGGAGAGAAGAGATGAGGGTAGGTTTGGTCCCATCTGGCGTGCTAGAAATTTGTTCACAGAAATTTCAAGTTTGCAAATACAAATTACAAGACAAGAAATAATATATGACTAATATTTGAATTTAACGAAAAAGAATATAATTTAGTGGGAAAAAATCTCCTAGAAGACTAGTTCCTTGATTCTTCTCTCTGAATGGGTTTTGACCTTGAATAATGTGATTCGTAGGCCTTGTAGCTTGATCACAAATCAAATGCGAGATTTTGATGAACGTTGCGAAAAAAACCGTGAACACTGTGAACTTGATTTACACTTGATTTGGGAAAGAACACTGATTTGCTGGTTTAACACCTTGATTACAGACCAAACGCCTTATTTAGATGATTTCCAAGAAGAATGTTGTCTTAATCACCGTTGATTTATCTTGGAAAAAATGCTAATACGTGGACTTAACACGTTAATCGCAGATTGAAGGCCTTGATTGGATGATCTCGCAAAGAACACCGGAAATTTCTTCTTGATCACCTTGAAATTCTTGCATCTTGACTTGAGAGAATTCTAGGATCTTATTGACTGTTCCAGCTCTAGAAGACTTCTTGATATTCATTTGAGTCCCAAATGATCCCTTTTATAGGCCTTTATCCAGGCCCTTTTGGATAGCTATGAACTTCTTCGATATTTATCTATTTAATATAAATTTATTTTAAAGAGAACATATCATTTGCATATCATAATTTGATTGGTCCATGTTGCCAAGTTTGCGACCTATCGCCATTTGATTGGTTTTGGACTTTCAGACTGCATGATTTGATTTAATTTGACTCAGTGGAAGACTTCACATAAACATTTGACGGCTTCTTGTTTGCCAATAAAATAAATATTAAAATATCAATTAAAATTAACTATTAAATGTTGGAATTAAATTTAGAAAATTTCAAAATATACATAAAAAAAAATTAACTAATATTTAATAATTTAATTTTCACTTGTCAAATTTTGACTGCAAAAAATTTAATCACTAGTCATGTTGATTTGACACCAAATTAAGTATTGATAATTGTATTTTTCTCAAAAAAATAAGTTGGAATTTCTATGTGCTTGATTAGGTGCATCTAGTAGTCGTGTCATGGTTACTTCGAAAACAATAATCTAGAGTTAGGTCACACAGTTCTCCTATTACCCTTATCGCTCTCACTCTCAGCGCTCGAATTGGTGAATTGAGTACTCAGTTCTTACTTTAAGATGGCTTAGAATTTCTTAATTCCTGCATTAAGTTTTATTAAACATAATATTAAAAGAAATACTAGAAGTTTGACATTCATTTGATAAATAAACTTTTTCACTACTTTTTTGATTTAGCCTCTTGAAAAAAATAATGCATATCCTGATTAAATACTGTATAAATAACATCTTACTGATATAATTACTATGTAACAAATTCTAATTGCTAGATAGGAAGTAAATATATGAGGGCAAATAAACTAGTTTTTTTAAAATTATTCATGCGACTATTATTTCAAACTTCAATTCTTCCATAGTTTTGTGGTTCGATTTGAATGATTCAATTCTGAATTCCTTCTTCATTTCTTTCTCAAGTCCATAGAATGAGTAACGATTTTAGATTGAGAAATTATGATATGAAATTTGTAATGGTGGGTTGTGTGACACCCCCCTCGCTAGGATCATTACATACGAGTAGGGCTCACTTAACGGTCTTGCTGAGTACTTGTTTTCCACTCGGTACCCAACACTTGCAATTTATTTGATATTGCCCAGTAATCAATTATCGTATAATAAATTGTGATAGGACTAAATCGTAATTAAATTACATAGAACTGTAGGGTAACAAACTATCCAAATACAACAATTCAACTAGGAATCTTCCATTTCTTATTACACAAACTAATCTTTTATATAGGATAAAGGATTATATACTAATGACTTGTAATGCACCGATCCCCTTAATCGGGTCCCCTCAACCCATTTCCCTGAAACTGAGGCAATGAATAGAAAGAACTTGGGGTGGTAAGTCCAAATGAATCAGTGAGGCAAGTTTAGATACATATAGACATTAAAAGAACTTATAAGTTGTTAAAAGTTGATAACATGCGTTGTATTGTGAAGTGCATATATACAAACTGAACAAGACGGATAATGAGCCACGAACGGAGTCTTCAACCTTATGATTACCCAAAATAGATAAAACATAACAAGAACCCTTATGCCTCCATCGTCAAGGAGTGACCTTGACATTAAACTGGACTGAGATATACCACGCGTCCATGCAATACACCGATCCATCCCTAATGCAGTCAACCTCCGGTTGTACGTGGGAATTAGATCCCACAAGATGGTACCATATAAGAAGGTTCATTGACAGTCCGTTCTGCCCAATAAAACTCCTCTTATACGTACCTGGGCCGGAACTTTCTAAGGGCATCCCCAAGAATAGACAGATATAACAGGGTTGGACAGATATGACTCACAATCTTTCAACAAACAATAGCTTATTTCCACATTCGGGATACATAAAACATAATCAAAACATGATATCCCATGAGTGTCAATAAATCATTTCGGGATCAGAAATGCAGTACTTTTCAGATATAACTACAAAAGAATACTTTGTCAACATATAAAAAAAAAATATAACTGAATCAGATAACACAAATCAAACAGGGTAGACTATACAAGAATATTTATGATGTATAGTTCAATGCCCCAGCAAGAAAAGTAAAAGGCACTCACCTTAGAGTTATTATCTCACCAAGTTTATGTCGTCCCGATAATCGCCTAAAGTTTGCATTAACGGTTAGGGTTAAAATATTACATCGTTATTGTTCATGACTAGTAGCTATTAGTTAAGGAATAATGTAACTAATCTAGACTTTATGTGATTATAGCATATAACCTAGAGGTGATAAGTAGACTATCTCGTGCTTAGTAACAAATTTTAGGAAAATATTGTGCATAAGCACCTGTATGAGCAATATTTATGTATAGATACATACTTATAGTTTTCAAAATAATTTTAAGTTCATGTACACATATAGTTTAAAAGAACAACCCTAGTTCATAAATATGCATGCATAAGTAAAGCATATACATGAATACTTTCACAAAATAACTTGGCATAAACTAGTGAATATCTAGGCATGATTTAGCTACTTAAAATGAAATAAAATTGTATCTAAAACATATAGGGAGTTTAGAATTAGGACATACCTTCTAATAGTGTGTAGTTGCTCTAGGATTTCCTTTTATGTATGTGTAAGTGTGTGAATGCAGTGAATTTTCTGCTATGTGTGCAGTGTGTGTTTTTCGTGTGGGTGTGTTGTGTGGAGTGTGTGTTGTGATTTCCAAATGAGGAGGGAAGACCCCTATTTATAGGGGTTTTCTCAAGACACAAACATTATTAAATTGGCAAATTCTTGGTCATTTTCAAGACATTTTGTTGTGACAAAATTTTAGGTCATCTAAGTGTCCAAGTAAGATATGATAAGGGTGTATGTGTAAAGAATCCTATCTTTATCATATCCACGTGTGTGTTTTTTGGCTAAATCATAGCCATTGATTTTTACTTAAGGGTTAAGGGCAATATTATAGCCCTTGGATTAGGAAAAAGACTTGCGAGTAATTATTAAGGGTTCATGATTATTAGGCCAAGTAAGTGAACAAGTGTGCTTTCGTCTTCAAATTGTATACACAAGCGTCCTAGGGTTTATGATGATGAAAACAAGTGTTCGTACAAGTGTTCCTTATATGTTGAAGATTACCTTAGCTAAAAATTATTGGTGCAAATGTTTTACTTCTTGAAAATTGTAAGACCAAGTGTCTTGCAATTTTTGAAAAATCAAGATTTTAGACTTTATGTTAAATTTTATAAGAACAAGTGTCCTATGACTTGTAGTGATAATGAAAATGACTATTCTGTTACAAATTATAAGAATGACATGTGTGCCCTAGCATGTCTTTGATAATGAAAATGATAGATGCCTAGAATCTTACTTAACATATAATATAAACAAGTATTTTAATACATGTAATGAAATAATCCTATTCTATTATTATTATAATTAACAATTTCAAAATTTATACATTTATATATATATATATATTCTTGATTTTTATGTATATTATACATATAATATCAAATTTTATATGTACAAAAATATTTTCTCGGTTTTAATGGAAGTATAGTATAGAAATCTTATTTTTACTAGTATAACTATAGTTATTGGATCTAATTTATATAAATGCATATATATTTGGTCTTTACACACATATACTATATAATTTCGGTCCTTATGTTCGTATGTTATAGAAATCAATATATATGCACATATAGTTAGTACACTTATTTTGCACATAAAAATCGGGATGTCAGGTTGGGTTTTCAGGAGAATAAAACACATAAATCAATACTAATTGAAGAGGAAAAGGAGGGGGAGCAAGAACTCAGAAATAGATTGGAACTAGAGGAAACAGAGGAATAGAAATCTGTAGAGAGATTGTTGTATCAACAGCATTGAACCAGGCTCGATTTGCCTGGTTATTCACCGGTTTTCATTGGTTCGCATAGGCTCGCATCGGGCTGCACAGTGATTTTTTGGATTGATTCGGACCAGATTAGGTGATCAATTAAACCGATCGGGCCAGCTGGTCCGATTTTTCAAATACTAGTCCCGGGTGGAACCAAATTATTTTTGTATTAACTTTTTTTTCTAGTTTGTGAGACTTTCTATGACTTTTTTTTGGATGAAAGTGATCACAGGAGCAAAATTCCTTGCAATTTACATTAAACTTTCAAAAGATCCATGCACAGAAGATCAACAATACAATTTGGTGGGTTATCAACCTAAAGATTGGCAAGTGTACATTAACTTTTTTTCTAGTTTATGAAATTTGATGAGTTTAAAGAGGGTATAGAAGTTATTAGGCTTGAAACGGTTTAGTACCGGAAAATACAATGAAATATAAAAATTAAGGGGTGATTTACACTTTGTACCCTAAAAACACGGTAAATAGTCACTTTGCACCCTAAAAAAAAAATAGAGCATTGCACCCTAGAAAACCTTAAGTTTTAGCATTGATGCACCCTCACTATTTTCAGGCCAAAAAATCCATCGGAGTTGACTTCTTGTGAGGGCAAAATTATCAACTTAAAAAATACTAATTTCCGTCCAGAATTATCGACATGATTTGCAAAATCTATTTGAGGTATTTTTACCTTTTCACCAAATGGAAAAATAGAGTAACGATCTCTAAAGCAAGAAAAGGATTGTTTGTAACTAAAACTCTTCCTTTTTCTAATGCAATATGAGGAAATTTTAAAAATAAATACAAAGATTCAAGTATAATTGGAGCAATGGTATGACAATCGAAAGAAGTACCCCAAGGTTATTCATTTAATAAACATGTCTGTTTTAGACTTCTTGTTATGACAAGAAGAAATTGTATTTGTAATTTATTGTATTAAATATCTTTTTTGAAAAGTTTTGTTTAGACATAGTGATTAATAATAATTGCAATATTAAAATGCAAAATGATGATTTTTTTAATAGGCTCCTTTTTTTTTTTGGTTTTTTCTTCTTAACTAATTTCATCATTTTTTTTAGTAAAGAACCTTTTTCATTGTATTTTTACTCCAAATATTTGTTTGTTAAAATAGTGGTTTAGTTTAACAATTGTCATATTACTAAAAAGAATAAACTTCAATAGACAAAATTATATCTCTAATATGTTGGGAAGATTTGGTTTCTATTACTCATTTTATGTTAGATGTTGGAGTTAAGAGCAAAAATTATTTTTTATTTTAAGTTGACAATTTTACCCTTACAAAAAGTCAATTCCAATGGATTTTTTGACTTAAAAATTGCGGGGGTGCATTGATGCCAAAACTAAAAGTTTTCCAGAGTGCAATTTGCTATTTCTTTTTTCTAATAGTGCAAAGTGGCTATTTAAGATGTTTTTAGGGTGCAAAGTGTAAATGGCCCAAAATTAAGACGTCATGAAGTGTAATGATCAACGAAAATTTTAAGATTCAATTATATAATTTTAAAGTTCAGAGAAATTAATATTGTGTCATAATTAAATACATTGTAGTCCAATACCCCTTTCTATACTATATTAAATATATGGGTGGATAGCTACCGCATGCTTCTATTATTAAATAACTATTGCGTACGATGAGATAGACATAGAAACAAAATTATGTAAAGGGAAAAGTGCACAGTATTCCCCTGTGGTTTGTGAAAGCAGCACGCTAAACTCTATAATTTTTTAATTCTTGAATTTAATCCTGTGGCTATAAAAATTTGCCCACCGCCCCCTAAATCATATTTGTCAATATTTAAAATTAAAATAATGAAATTGCCCACCGCCCACCTGTTAAGCTCAAAAATGAATAGGACAGGGAAGAGGACAAGCCTGGAAGCCAGAAAACCAAAACTGGCCTTGAGATCTCAAATCCACACACAGAAAACCAGAGAGAGGACCAAGAATCCACTAAAAATCTGATTGATTGTTTCATAAGTACAATTTCCTATTTATAGGCCTAATTGCAACCAACTTCTAATTACTAATTAACTAACTAAAGTGTTAAAAGGATTAAGAGTACATAAAATTTACAAGGAAGTTAAAGACGCCTTCTTAAGTAAAGCGCGTCTAATGCGTTACAAAAGAATTGAAAGAACGCCAACTGAAAGAAACACACTTTCAGTCCCAATGTTGCGATTCTATTAATAAAATCACAGAATAAAATGAAATCATACGTTGCATCTTGACTTGACTCAATCCCGCTTCTTTCATGACTTAGCGCCATTTGTATTCGTCTTCCCCATGAGTAATTTTTTGCATAACAAACTGTCCCCCTCTTGAAACCATCCTTGTTCTCAAGGATGTGAATCAAAGCTGCTGCAAGCTGTACAAGTTGCTGTACAAGCCTTCCCACGAATCGTCCTCTTCACCTGCATTAAATTACTTAACCAAGAGTTGAGTAACAGGCTTGTTATTTTAGTTAACCAAGCAACGATCAACCACTCTTTCAGGAACTAATAAAATGCGCTCGTGTGAAGTGATTTGTACTGGTAAGTGTGGATTTGGTGGTTCGCTGCTCGGTCTTCTCTTCAATTGACAGAAATGATGTATTCTCGCATCTTGGGGCAGTTCTAATCTATAGGCGACCAAGCCAATCCTCTGCAAAGTTTTTAAGAGCCCAAAGCACTTAGGAGAGAGCTTGTGAAAATAATGGGTTCTCAAGGAAACTTGTCTATAAGGCTGGAGCTTAATGAACACATGAAGATTTTGAGAAAGATAATTTTATTTCTCAATGATGATTTTTACACAATTTACAGAG
The DNA here is from genome assembly GCA_026212405.1 of Petrea volubilis. Lineage (NCBI taxonomy): Eukaryota > Viridiplantae > Streptophyta > Magnoliopsida > Lamiales > Verbenaceae > Petrea > Petrea volubilis. The sequence continues at coordinate 76,913 of CM047875.1, read as the reverse complement.
GTATTTATACACAAAGATGGTGCTAAACTAGGAAGGAATAACATAAGGAAACAGGCTGTAAATTAGGACAGAAATCCCTCTAATCTTGGTCCTAAATAAGTCACAGAAATCCCTTTAATCTTGGTTCTAAATAAGTCAACACTCCCCCTCAAGTTGGCGCATAAATATTACACATGCCCAACTTGCAAACCAAGTTGTGATAGGTCCTACAGTTGAGCCCTTTGGTGAATACATCAGCGAGTTGTTTGTCCGTTGTCACATGAAATAGATTCAAGATACCATCTGTCACTTTTTCTTTGATAAAGTGACGGTCAATCTCAATATGCTTTGTCCGGTCATGTTGCACTGGATTATGAGCTATGCTAATAGCAGCCTTGTTGTCACAATACAAAGACAACTTACCTCTTCCAGACAATTTTAGCTCCCTTAACAACTTTTGCAGCCAAAGAAGCTCACACACACCTTGTGCCATAGCTCTATATTCTGCTTCCGCACTTGATCTTGCCACTACACTTTGCTTTTTACTCCTCCAAGTAACCAAATTCCCTCCTACAAATGTACAACAACCTGTTGTAGATCTCCTATCATCTGGAGATCCAGCCCAATCAGCATCTGTAAAAGCTTCAATCTGGAGGTGACCATGTTTGGAGAAAAGAAGACCTTTTCCGGGTGCAGATTTTAGATATCGCAAAATTCGAAAGACTGCTTGCATATGAATCTCACGAGGATCATGCATAAATTGGCTTACCAGGCTGACTGCATATGCTATGTCAGGTCTTGTGTGAGAGAGGTAAATAAGTCTCCCAACCAATCTTTGGTATCTTTCTTTATCAACTGCATTTCCAATCCCAGCTTGTAGTTTATGGTTGCTCTCAATAGGTGATTCTGCTGGTTTACATCCTAACATACCAGTTTCTTCCAGGAGATCCAAAATGTATTTCCTTTGAGAAATGAAAATTCCGCTTTCTGATTTAGCAACTTCAATTCCCAAGAAATATTGCAGCTTTCCCAAATCCTTGATATCAAAATTTTGAGCCAAGAGTCTCTTTAGTTGAGCCATCTCTTCTTTATCATCCCCTGTCACTACGATGTCATCAACATAAACTATAAGAAGAGTGACCTTACCCTTATGGTGCTTTATAAAGAGGGTATGATCGGCATTGCTCTGCTGATATCCAAATGAGATCATGGCTTTTCTAAATCTGTCAAACCATGCTCTCGGTGATTGTTTTAGTCCGTACAGGGCTTTCTTCAATCTGCACACTTTTCCTTTCGATTTCTCATTATCAAATCCAGGAGGGATCTCCATATATACTTCTTCTTCCAAGTCTCCATGTAGAAAAGCATTTTTCACATCAAACTGTTGCAATTCCCAATCAAGATTGGCTGCACAGGATAACAAGATTCTGACAGAATTCATCTTCGCAACTGGGGCAAAAGTTTCTTGGTAGTCCACTCCATATGTTTGAGTGAATCCCTTGGCTACCAGTCTGGCCTTATATCTTTCAATCGAGCCATCAACTCTATGCTTTACAGTGAACACCCACTTGCATCCAACTGCTCTCTTGTCTGATGGAAGGGTGACTATTTCCCACGTCCCATTCTTTGCTAGTGCTTTCATTTCTTCATCCATAGCTTCTTTCCACTTAGGATCTCGAAAAGCTTCCTTCCAATCCTGTGGAATAGACACAGAGGAAACAGACAAGGCAAAAGCTCTATATGATGGGGATAAGGACTGATATGAAACAAAGTTAGAAATAGGATGCTTGGTACAGGATCTGATCCCTTTTCTGTGAGCAATAGGGATATCTAAATCATCGATGGAGTTAGAGTTTAAAGGTAACTCACCACAAGAGGAAGATTCTTGGCACATAGTAGGCTGCATGATGGTTGTTTCCTCTACTTTGTTTCTCCTTGAATACCTCATCAAATTAGGTTTATCCAAGCGGTCAATAGTAGGAACAGACTCTAAATCTTTCCCAACAGTCTCCCCCTGAATAGTACGAACAGAATCTAAATCTTTCCCAACAGCCTCCTCCTCAACTGAACTATCCTTTAGGATAAAATCAAAAACAGAATTAGGTTTAGGTATCATCTCTTCCTGTAGATTACTCTCCCCCTGAAGAGGTGATTGGGTTGGACTAAAATAAGACTCAGATTCTCTGAAGGTGACATCCATACTGATAAAATATTTCCTAGTTGGAGGGTGGAAACATTTGTAACCTTTCTGTGTTGGAGAATACCCAATGAATACGCATTTAAGAGCCCTAGGATCCAATTTTCCAACATACCTAGTATGAACAAAACAAACACACCCAAAAACTCTGGGAGGAACAGTATAAGTATTCTTTCCTTGCAAGATCTCTAAAGGACTCTTAAAGTTCAGAGATTTGAGGGGCATACGGTTAATAAGATAGGCAGCTACTAAAATGGCATCCCCCCAATAAGGTTTTGGTAGATACATGGTGTACATAAGAGATCTGGCTACTTCTAATAGATGTCGATTTTTCCTCTCAGCGACTCCATTTTGGGCACTAGTGTAAGGACAACTAGTTTGATGAACTATCCCATTAGACTCCAAATAAGCACTGAACTGGCCATGCATATATTCTGTGCCATTATCTGTTCTCAAGATTTTTACCTTAGCATCAAATTGGGTACACACCATCTTATGAAAGGATTGAAAACAAACGAAAACATCACTCTTAGCTTTTATCAAATATACCCAAGTCATTCTAGTGCAACAGTCAATAAAAGTGACAAACCATCTACTGCCATTCAAAGAAGTATTTTGAGTAGGTCCCCAAACATCAGAGTGGATAGTCATAAAAGGAATAGTGCTTTTATTATTACTTGAAGGATAAGTGCTTCTGGTATGTTTAGCATACTCACAAGCATCACAATACAAAGAGTCAAATTGGGTTTTTGAAAATAAACTAGGATATAGTTTTTCTAAGACAAAAAAGGAGGGATGTCCTAACCGCCTATGCCATTGTATTATTTCTTGGTTAACATCCTTATTTCCTCCAAAAAGAGCATTTCCAGAAACTGCACCCTGATTTCTTTCTAACAAATATAAACCATCATGCAATCTACCACTGCCAATCTTCTTCCCGGTTTGGAGGTCTTGAAAAACACAATGGTCAGGGAAGAATTCAATTTTACAATTGAGGGCCTTGGTGATAGCACTAACAGATAAAAGATTAACAGGAAAACGGGGAACATGAAGTACAGAGGATAAGTGAATATTGGGTGCACAGACAATAGAACCTGTTCCAACTACTGGGGTAAATGAACCATCGGCTATCCTGACCGTATTTGGTTTTAGACAGGGAAGGTAATCATTTAGAGCTTTAGAAATGCCTGTCATGTGTCTATTCGCACCAGAATCAATAATCCATGAATCAAAGTGGGCAGTAAGAGCAGTACCTGACTTCACATAGTTTGATGCGGCACTAGTGGAGGATTCAAGTCGAGATAAGAGACGCCTGAGATGCTGAATTTCAGTGGAAGAGAAGTTCTCAGTGGAAATTGTCTCTTTGGATGACTCTCCAACCTCAAATAGATGAGCTTGAGGTTTTGATGGGTTGACTCGTTTCCCTCCACGACCTCTAATGGGTCGACCATGTAACTTCCAGCAGGTTTCCTTTGTGTGACGTGGTTTCCCACAATACTCACAATGTAGGTGGTCTTTTTCGGGATTGGAGGTTTTTTAAGTCTCACTAGCAATTAACCCAGACTTCTCAATTGGTGTTGTATATAGCATAGCACTCCTCCGACTTTCTTCTTGTTGGACATAGGAATAAGCTTCTTCAAGAGAAGGGAACACTATTTTGCCAAGCACTTGAACCCTTATCTGATCAAATTCATTATTTAGCCCAGCCAGAAAATCATAGACTCTCTCCTTTTCAATCAGTTTCTGAAATTTGACCGCATCTTCAGTGCAAGCTGCTTGAAAGTCCTGATAGTAATCCAGTTCCTGCCATAAGCTACTTAGTTCAGAAAAATATTGAGAGATAGTCATTTCACCTTGTTTTATGGCATGGATCTTGTTCCGAATCTCAAATATTTGAGCATCATTCCCCATTCGTGAGTAGGTCAATTTAGCAGCATTCCAAATTTTTAAAGCCGTGTCCAGCAGAAGATACTGTCGGGAAATTTGGGGCTGCATGGAGTTGAGAAGCCATGACATCACAAGCGAGTTTTTTGAGTCCCATAGGCTGTATGTGGGGTCAGAAACTTGAGGCCTTTTCTTTTCATCATCAATATATCCGTGTAGTTTTCTGGCTTTGATAAACAAGAGACAAGATCGGGACCAGGCCAAATAATTAGCACTACCCTCAAGTTTTATTTGGCTGATTTGTAGATTTGGATTATCATTAACCAAGTGTTTTTCGATTGCCTTTGTGTCTGTCATACTTGAACACCGCACAAAGGAGCAACAAGGAAGAAAAACAGGTTTTGGAAGGGATGGAGATGTGGTAGTAGATGCTGGAAGGGTTTACCAAGGATCTGAGGTGTCTGGTCGGCGTCGGAACAGTAGTTGCTGGTGCATGAACAGTAGTTGCCGGCCCGTGAACAGTAGTGCCGGCGCGTGAACAGTAGTTGCCGCTGTTCTGTTGACGGCACCGCAAGGAGGTAGCCGATCTTCACTTGGGAAGTCGTCTTGGGCAGGCGGTGTGAAGGGAAAAACTGATCTAAGTCAGTTTTAACAAAACCCTAATTTTCTATAAAAAAAACCCTAATTTTCTGTCTAGGAACACAGTGCCAGGAGAGAGAAAAACTCAACCTCCAGAATAGGGCACTGGCTCTGATACCATGAAGATTTTGAGAAAGATAATTTTATTTCTCAATGATGATTTTTACACAATTTACAGAGGTATTTATACACAAAGATGGTGCTAAACTAGGAAGGAATAACATAAGGAAACAGGCTGTAAATTAGGACAGAAATCCCTCTAATCTTGGTCCTAAATAAGTCACAGAAATCCCTTTAATCTTGGTCCTAAATAAGTCAACAACACATAATCCCTCTCACTTCTTTTCCTATTAGTGTACTGTTTCATACGACTTTGTGACTTGTGAAGTTGCCCCTTTAAGAGCCTAATGGTGGCTTCCCTATGCTGTAAACTATGATCCACGGCCTCCAAGGATGTGTCAAAAGGTAAGTACACCTGGTGCATGGGTGGTTTCTGACCATAAACCACTTCATAGGTGGTGGCTTGAATTGAGATGTGACATGTAGAACTGTACCACCATTTTGCTAATAGAAGCCAATGACTCCATTCCCTAGGCCTTTCCCCTGCCATACACCTCAAATAGTTCCCCACACATTTATTAACTGCTTCAGATTGGCCATTCATTTGAGGGTGATACGCGGATGAAGGCAGCTGCTTAACCCTCAATCTTGCAAATAATTCCTGCCAGAACTTGCTTATAAATACGGCATCTCTATCACTTACAATGGTCTTAAGGACTCCATGGAGTTTGTACACATTGTCTATGTAAGCTTGAGCGACTTCCACAGCGGTATATGGGTGCTTGAGAGCAATAAAATGACTGTATTTACTCAATCTATCAACCACTACAAAAACGACACTCTTTCCAGTTGATAATTGGAGCTCGTCAATAAATTCCATGCTCACATCTTCCCATATGTTGTTTCGAGTTGGCAACGGGCTCAACAATCCAGGGAGGCACACGTTTCACTTTTGTTCCGTAGGCACACCTCACAACTCCTAATGAATTCCTACACATTAGTTTTTAAGCCCTTCCAATAAACTCCTAGCTTCAACCTTTGAACAGTCTTAACTACCCCAGAATGGCCCCCTACCGAACTGCTATGATAGAGCTCAAGTAATTTCCTCTGCAGCTCCCCCACACTCCCCACAACTAACCTTCCCTTCCGAGTCAACAGATTGTCCCTCCACAGATACTGAGGTACGTTTCTTTTCAGGATCTTGGGTAAGAACTTGGATCAGCTTTTGTATCCTAGGATCAAGAGTCCAGCTGCTTTTAATCTCTTGGATTAAGGAAGAATTCAAGCTAGAGATGGACATACAAACTGGCGAATCACCGGTTGAAACAAGGTTAGCAGATGAGGATGGTAAAGGTTGCACTTCCTGTGGTTCAGTGAGATTAATAGCTTCTGGATTAGGCAGTTGCACCCTAGAAAGAGCAACAGCCACAACATTTTCTTGCCCCTCTTTGTAAGTTATGTTACAATCATACCCCATTAATTTGCTAATCCATTTATATTAGTAGGGGGTGGAAATTTTCTGTTCTAACAAATATTTCAAACTTTGATGATCAGTTCGAATTATGAAATGCTTCCCAATCAAGTAAGGCCTCCATTTTTGTACTGCACTCACAATAGCTAGCATCTCTTTTTCATAGATGACATTCCTGAATTCCTACCTGAGAGTCCCTTACTTATATAGGCAATAGGTTTACCTTGCTGCATAAGCACAACACCAATGCTCATATGAGATGCATCAGTCTCAATGACAAAATCTTTAGAAAAGTCTGGTAATGCCATTACTGGAGCACTGTTCATGGCTTTTTTCAAGCTGTCAAAAGCCATTTGAGCACCTTCAGATTGCACAAATTTATTTTTTTTCAAAAGATTAGTAAGGGGTTCGGCAATACTACCATAACCTTTGACAAACCTTTTGTAATAGCCTGTGAGGCCCAAAACCCCCCTTAACTCCTTGTCTGTTTGAGGTCCAGGCCATGAGTTCATGGCAACAACCTTACTAGGGTCAGCAGAGACTCCCTCCCTATCAATTATATGACTAAATACTTAATTTTTTCTATAGCAAACTGACATTTACTCTTTTTGACACACAGTTTTTTTCCTAAGGACCTCAAAGACTTGCCTTAAATGTGTGGTATGAGTTTCCCTATCTGGACTATAGATCAAAATACCATCAAAGAAGACTAAAACAAATTTCCTAAGAAAGGGTTTGAAACTTCATTCATAAGGCCCTGGAATGTGGAAAGAGCATTGGCGAGGCCAAAAGGCATCACAAAGAACTCCAAGTGACCATGGTGGGTTCTAAAAGCTGTTTTGTATATATCATCATCATGCATGCAAATTTGATGATATCCAGAGTGAAGATGCAGCTTAGAAAACACCTTAGACCCCCCTAGTTCATCTAATAGGTCCTCTATAACTGGGATGGGGAATTTATCTTTGATTATATATTTGTTAAGTTCTCTATAATCCACATATATACTCCGTGTTCCATCCTTTTTCTTCACCAACACAATTGGTGAAGAGAAAGGACTAGTGCTGCTTCTAATGACTCCCGAGTCAAGCAATTCTTGCACTATCCTTTCTATCTCATTCTTTTGCATACTAGCATACCTGTAAGGTCTCACTGATACTGACTTAGTTCCCTCCTCCAAATTAATCCTATGGTTATGCTGCTTATGTGGAGGTAGTCCTTTTGGTTCCTCAAATAAGTCCTGAAAGTCACTCGTTATGGCATCCAACTCTGATTGCGCCCCACCTAGCTGCTCCTCAATTAACCACCACTGTCCACTACTAATTCCCTCTCCTAATTCTTTTAGTGGATCACACTTCCCTACACACATCATAGAAAGAGAGGCTGGCTTCTTAAGGATTTTACTCAATTTTTTCCCATTCACCGAGGTGGCAGATTGGGGTTGTAATCCCCCCAAAGCCACCTTTTTCCCGTTGACAGTGAACTCCATTCGGAGTTGATTAAAATTCCATTTAATGTCACCTAAACTGACTAGCCACTGAACTCCTAATACCATACTAAATCCCCCTAGGGACAATATCACCATATCAGTGTTGAAATGTTGACCTTGCATTCTCCAAACAAAGTTTTTACATACATTTGTACTCATGGGTTTGTTACCATCAGCTATGGTAATAGGGAAAGGCTTGACACTCTCAAGTCTACACCCCAACTTCTTAGCAGTCTCGAAGTCTAAAAAATTGTGTGTGCTTCCAGTGTCAATGAGAATGTAGATCATTTTGCTGTAAGCACTACCATTAATTCTCATTGTTCTATAATCGAGAATATTAAGTGCCTTAACGTACTCCCCCCATAACGGCATATCTCATGTTATTCTAGATTTTACGAACATCTGATGCCACTGCAACATCGGTCCTTCTAAATGCATCGCCGCTAACTTTATTTTTGCATCAGCCGGTGTCTGATCCGCATCAAAAAATTGTTCACATTTATAAACCCATCCACGCAGATCTTCTCCATTAAATTGCGGAAATTCCACACTCGAGCAACGCATTGGTATTTGATACATTCCTACACCAATATCCTTGTGATTGCTCAGTTCCCCCATCGCTGGTGCTTGTGATGAACTTGCTCCACCTTGCGATTGAAGTGTTCCTAATGTTGCTGCCATGACCGTCATCATGTGATGAACTTGCTCCACCTTGCGATTGAAGTGTTCCTAATGTTGCTGCCATGACCGTCATCATGTGATGAACTTGCTCCACCTTGCGATTGAAGTGTTCCTAATGTTGCTGCCATGACCGTCATCATGACTCGCAATTCATCAAAACTCTTTTCATTGTTTTGGTTGCTGATCCGCAATTGCTCCATTAGTAGGTCTACCTCGCGATGGAGCAACGCCGCTCATGTTTGAATTCCGTCTGCCATTGCTCGATTCAAGCTGCCAGCGCAGGACCAACGGCTATGATACCAGTTGTTAAGCTCAAAAACGATTGCGAGAAGAAAGAGGATAAGCCTAGAAGCCAGACAACCAGAACTGGCCTCGAGATCTCAAGTCCACACACAATCGATCAGCTCAAGAGAGAGAAAACCAGAGAGGACAACAATCCACTAAAAATCTGATTGATTGTTTCAGAAGTACAATTTCCTATTTATAGGCCTAATTGCAACTAACTTCTAATTACTAACTACCTACCTAAAGTGTTAAAGGATTAAGAAAACATAAAATTTAAAGACGCCATCTGAAGTAAAGCGTGTCTTATGCGTTCGAGAAGAATTGAAAGAACGCCAAATGAGAGAAACACACTTTCAGTCCCAATGATGCGATTCTATTAATAAAGTCGCAGAATAAAATGAACTCGTGTGTTGCTTCCTGAATTGACTCAATCCCGCTTCTTTCATGACTTGGCGCCATTTGTATTCGTCTTCCCCATGAGTAATTTTGCACATAACACCACCTCAAATCCATCGGCCCGGCCCAAGCACCGCCGGAGCATCGCCGGACCACCGCGCCACCATCTCTGGGATGGTCATGCTGTACACCAAATCATTCATCTAATCGAACCCGTCAAAAGCCTTCAATTAGTATCGACAAAATCCAATTCGATTGGGTTTAATTAGACAAAAATATATAGAAACCCTAACTTACTCTTTTCACGTTTATTGAGCAATTACTCCGCCATCAATTGTCGAATCCCAAAATTGAGGCTACCATTGTGTTCCCCGTGTCAAAGTGCTCCAAACCTAGCCGAACTTCGCCGGAAAAGTTGTTGGATTTCGGCAACCCGCCGCTGCTGCTGCCATTTCTCTGATCGATGAAACACCATAACACCACCACTGTTACGTTCCTCTCCTCGAGCTGATCAATTTACACTACTCACACGCTTGATTTGGCCAGGAAACGAGAGAGATATGAGTAAAGTAAGATTTATGTATATATGCATATATTGTATATATTGTAATAATTTGGAAACCTAAGAGTTAAAATGTCATTTTATATCTTAAAAATGAACAATATTCGCACTAAACGCACGTGTATAACACCGCACGCCAAGAAGGTCTGTCAAACTTGATTTTTTTAACCACAGGGTTAAATTTGAGAATTAAAATACCACAGGATTTAGCGTACTATTTCGCAAACCATAGGGAGTACTGGGCATTTTTCCCTTATATAAATATAAGCATTTATGCACATGGAAAGAAAGAACTACTAACTCTTTGTAGGATTGTAGCTCAAAATGGTATAGTTTCTTCAACCAATGGTTGCATTCCTTGCCATATTCAGTATAGAGCACCCACAATCCAATTAGACCTAATTATACATGTCACTTGCGGTATGTGAAATTACAAATCACCCCCTACCGTTTTTAGGAAGTTTTCTGCATGCAATACAAATCCAAACATGAGGGTGTATTTGTAATTTCTCTTACAAACAAGGGGGGTTCTATAAAAACGTGCCTGACCTTAAGGGGTTCCCCTAATTAAACCTCATATTGCCAAAGTTATGAGCAAAACGTTGAACAGTAGATCCAACCCATCTTTACAAAAATGGTAATATGATCAGCTCCAAGCTACCTTGGCATAGTCTTTTTGAGTCATACAAAGTGTGGCAAAAGAGGCAAAAGCTGTATATATTTTGTCTAACTTGTTTTTTTATCTCCTAGCTTTGAGTGCTATTCCCTCAAGAATCCCATCAGTGGCAAAAGTTCCATGAAACTGGTCAGGATCAACAGGACCAGGCAGCTTAAAGGAGATTGAGAAGGGGCCTGGAGGACAAAGATTCTGAGATTGCATCTCAAATACTTGACCATATTTAACCACTGTTCTTTCCCCTGTCACCGTTACTCCTTTAATTATGACTGTACCATCACTCTCAACTTCACAGCTAAAATCTCCTGCAAGATATCAGGCAATAAAAATTATATATATATATATATATATATGTAGCTGGATAACATTTTAAAAAAAATATTAAATCAATATCTACTTTTCACAGTAAGACAAGGACGAAAGAACAATATACTTGCAACAGAAACCAAAAGAAATAGAAAAATAGCAAAGGATAAAAACAACTGGGAAAGTGGACTCTTTTTCTAAATTAAAGATATCATCAAACTTATTTAAAGAAAATAAGAGAAGTGGTTTGGATTCCATTACCAAGCAACATAACATAAAATTAATAAATCGATCTTTATTTCAGTACATCCATGAGTCATAAATTAACAAGAGGAACCAAATACTAAGACAATAACATAATCAAGAAATGAATTAGAGTTAGTTACAAAAATCTCCTTGAAGGTGGGCTGATCTTCATAAACCTCCCCTGGTATGAAGAATTACAAACTAACCCCCCCCCCCCCCCAATGTTTGGTTCTGTGTTACAGATACCCCGCGGACAGCAGGTGGGATTTGTAATGCAAAACCAAACAATGGTGGGGGCTGTAATTTTTGATATCACATTGATGTTTTCCAAAAGCGGATCAAACCCTAGCAGCTATTACGTAATAAACCCAATAAATTTTGATGAAACAACATAACAAGTCCACCAAGCAAGCACAAGTAACACAGTGCATTTAATTTTCACGAACAAAAATAAATAATAAATAACTTACTTTCTTCCCTTCTCACTCCAGGAAGGGACACACGGAAAAGATAGGAATCCTCAGACTCCCCGATGTCCATGAGTCCTAAAACAGGTCCCACAGGTCCTCTTGCAGCACTTCCGGTCACTGCAAATCCACATTTAACGGTAGCAACAAGGCTACCCCACTCTTCCTTCGAAGGGAAAGTGTGAAGGAATACCATTCCCTGATCAAGATCCTCCGCAGAACTATTAGTCATTTGTGATGGCTCTATAGAACTACACGATATGGGATTAGCATTACACGGAGAACAACTGAAGGGCATTGGAACAGAACTGAGACATTCAACATTGACATGCTGCACTTTATTATCAAGCTTTGATGTCTCTTGCAGTATATCATTGCATACGCTGGACAGGTTTTCCATTTCTCAACCTGCAGAAATTCGATATCTGATCGGACTTTTCACTACTACTAAAATTTACACAGTTTGTGCGTGCATTTACAGAGTAACACATAGAAAATCAGAAAATCCTAACCTGAACTACATTCAGCCACACCAAACGAGTTTTACTGCACTTGTGGTCACTCTACCTAAAATATACACAAATCAAATGACAAGTGTAAATCAATCTACATGATTAGTAATGGTTTTGCTAAACCCTATCGGGCTAAAATTTCGCTTAATAGGGACCTATATACAAGCTGAGAGATGAAAATGTATATCATATTATCATTAATCTTTTAGCATGAAATGTAGACACACCGATCAAGGAAAATTCTTATATGCAACCGGTGTGGATCCCATCTATATACACAAGTGAATGTCAAAACACCAAGTGTTACGTAAAAATATTAAAATATGACCTTAAAACCATTTTAACTAGATGCATGAGTGGGATCCACGCCAGTTATGTACAAGAGCTTTGACGGTAAAGATGATTAGTCAAATACTGGGTACGTACGTCATACGAAGCTCACAGAGAATATTCGAAGGCGCAAGATAAGTCATATTAACCAGCAAGAAAGGATGAAAAATGAGGAGTTACATTTTCTTCTCCACTCGTCAATACATGCAGTGAGCATTGATTGACGATTGAGATCAGGAAAAAGAAAAACTTATGATATGGAAATTTTTTTGAAGATTCTCTTTCCTTATCTCAATAGTCAACCGTCCACCAATACACATGGCGTGTATTTATGAGTGGAAGAGAAGATGAAGTACCATTCTCTAGCAGAGGATCCGAATTGAACAAATGACATCTATCACATAAGTCAACCAAAGTTCAGAATCTTTCTATGAACCCCTGCTATTTTCTTCATGAAAAAATAAATTAATAAATAATTAAAAATAAAGTAATGAAAATTGAGATGCTCTAATGCTAAAGCAGGATTTTGGACATTAATTACTCAGACACCAACTAGTCAAAAGAAAAACACTACCTGCTTTATTGGTCCAAAATACAGTCTGGTAAGAAATCACCAAAATAATAATAATAATAAATAAATAATTAAAAAACAATAATGAAAATTGAGATACTCTGAAGGTGAAGCAGGATTTTGGACATTAGTTACTCAAACACCAACTAGCCAAAAGAAAAACACAATCTGCTATTTTAGTCCAAAATACGATCTGATAGGAAATCACCAAAAAACAAACAATAAAATCCTAATTACAATTGCAATCATTAATATTGGCGAAAAGCTAGGTAAAATTTTACTACAATAATCTTTTGTGACATTCCATTTCTAAGCACTAATTCTTAGAGAAACTTGAAAAAAATTGACCACATTTTCAGAAGTGGGGATGCGCAGAATGATTTGACTTTTTCTCACATTAAACACAGTTTCTATCTGCTTACTTTTACAAAGAGACAGAACAGAAGCAGAAGCCCAGAAACATGTGTGATTTGCTTAATTTCAGCAACAAGTATAAAAGCAATTGCTTTTTATTTTTAATTTTTACAGCTCCGAAGATATAGAGTTCATTGCATGTCCAAATGGGGAAACGAGGTGGCGGTGAAAGGGAGGGAGAAAGGGACACGTACCTGCAGTGCCGTTGAGAACAGGGAAACAAGGGGCAGACCGGAATGCTGGAGTGGGCGGTGTCTATTGAAACTGATATTTGATTAAGTAAAATAAAAGTATGATCATGTATGAGGGTGGAATTCATTTTTTCCCCCGACTTTTCACCTCAAAAGTAAATTATTCCATAACTTTTCAATTTTTTCAATGTCATCCCTTTATATATATTTTGTTAGTCCTGCTCCCCCCCCCCCCCCCCGGCCCCAATTGTCACCCTTGTAATAACTAAACAACTCGAAAATCTAAAGAAATCAAAAGAGACGATTCATTTTAGTCCTCAAGTTCTTAATTCGTATTATTTCATGTGCATATTTTTCAATTATCTTAAATTTTATTCCTCATTTATTTTCTAGCACTTTCACCAATTAAATAGTATTTTTCTAACTTTCCACAAAATAAAAAACCAAACTTCATTTTGGAGTAATATTGACACCTATGATGAGAAATGGTTAAAACCTTTTCATTTTTTTTCTTTTTTAATTTTTTATAGAAAATGATAGATATAATATTTACATGTACCGGCATTTTTTTTTTACTTCTAGAATCAAAATCAAAGTGTATAATTAAAATAAATATATTTACATTACTAGGCCGTCACAGGTGTTCTCTTAGTTATTTCTATTAATTCAATTGTATGTACATTTTTTATTATTTTTTATTATAATCTTAAACATAAAAATTCATATATAATAATTGGTGACTAACAATAAGGACTTTCCATTTGTATGAAATAATAGAAGCAAGAAGTAAGCAAAGAAATAGACACATGTTGGACATAGTAATTTTAACGCTCATGCAAATGCTAAATTTCTTTTTAGAACACCCTAAAATTTAGAATCAAAATTTATTCAACGGTGTTAGTTTGAAATTAAATATTTGTAGTTTACTATTATAAATTAAATTTTAGGTTTTGAATTGAAATTCTGATGACTCAATTGAAAAAGAAGAAATAACCGATTGTCCAATAATTGAATTATTTGGTGTCAATTTATGAGAGTTAGAATTTACACGACCGAATTGAAAATTCAAGCTTAGAATGAGAGAATAGAAACTTAAGGACTTACAATTTTAGCGAGGGACCAAAATGAAATTGCCATAGAAAGGTGGGTGATAATTTTGAATTTCGAATACAGATAAAAGTTTTTTTCTAGGGGTATTTTAGATAATTTGTATCTTTTGATAGAAAATCGTCATATAGGAGTGATTGGAAGGAAGAAATAGAAGAAATTAAAAAATTCAAATACTAATTTACTTTCAAGATGAATAGCCGAGGACTAAAATGAATTTAACCCTCATGTATCATGTATTACTTTCAATTGTCATAGTGGTAAAATCAATAACTGATCTTGTTGCGTCAAGTCAAAATCCTCTGGGTTTCATTTGATTTTTGTGCGAAAATTGTTTCCCATATTCAAAAATAAAATTAATAGAAAATTGTATAAAACTTCTGTGATTCTGCAAAATCGTTGATTACTACCTTATGATTTAAAAAAATTTAAAAAAGCCCTCTTATTTTTTGAATTTATGCACGTTATTCCCTTGCAGTCCAAAAATAATGAAGTTTGCATGTGACGCCTGTATGGTGTGGGATTGTGTGTTTTTTGAACTCGTTTGACTTTGATTAGGTACCTAACTTTGTGAAAATGCCCCTTGTACCTTCTATATATGATTGAAAGGGTAATAGACTATGCATTCTCATTCTTGTTTGCATAATTGGGTATTGCTCTTCTACCATTTATGAGGTAGCCAGATTGCATAATTTTTTTCTTTTTAATTTTTATTAATTAGTTGCCTTCTTAGTGTTTTCCTCTCACTCTAAATGTTAAATTATATCTCTTTCATCTAGTTCCATGAATGAAGAATTTCTTAATTTGATTTGAGATGCACAAACTGAAATTTCTATGGCAAAAAAAAAAAAAAAAAATGCTGCAATTAGGATCATTGGGCCAACTAAAAAAACTATAGGAAAATTGTTCTCTTGTTGCCACTACGACAAGTGTCATTGGTTTGCATGGATTGAGCCTTATAGTGTGTTTGTGAACAATTCACAATCTAGCTCATCAAAAATCCCACATTTAGCGGAAGTGTAATCCAAGAAAGAAGGTGGGAACGACAGATTTGCAGAGATGGTTTTATTGAAGCAAGAGCTATCAGCCAAATTGCAAAAAGTTCAGAGCCCTCAAGGAATGTTTAAAACGTTGATTGCACTTGTAATTGTTTCATTGTTGTCGTGCTTTTACAATAGTTAGGTTAATGTGGTGTAAGAAAAATTGGAATATAAAATGAATATGTACATTAATGCAAAAAGTAAGTAATATTGCAGACTTCAAAAAATTGTTCTGTCATTACAAAATACATACTAATATGGTTGTGCATAGCACAACAATTTCAAAAAACAGAACACTAATGTTGTGCCAACACAACAATTAGCCAATAAAATATTGTTTTTGTGTTCATATTCTAGAAAGTGGCACAAAGAAAAAAAATGATCAAGTGTTGTTTCTTAGTTACACAATATTTGATTAATCAATAACTTCATTAGTTTGGGGATCAGATAAGCTTCTAACTCTAGATGATGCAAGTTGTTTTTGCCTGTAGGAGCAAGAGAACTATTTGCACCTTGAATTGTTGGCCTCCTAAAAGCATTTGTTTGTTGTGGTTGAGGCTGGGCAACATGCCTCTTGTCCCCTTTCTGCGTCGACAAAGCGTTGTGGTTCTTGTTATTTTCTTTTTCTTAGCAGCGTTTCTTTTGGGGCTTGTGTGACATTCTCTGAAGTTGTTTGGGTGACCTTTCTGACCTTTATAACTCTAAGTAATTATAACTAACCTTTCTCAACTTTAACTTTGGGTGAGGTTCTTTTTTTTTATAGGTTTTCTTATTATGTCCAGGATCCAAATATTTTGAGCATGTTGTGGTCAAACCTATCCTTAAGGACTCCCCTTTTCTTATTAACCCCCCTTTTTTTTTTTTTTGATCTACCTGCCTTGACCATGATGTGCACTGGATCCACTATTCCAAGTAGGGACTCCCCAAAAGCATGCATGCTAAGAATTGGCTTGATCATGTCATTTTATATTCTCAAGCAAATGTACTTCTTAAATCAATCATGCACATAATGATCCACCTCCAGTTTGTGGTAATTAATGATTGTTATTGCATGACAACATAATATCCCACTAGTTGGAATATTCTACAACTACAATGTCTTTCCTTCAAATACACCACATAATTCTCCATATACTCCCGTGCTCAAGTTGGAAACTAGTGTCTACTCTGCAGTAGTTGTTTCTCAATTCTTTTGCATACGTTTGGACAAACAACACCAGTATACCTTTCTTCCCTTTTGTTTTGCTTGTATCCTAGACATGCATGATTGTTTACTACTGAAGGACTCAAACATATTGTTTATGTTAGCATGATAGCATCACATTTGGTACTTGTAGAAAAACACTTTGCTCAATGATGGTCTTCTATCTCCCAAATCCACTCATAGGCAGTTTGCTCTGAATCCCTTTTAGGCATCACCCTTTCAATTGCTTTCATAACTCTTTGACGTGTTTTCACACTATATGTGGAGGCTGCCTTCAAAAGAAGTGTTTTTAGTTGTTAGCCCTTGAACTTCATTTTGAATTTATTGTAAAGGTGCCTCATGTAGAATCTATGTTCTGCATGAGGTGCATGGTATGCCACTGCTTCAAACAACCCTTTTTGTATGTTACTAATAAAAGCTTACCCCCTCTGCTTGTGACACCCCTCGGTTCAAGTTCAATAAAAGCTTTTCCATAAACATAAATGGATTAAAATAGGCATTGGTACCATAACAATCGTAGCAAGTCTCATCTTACTACAAGGAAACTATTACAATGGAGCCTCTTAAATCTTTTATTCAACTTGTAACCAACCCACTCTTCTACGCTTTCACTGTGTTACTCTGATATAACTGTATGTAAGAAGTGTCAGCACAACGATTGAGTAGGAGACTTTACCTAGCCATATAAGGTGCATGTATGTGTGGCTCAAGTGCACTTAAACACATAATCACATAATATATCACATAATTCGTAATGTCATAAATTCACAATTTAACATGGTTAGAAGCATAATACACATGAATCTAAGTAAAAACTATAACTTATGAAGATAAGTAAAGCTCCTACCTTTTATTCTCTTTCTACTTAGTCTATATATATATATATATATATATCTATATAAAGTGTTTTTCAAGAGTGTATGTATTTGTTTGTGTGTGTGTTTGTGTGTTGGAAATGGTAGTGGTGAAGACCCCTATTTATAGTGTTTTGCCCTAGAAATAGAAATATTATATTACGGTTTATCTAACATTAAATGTTTTCTTCCAATTAACCCTAGTTATTAAATGTGTTCACATACAAGTGTTGATCTATATTGCCCAACTGTTACCCTAATTGGTGTATATGTGCTACCCTAATGTGTTTATATATTAGCCTATGTTAAGAAGATGAATACATGTGTATGTTAGTAGGAGATGATCACTACATGTGTTGGGCTAATTGAACATGATTACTACAAGTGTTATAATAGGGTTATACAAGTGTGACCCTAATTTAGATGATTTGTGCCCTAGTTTATCCCATGTTAACATGATGCTTACAAGTGTTAGCTGTTTTCAGGTTTATCCATACAATTGATGATAAGATGAATACAAGTGTATAGGAGCATTTAATTGCATATCTTATCTAAGATTCTAGTATATCTTAGTGTATCTTATCCAGTCGTATCTCTAAGAAGTGTATAATAGCATTTCTTAATGAAAATGAAATTTTTGGATATAAATATATATATATAATGTCATTTTCATTAAAAAAATATGTATATATATATATAAAAATTCAAAAAAAACACACACACACACATATATATATATAGATATATTTTTCAAAATATATATATTTATACATGACTTTATGACAAATAATAAGTTGTAATTCTTGAAAATTCATTTATATATATATATATATCCATTTATATATATATATATATATATAAAATAAAATCAACAGTTATTACACCTATTTCTTATAAAATAAAATTAAAATGTCATACAATTCACATATAAAAAAATTAGGATGTGACACTCCTCATGTGAGCCTATTTCTCTAAGAAGCAAATTCGAAAACCAATTCCAACTGTCATATTTTTCTTTATCAAAATAAGCTATGGCAATAGGATAAACACTGTCCTTTCCCACTCCTACCCACAACATATAACAACTGACCCTTATAAAAACCTTTAAGAAAATACCCATGAACACCTATTAAAGGCCTACAACCATCGAAGAACCTATCCCTTAAGGTACGAAAGCAGAAATACATTATTTCCAAAATAGGGGGTTAAGGCCCTATTTTATTTAAGTTCAAGCAACTGTCTGGGTTGTTTGTGACCTTGTGAAACATTGTCACACAACCTATTGTGTTGCCCCTTATGTCTTCTTTAATGATGTCTCTTGCATAGCTTTTGGCCTTATACACCTTATGGAGGCTAACATCAACTTGCACATCTCTCCTAATCTTATTCTTCAAAGATTTCAACCCCTCATTTTGATTATCCCTAACCATGTTTTCCAATCTTTACGCAAGGTACTTATAAGTGACCTGTTTGTTACCTACACTACGTGCACATTCATACTCACCTTTAAGCGACTTCATTTGGAAAGTTGTACCTCTCATTATGTTGGAAGCATAAATTTTCCAATTACATCCCTGTTTATAGACATTAGTGGTTTTTTGTTTTTTATTCTTCAAGAATATTTTTAGATCCCACCCTCTTTTCGTTGTCTAATTCCTCAACACCTCCTCTCTTGTTGCGAACCTGAGGTCTACAAACAAATCTATATCCTTCATCTCTATTTCATCATTCCAAATGGGGTATAAAGCCCTATCA
Source organism: Petrea volubilis (assembly GCA_026212405.1). Taxonomy (NCBI): domain Eukaryota; kingdom Viridiplantae; phylum Streptophyta; class Magnoliopsida; order Lamiales; family Verbenaceae; genus Petrea; species Petrea volubilis. Next base: position 57,597 of record CM047875.1, on the reverse strand, counting down.
TCAACACTCCCTTTTGCTGACTCCAAATGATCATCATTTTAAGGTTCACTACACCACCACTCCCCTCAATGTGTACCCCATCCTCCTTAGTTTTGGCATTGGTTTCTGCTCTTTGTTTCCCTGCCACTTTTCCTTCACATATTCCTAAGGGTTTTGTACAAATTTTTGGGATAAAGGCAATTTATACCTCTACGTTTTGTTTTACTAGAAAAAAAATACCATGTCAAACAAAAACTAACATAAGAACCTCATATTTTTCAAAAGTAGAATAAAAATCGATTGTGTATTGTGTAAGGCCCTAAACCCTATAGTACTTAAATTCTAGTTTTACATGACTAATTAATTATGTTTATAATTAACTATTTAATGAGTGTTAACTAGGTCACTCTTAGGTGACTAATGATGAACTCTTTACGTTTGTGTAGTTAACCTTGATTGATTCTTTTTAAACATGCTAGATATCATAAAATCCCATTGGGACCACTATGTTATACATGTATTTAGCTATAATTGGCCTAAGTTAGCACTTCTTGAATAGTTGTCATACTCCTAAAAACATTTTTATGGATAAAATGCCACCTCGAGCTAACATTTGGCAAGTTTTTAGTACATCTAGGACACTTATCATGCATGCGCATAGGGATGAGGGAGAAAGCGACACCTCGTGCAAACACTTTTTGCGCATACGCATATGGATGAGTAAGGAAGTGACACGTTGTTCTAACGCTTGTCACATAAACACATAAGGATGAGTGAGGGAGAGACACGTCGTGTTAACACTTGTCACACATGCATATAAGGATAAGTGAGAGAGAGACATGTTGTGCTTACACTTGGCACCCTTAGAGTAAGTTTAAGACACTTGTCTGTGGCTCATTGTTGGATTGGATAACATACACAACGACAAGTGGCAATGAGATATAAGATGTGAATCCTCCAAATGACAAGTGTCAAACATGCATCACTTGTAGAGATGACTCACCTTATGTACATTTTGTGAAAAGTACTCTTATCTACACATCAAGCCCACATTTCCCCTATAAATAGCCTTCAACCTTGAGTTCCAAGATGCACACACACTTCAAACTCATTTCTAAAGATACACACTTCACTTTACTAACATGAAGAAGGGAGAAAGATTGGATAACATGCACCAAGACAAGTGGCAACGAGATATAAGATGTGAATCCTCCTATTAATAAGTGTAAAACATGCATTGCTTGTAGAGATGACTCACCTTATGTACGTTTTGTGATAACTACTCTTATCTGCACCACAAGCCCATATTTTCCCTATACATAGCCTTCAACCTTGAGTTCAAAGATGAGCACACACTTCAAACTGGTTTCTAAAGACACACACTTCACTTTATTAACAAAAAAAAAAAGAACAAAGATAGTTTACCTAAGGTAAGAGCTTTACTTATCCTCATAAGTCATAGTTCTTACTAGGATTCTTGTGTATTGTGTTTCTAAGCATGCTAGATTGAGATTTTAGTTTGAGTACTATTGCTACACGTTTTCATGCAACTAGGTCTAGGTTTTCTATGTAGGATTCATGTTAAGTGCATGTTTTTCTAGACTATATTCGATATCAATCATGTTCTTAGTTCAACTTTGAGTTTTTTAGCGTATCTTTGATGTCAAAACTATGTTCTTAGTTAAATTTATGTTTCTAGTTTATATTCCAAAGCATGTTCTTCACATATCAATATGTGGTACTTGAAAACTTGTTGCACATGAATAGGTCCAAATGTGTTCGGAGAGGATGGGGCTGAGTTTGGTCTTACAACAATGGGCTTGTCGGTCTTAAAGATTCTCGCCATCCACGGTCCTAATCCCTCCGCACATGGATAGAGTGTTGCATGTGTGAAGTGGGTCGTAGAATGAGGCATATACTCGAGTTATAACCAACATGGTGAATAAGGTGGGAATTGTGGTATTGATGTGTGTATAGGAGATATAAAGTGAGGATCTTGATCAAAAAGGTAAGAATGTGACTTATGTGTCATATTGTATACGATCACTTATATCACACACGAACACATTATTATGCTAAGTAGACCTCTTACTCAACCATGGTGTTGTCGTCTCTTATGTACAATTTTAGGCAAAGAAAATGCAGAGCACAACGAGGAAGGTATTGCAAGATATTTTGAAGCTTTTAGTTAGATAGAGCTTACTTTCTTCACTAATGTACCATCTTTTGTAATAGAGTAAATTATATTAACCACCCCAGTCTTTGCGGTGTTTTGGACTTTGGTACTCAACTTTTGTAAATGTGCGTTTAACTACCCAACCTTTATCATTGGTCTACTAATGATCTTTTTTTCACTATTTCGATTGAATATTTGTAGAATATTCGGGAATAATATGTGGAATATTGAGGAATATTTCACTGGAATAATATAAAAAATACCATAAGTGCATAAATGATAAAGGTTAGGTATCAAAACTCACATGTACAAAGGTTCACTCCAAAGGTTGGGGTGCTTAAGTAATTTACCCTTTTAATAATGATAGTCTAACTATGTTGTGTTGGTTTTATTGTATGCTTGAGTCTGAATGATTGTCTTGTTGAGGAAACGAAAGAAGTTGATTTTCGACCGTGAGATATTACTTGTGTGTTAAATGTGAAAATTATTGTATTTTAGCGACTGAAATGATTTTTTTACCCTTACAATTTATTTTTTTTATTTTTCATTTTTTATTTAAAAAATAAAAAAAAATGACCCAACCCCCTCTCCCCTCAAGCACCCCTACCCTACCCAATAAGAAACCAATCCAAGCCCTCTCTATCTAAGCTGATTCATCTTTTTCTTCCAACCCAAAACCCTAGCCCCACCCCACCCCTTCATCACCCCCCTCTCTCTATACATATCATTCTTGCTCAATCTCTCTCTATGTCCTTCCCCCTCCCCCCCCTCTTAGTCCCTCTCATTCTCTCTGTCCCTTTCTCTCTCAATCTCTCTATGGCGGTGAAATCGGAGGGTGGCAGTTAGGAGACTCTCTTTCTCTCTCTGTCTCTGTCTCTCTCTCTCTCTCTCTCTTTGTGGCAGGCGGCGGCAACTGATTTTGCGTGTGTATATGTACAAGATTTGTATATATATATATATTATGTAATGATTTGTGTGTGTATATTTGTTATGTATATATGTATTTATAAATTTAAGTCAATATATTCAAGTATAAAGGGGGGGGGGGGTTAACTTGTCTTTTTATCTTTATTTCACTAAAAGCTAGCCCTAGGGGGTGGTGTGCTAATTTTGAAAAACATGATACTTTTTTTTTCCACAAGGTTATTTTGCTGGTTAGACATAACCTAGGGGTACAAATTGCATTTTGCCCTAAATTCTTACTTTGATCAGGGGGCTTAGACTAAAAAATGGCATCATACACAGGGCCCGCTATGTACTGTTACATCTATAACAAGCAACTAGATTCACTTGATGAATTAGAGACATCTTCTATACCCCAATGCCCTCCTTGCCACCCAAGTCATTACGAATGTTCACCCCGTTACCCTTGTCTACCCTAACACTCTGATGTACCCCAAGAACAAACTCTTCATGCCCACCACAATCTACATTATCATTGAGATCAACAAAATCAACCAAACTATCAATATCAACATTTAAATTATCACAAGCATCATCATTCAATTCAACATCATCATCCTCTTTCGCATTATCATTCAAAACAACATCATCATTTTCATTTACATCTTCATTTAAATTGTGAGACATTGAATATGTTCGTACATCTTTTTTATTTTCTCGTAATTACTATTTTTATTTCAAGATAGACATATATTTTATATGGATGTTTACGAGGATAACTTATTCTTTATTATTTCTTTATTAATTTATTGAAATGTCCCTATCTTATTTTCTTTATCATTTCTTTTGTCTTCTAAATTTATTTATTACCTTGTGACTTGGGGCCAATCCTAATCTGAATAGGATTAGTTACCCAACACTTTGAGTTAATCCTAGCAAGATTAGGATTAAAAAGAAGGGCCAAACCATGTGAGGTTCATAAGGGTCCATCTCAAGGCTGACCTAGAGGTATTTATTCACACATTATAGAATTTTAGGGCACAAACGATTAAAATTAGTAACCCTTTTGAACAAGACCTTTGTCTCAAACCCGATGTACATATTTAGTACTATAAGGCTTGTCGAGGTTGGACTCAGAGTCGATCTAGTACAAATCAACATGGCTATGTTTCACCTTATTCTGGGTATAATTGGTTCATGAAAATTATACCCACAATGACTATAGAGCAAACACATTAACTTTCAGCTGTCGGAAAGGGGAAGCTATTTAGTCTTTGGTAATGCAAAGCATCCACACACGGGTTGAAACCCTTTGCTTTTAGAAGTGAAACCCTTAAGGGCTATTAGAAAAGGATGTGACCTCTATTTGGCTTTCATCATGTATTCCTAATAGAAGGTTGAGGATATTGAGAATGTCCTTATAGTTGCAAATTTCCTGATGTATTTCCCAAAGAATTACCCAGAGCACCTTCGAACTATTAGATCGAGTTTAAGATCAACTTGATGCTGGGATCAATGCTAATGTCAAACACTTTATGTCGATTGGCTCCAACTGAGTTGAGAGAGCTAAAGACTCAATTGTAGAATTTAGTCGATAAGGAGTAGATCAGGCCCAATGTTTCACCATGGGGTGCTCTAGTACTATTCATGAAGAAGAAGGATAGAAGTATGCAATTGTGCATCGATTACCACAAAATGAACAAGATTATGATCAGGAACAAGTACCCCTTTCTTAGGATCAATGACTTGTTTAATCAACTGAAATGAGCTAAGGTATTCTCGATGATATACCTAAGGTTCGAATATCACCAGGTCAATATCAAGGTCAAGGATATTTAAGGAGCGGCCCAAGCCAACACTGGCTTGCATCACACAACACAACTCATCTGGCACTTCTACTAGGCAGCGTGCTGGAGCGTAGCATGACAAACGGTGTCTACTATCACTGCTTATTTGTGTGGAATAATAATAATACACTGTGTAGGTGCTTTTGGGCTTCAACAAATCAATTTTGCATCTGGAAATCATTAGAGCATCATATACATTGAATTCAAGGATGAACAAACTGAGATTTAAGCATGAAAATGAAAGTGAAGAGAAGAGATTTACTAATAGAACGCTGGTCCAAGGGAAACTGGACACGTTTCCCACGCTCTCCTTCGGCCGCCTCTCTCTCTCTCTCTCCAAAACACTCTCTCTCGGCTCTTCTCTCTCTCTCTCTCTCTCGATTCCAAAACACTCTCTCATACCTATTCTATCTCTCTCTCTCTCTCTCATGCTGACTTTATCTCTCTCTCTCTTCCTCATGTCGACTCTATCTCTTTCTCTTCCCTCTAGGGCTTTGTGCCACAAAATTCATTAATGCAGTATTTTACATCGCTACACTAGGATTAGGATGGCCTCCCAATGCTATTCAAGCTAGAATATAATCTAACTAGAAACCAATTGGGCTTACAATCCTACTCTAACTAGGATTATCCCATGACCACAATAAAATAAAATAAAAATAAAAATAGATGAGAAATTGAAATATTCCCGATGAAATAAAATGAATAAATAGATATATAATCCACAAAATTATTTATTGACAATAAAATTTAAAAATATAAATAAATGAAGGAAAGAAAAGAAAAAAATTAAAAATTCGAGGTCTCACATCCTCATGTCCTTAGAAACGGTTTTGTCCCCAAAACTTGCAATATCTTAGGTCTTGAAAAGACCAAGGTTATGGTTGTGCATGGTTTCCACCGATTCCCATGTTGTTGCTCATTCTGTGTGATTCAACCACTAGGCATTCACATATTGTATAGTTATTCTCTCCAGGACTACCTTTATGTGATTGATGATTCTCAATTGAAGTTCCACATATCTGAAGTCTTCTTGGACCACTAAGGGCTTTGGTTCAAGTAGGTAACTCAGTTCTGGTAAATACTCCATCAGTTGCGAGACATGTAACACGTTGTGGATTTGAGACGTGGAACATGTTTTGCAAGCTAATTCTCTAATTCTATCAAGTACTTCATATGGCCCTATAAATCATAGACTTAGTTTGCTGTCTCTTCTAGTGTGCATAATTCTACATGTTGGCAACATCTTTAGATAGATTTTCTACCCTTTTGGAACTCCAAGGGTCCTTCTCTTATCGTTAGCCAAACTCTTACATCGATCTTGGGCTATCTTGATTTTATCATAGATGATGGCAACATTCTCCATTGTCAACTAGACTAGCTTAGGTTTGGCGATCCATTTCTCTCCCACTTTGTCCTAACATAAGGTGTGATTTGTACCTTCTTTTGTATAGAGCCTCATAAGGTGCCACACCTATGCTGTTGTGGTAATAATTATTTTAGGAGAACTTGATGAGGGTCAAATAGTCACCTAAGTTGCCCTTGGACTCCAAGACACATGCCTAAAGTATGTACTCTAGCATTTGGATGGTTCTCTTTGACTGGCCATCAATCTGTAGATGCTAAGCCTTGTTGAGTTCCACCTCAATTCATATGGCTCGTTGAAGACTCTTCAGAATCTGACATAAATTCTGGGTCTTGGTCAAACAAGATGCTTGTAAGTACATGGGCAACCTCACAATGTCTTCTAGGTACAGTGAAGCATAATTGTGGGTCTTGGTCAAACAAGATTCTCATAATTATTTTAGGAGAATTTGTTGAGGGTGTAGGTGTTCCATATCAGAAGAAAATGCGCATACTTCGTGAGTCAATCAAGTATAATCCAAATAGCATTGCACATATGGTGCATCTTAGGTAAACCTACCTAGGAATGGCAATGGGTCGGGTTTTGCGGGTCCCCGACCTGGACTCGACCCGCTCAGGGTGGGTTTGGACCCATAAAATTAGGTTCGGGGTAGGTTACGGGTCTAGAATTCTAGACCCGCACGGGTTCGGGTCAGGTCTCGGGTTCATTGGAACTCGACCTGTATATGTATATTTAATATTTATAATATAAAATGTATAATAAATATAATTAAAAAAATCATAAAAATTAAAAAAATTTCAGATCTAGATCTATATCTTTTCCCATTCTCAATCTCACTCTTTCTCTCTCCACCTCTCATCCCTACAGCCGACCGTCATTAATCCTCACAGCAACAGCAATCAAGCCAGCCATCCGCCACCCAGCCCTCTTCTGCCCAGTAGTTCCGCAGCCTAGCCTCTCATTGCCCGCCCTCCACCGCCCAGCCCCGCCGCTCAGTCCTCTACTGCTCAACCCTTGTTTGCCTAGGCAAAACATGCTTCTCTTGCTTGTCAATGTGCCATTTATTATTCTATATGCTTCTTGAAGTTCTTTTAACTCTATCTATGACGTTATTTGATGATTTAGGTTGTCATTGGATCAGAATTTGTAAATTCGCCGAAGTTTATAACTTGTGCATAATTTGTATTTAAACCTTTATATAGCCATCTTTTATATGGTGATAGTGTTGAAGCTTTATTTCTATTGGCATATCAAGAGTTTTATGGCATTTTTTAATCTAAGGTTCTGTTACCTCATCTAATTAACAGGGATTTTCTTACTGTAATCCAACCGTCTTAGTGCAGTGAGTGTTGAAACCTATAAGGATTGTATGTTTTATCCTAAACTCTTAAAAATTTGGTATTTGGTAATATCATTTCTCTATCTATTAGTTTGAGAATGTTGTTTTGGACATTTGAAGTTGATTATTATTATTTCATTTGAATATGTTTTATTAGATTTTATGTACCATTTGAATGTTTTCTTTTATTAAGTTTCATGTTTTCTTTTATTAAGTTTCTTGTACAATATAAAAATTGTTGTCTCAAAAAAAGTTGTTAAAAAATAAAAATTTTAATTATTGGGGCGGGTTCGTGGGTTGGGTTTAGCGGGTATGCGGGTTAGGTTTGGCGGGTTGGGATGGATTTATGAACCTGGCGGGTTCAATGAGTCCAACCTGTCGGGTTCAGGTCTCACACGGGTCGGGTAGGGTCCGGGACCTGCCAGGTCTGGGATGGATCCCGGGTCTAAAAATTTATGGCGGGTTGGGTCTCAAGTCTGTCCAAACTCGTACCAGACCCGACCCATTGCCATCCCTAATCCTACCATGAAATCCCTGGATGCATCATATTTCCATTATGGGATCCCTAATTGTTACAGTAGACCTCCTGATCAATGGTACTTGGCTTTCATCTACTCACATACTAGGCATCTCGTTACCTAACTAGCCACATCTCTCTTTATTATGGCCCACCAGAACCTCTGCTTTAAGTCTTGGTGTATCTTGGTACTTCTAATATTAATGGAGAACTTTGACTTGTTTGCCAATGATAGAATCTTACTCCTAAGCTCTTCATCCTTAGGAATGTACAATCTTAATGTCACATAGAGTGCTTCATTCTCTCCGATATAAATGTCAGCTAAACCTCCAGTTCTAGTCTTCTCCTTGGGCTTTTCTAACTTAGGGTCGGACCATTGGGTAGCTTTATTCTCTCTAAAACATGAGGTGCCATTGTGATGTATGTACGTGCATATTGCCACATAAATGCCAAACATATAATCACCAAATTTCACATTCTTATCTCTTCCACCTCAACAGGCGGCTACCTTATCACGTCGTGTCGTTATTCCTAACTAAATACTCCAAATCCCAACCAAAACTCCAGTGGCCATATTCCGGGTATATGTCGAATATCCTATGACCCACTTCAATACATAGACTCTCCATCCAGGCAATGAGGGATTAGGCAACGATGGAGGGTCGAGAACAAATTTAAGACCGACAAGCGCTATGCCGCCCGGCCGAACTCAACTACATCCACCCTTATCACTTTTGGGCCAAGCATGAACACATAATTTTCATGTATTTCACATACTTTCACAAATTTTCAACATATTCAGTACATTTCCAGATGGTTTTCAGCATAATTTCAACATAGTTCAAGCATAATTTCCAACTTATATAAACAGAATTTTCAGTGTATGAAAATAGAAATTTCAGCTTATGCAAAATAGAATTTCTAGCTTGTGAAAAATAGGATTTCCATCTTCTATCACATAGATAAGACCTTAGCATAGTTACACATAATTCTAGCATAGTTCACATAATTTCCAGCATAATTTCCATCATAAATTCTCATAAACACATAATATGTATATAACTAAATCACTATGTACTCCATTAGAACCAAGATAGTAACTAACTTGTAGTTACATCCTATGTTCTAGTATGGGAAATAAAGTGTTAATACTACATGAAACCCTAACTCATGCAATAGACAAAATTCCTACCTTGTATAAAGTACTTTAAGTCACACTCACTTCCACAAGGTATAATATCTATGAATTAAAGTAAGAACCTTTACTTATGAAATTAAGTAAGGTCCCTACTTTAATTAAATATTCTTCTACCCTTTTCAAGAGTGTTTTATGGAATTAAGGGCATGTATAGAGGGCTAATATGTATGTAGGTATGTAAAAAGAAGGGTTTATGTATATATATATATATATGTGTGTGTGTGGGTAGAAGATGTACTATAAATATGAAGTGTTTTGTGGGTTGAAAGCAAGATGAGTGTGGGTGGGTGTGTCTTAGGCGTGATTTAGTGCGTGTGTGGATGTGTTTGTGTGTGTTGTGGGATGAAAATGAAGTGCTAAATTCCCTATTTATCCCCATTTATAGTAGTTGTGCTAAGAAACAAGATTATTAAATAATTAAGTCATTTTCTAATTATTATCATCTTTCCACCTAAGGTTACAACTAAGGGTTATAATAAATGAAATCTTCGAACTCAATGCCCTAATTTGTCTTAAGTGTTGGTCTAATTGCATGATTCATAAGCTATTCAAATATAAGTCTCACAAGTGTGTACAAATCAAGAAGAAAGCTTACAAAGTGTAAAATTCATTAAATGTTAGGAAGATTGGGGAGCAAGACACTCATACACACCATATATTTATCATATATATATCAAAAAATTCGTGCCCCCTCCCCTCTTTCTATATTTTTAGGATATTTTTACACATAGTATAATTATTCCAATATTTATTATGAAAAATACCTAAAGAAATAAAAATATAATCTTATATATTTATTTATATAAATTTTTGAAATTATATATATACACATATATAATACAAGATATTTTTGTATATATGTCATAGTCTTAGGACCTAGCATTTTAAAACTAATTATTTCAAAATAATTATTATAGTATGAAAATAACATATTTTAATGACAATAATATTAACAAGATGTTTATAGAAAAATTAATCTAACCCTATATATATATATTTGTGTATCTATATATATATGTATCTTTGAAATTTGTGCATTTTATGATTACTAAATGAAATAGGAAAATAATTCCAATAATTGTGCATGTTGTGAAAAATAGACATATATTACAAAGTATTTATTCCAAGAAAAATGCTTCTTAATATGCATAGATTGATCATATAAACATTTAAATAGTACATATTTAAGCATCAAATAATAAATAGATAACATAGAAAATGCAAGAGAAAATTGGGTCCTTACATATTATATATAATACATATGTAGATATATTGTTCTTTAAAATACATGTACGTAAATATTTAGCATATATGTATTATTTAAAACAATTTCTAGTTATACATAATATTTTCTAATATATATATATGTATTGTAATGTATTATTCTTATTTCATGTGTAAGGTATAATTCATAAAAATCTAATAAAAATCTGCAATTAATGATCATTTCTTATCTTATCTAAGATTTTATTTAGAATAAGGATTTAATGAATGAAAATAACCTATTTTCTTTCTTGAATATCCTATATTGCAGAATGATCCTATTTATCTATATTTTCAAAAATACACTTTATATATATATATATATATATTATTTCGAAAATCTACAAATATATATTCCGAAATATAAAAATACTATATATATGACTTTATTACAAATAATTCTTATCATTATAATTTTGAAAATGCATGTATAGAATTATATATATATATATATATATATTGATTTATATATGTAGGATCAAATGGTTGGTATAAAAACATAGTAGTTATTACACATTTCACATATAAGATAATAAAACACTAAACAATTTAATCACATAGTTCACATATAAAATAATAATCACATAAAACACTAAATAATTTAATCATATAATTAACTTTTAAAAATACCTATAAATATCAGGTCATTATAGTTACCATTGCGACGTGGATCTTACGCTAACTACAAATATATTTATTAAATTTCAAACAAAATTATACCTATGAGCCTTCCGTTTGATACATGGAATTTTCATATTCAAGTACAAATCATTCTTGAGTTCCCGATTTGATCTTGATCATCCGAACCGCATCCTCAAACTCAATCCTCTTAAACCCGAACATCTCCACACAAATTGGAGCCCAAGTGTTCTCCCTCTAAAGATAGTCCACACGAACGGATCTCTTCGGGTTCTCGATTCTATGTTGGAATTGGATCGAGAATCATGATACCAAATATGAAACCACATATATTCTAACTTTTAGAATAATTCCTAAACTCTTTTAGGAATAATTGAGAAGGCTGAATATATTTTTAAGTATGTATTAATTCTATGATCATCAATTGATCAAGAAATAAGCGCACATTCATGAATCGAGTAGGGGAGAATAAATGTATCTTCAAAGGACACCATAAGAGCATGTGATAACCATTGCCAACAGTGGCACACGCACATACCTAAAAATGAAAACTCATGCACACACTCTCACAATGTGTGTATGTGTGTCTGTGTGCATCAACACTATCATGGTCATAAGCTATTGTACATGAATTAGAGAAAATCTTATTCCTCTCATAGCCATGTACTACTTGTAGTAAGTCTGAAAAATATATTTCCATCATCTCAAGTCCTTCTAGTTTTTGTCAACACACTCACATATATTATATTATCATGTGTATATAGAATATAAATGATTCTTTTAACCGGCATCCAACTCTGTGGAGATAGATCCCCATTTAAATTATACTTTTGATTAGGATAAAAATCATATTCTTATAATAATCCTAAATTAATTAAATCTCTATTTTATTGATTTAATCAATTAATTCTAAATTAATTGATTTCTCCATCAATTTTCATAAATTGATTTTATCCACCAATTCAATCAATTGGCATGGACTTAAAGTCCATTAAAACTTTAATTTTATTTAATTAAATTAACTATTTAATTTATTCGAGCCCATTAATTAATTTAACTAACTCTATTGATTAATTAATATCCAATTAATTGAAGGACTAGACTCTAGAGCCCAATTAAATTAACTATTTATTTTAACTTAATTAAATCAACTCCTTGATTCAATTAATTAATCAACTTAATCGATTGAATATATACAATCTAAATTGATTAAATCAATACTTTTATTTATTGTAATTAAACATTTCATATGCATTTAGGAGTTTATCTATTCATTTCTATGTGACTCCTTGGGTTCACCAATCATTTAGAAATGGGCTTGCAATTCGTTGCGATTTTTTAAGATGATACATTCATCAATCAATTTAATTAAACTCATTTAATTAATCACTTATGAATTAGAACCCTTTCGAATTCATAATACCCATCTATCGTAGTCGATGTCCAACAACAAGTCCACAATGCCTAGTCATTAGGTGAAGTATAATGCGTGAACCTATCTGCTTACGAGCACCATGCAAATACATTCCCTTCATTATCTAATCACCCGACTGAGTCTTAGGATATAGGATTTATCAAAAATTCTTTTAACATCAATTCTATGATTCTTATTTATAATTACTCTATTCGACAATCGATCTTAAAAATTGATTTCTAATCGTTGTCTCTACCGTGGCCACAAATTTCCATAGACTAGTTAAAATAAAACACATAGGAGATTCACTCATAAATCGACTCTCACAAACCTTTATACATGGGAGATCTATACCCAACAGAGGTGCCTTAAGACCCACCATGGGGCCAGTGTCTATATCATAATATCAATACACATGTGTAAGATTACTATGGAGCCTCAAGTCAAATGACTAATTAATGCACATCATAAGCTGAGGAAAAAATCCTAATTCGATGTGCAACTAGTGCTCCCATTTAGGTGTTCCTCAGTGGTACCCTTAGTGAACTTATTTTCTAATGAGTACCTACTTATGCATATGAATGTCTCTACATTCGAGGTCTATGAAACAAGACTCTTTCATTTTGAGATATGACATAAGTGCTGGTCTTAATCCAAATCATGTTAATACCCCTAGTATTTGTTAGACTCATCAACTTGGAGTGATTTAGATCACGCTTTAGAGACTTGTTTCAAGATCTCCATCTCTATGCGAGGCCAAGTCCCATAGCCTTATGTGATCTAGGAGTTTCAATCATATGTGTATAGATTAAACTTGAGAGTATAACTTACACATTATGATGACGGTAGCCAAAAATATAAACTTTCATTTCTATTATTAGTCAAAAAGACTATTTGTTACAAAGAGTATTTAAAAGTATCACCAATCTCATTAGCTTGTTGGGCACTACTCTAATAATTTCCCACTTTCCCTAAAGTCAATGCCCCTTGGTTTGAAGTCCATCTCCCAAAGATGTTCTTTAAGAACCTCATGGCTAATGAAATGATTTAGTAGGTTTGCCATGTTTAAATATTGCTTAAACCATCGATTTATCTAATCAGATGGCCTTTTTATTCTATACGCTTTTATAATATTTGTGCTTGAATCTTTGATGAGATCTTGACTTACATAGGTGTCGTCCCAAAAATGACGACATGCTTGGCAATGCTAGGAACTTTTACATCCAACAATCGAATAAAAGTTTGTCCATCCAAGACACTTTGTATGCAGATATCACTTATGTTAATGATCTCTACTTCAACAATCAAGTCAATCATGGTTTCTAATTTGGAACTTTTCCAAATAACCATGTCACTACAGGAGCAGAGTTCAAATTCTAGTTGTCCATATTTGATTTGGAGAAACACAATCGGAAAAGCCCTCGAGTTTCAATTCTCCATTTTTGTCATATTCAAATTTTGTATCCTTGGTACTCTTCTAGTACTTTAGGATAAACTCGATAGTGACGTGGTGACTATCACCATTTTTTACTAGAATCAACTAAATATGCTTAAAGCATACATGATTCTAATCGAGTACATAGCACTGTATACTAAATGCTTCCAAGATGGATGCACTAGGTATGCAAGATAGTCTATATCTCTCCTTATTATAGTGTGTGCACTTTAACCTAGAGAGATATCTGTGTAGTTGGAATCTTCACTTAGATTCCTCCATACTAAATCTTATTAGTATCAAAAACTATGCACATAGATTGAAACTGTTGATATTCCCTTAGATCTATCTATATACACCTTCAAATGAATGACACTTTCCCAAATGCCTTTTGGAGAACTAGGCAGACAACTATGCTCTAATTGATTTCCAAACATTATCTCATCTTAAATGAGAAGAATGTCATCAACTTAAAGTACAAAAAATAGAATGGTCCTTTGACTAGCCTTTATGTAAATGTGATGTTCATATGCGTCTTGTGATAAAGTCAAACCTTTTCACTATCAAATCGCATAAACCAACTCCAAGATGCCTGATTAGGTTCAAATAATGGTCCTGGAGTTTACAAACTATTTTGTTTACTCTTACTGGATATGAAGCCATTTTAGTTGCAATAAATAAATGTCTTTTTCAAATTTACATTTGAGAAGTAGATCTTCATATCCTTTGCTAAATTTGATAGTCAAATTATTTAGAATAGTAAATTCAATCCAAATGATTTTGTGAATGTGTTTCTATTGTTTGTGGGGTCAAAACCTTTGTTCTTGAACTCCTTCAAAAATTGTGATCCCTCCATATTTATTTTAGTAGTAATCACTCACGAGGGACATAACGTTTTCTTTGAAACAATTTGTTCAAAAGGATCAAAAAAATAATATCTAAATGACACTTTAAGATATCCCACAAATTTGTACAAGATGGATATCGCTTCCAATTTATCCCCCACTAACTTCTCAAATTAAGTGAAAATCTTTGAATCTTCAAGTAAGATTAGAAAGGCGACCTTTTATTGTCACATCTGTTTGACATTTGGACATTGCCTGGATGGGTACTACTCTTAGTATCCTCCACAACAAGTTTCTAGGGAGTTCACCTTAGAAAGATAAAGAAACAATTGTGAGACTGTTTAAGAGTGAACTATATTTCTCCTTATAAAGCTCACTATGAGAGAATCCTATTATCTTTAAGGTGATCTTAGAATTCATTCCTGCTAAATTCTTTGAATAATTCAAAATATTCCTAGTCTTTGTGCCTCATTAGTTACATGCCCGTTATGACCTAGGTCATTGCTATATGTAATAAAGTCTAGGTACTCATCGCGCACACTAACACTTTAGTGAGCTTTTAACATCCTTATAGATCATAATCCAATTGATGCTTTGGTTTGTTGACTTTGACTTTAGTCATTTATTCCCTTTGAATAGGATACACAAGTAATTGATTCCTCTAGATTCATCTAAAGGATAGATCTTAAGAAAGTCCACTTGTATGTTCCATTCGTTGGATTTATATCCAAGTCAAAAGTCTTAAGTTAGTTGAGGGTGGATCATCTTATTTGCGTTTGTTTGCTTGTTGAATTTTCAGGACAATATACTGGAGATCAACTTAGATAAAGTCCACTTAGTAATATTCCATTTGATTAGTCAAAGTAATCTAGGAATATTAAGGGACGTTTATTTAACTTTATCCTAATATAGTCCTTAGGTACCAAGTGATCTTGTCCTATTAGCCATTGAAGTAACATTGCTTCTTAGCTTTAGGACGTACTCTACATCACTTAGTGTATGCGTTCATATCATCACTTGCAACCCTTTGCATAGATGAGCTATAGAACTACAATTAATCTTAAGATTAATTTTTCATAACTTTCTTGGTTATCTTATGCAACAATTTGCATAGATATTCAGTAGGCCAACAATTAATATCCTAGAAATGTTCATTAATCATGAGATTAACTCATCGCACTGGCTTCTTGCCATCTTTACAACACATTGCAGTGACAAGCGCTATAGTGGGTATCTAATACCCAAGAAGTACTACTAATCAAAAGATTAACTTCGACAAGCATTTCTTTTTGAGAGAAGTGCAAGACTTTACATGCAATTCCTTTATCCAATGTCCATACTTCTTACAATAGAAAATGCATCTTGTGCTCAATGGGCCTACTCTTAACTATTCATTCGTCTAATATTTTCATACCCTTATAGGAACCCTTTCCCATTTGGTTCTAAAACTTCAAAAGTCATAGAGGCAATTGTTAGAACTAATTAGCCATTTTTAGCAAGTTTCAAGAAATTCTTGAAATCTTTTTCCATGACCATGATTGGGATCGTGTGATTCTAGTTTTGAAGTAAGATTATGAGTGGATCAATAAATATTTACAAAGTAACAATATTTGCAAATACAAGCAGAAAAATAAGCATACATTCGATTAATAATATTGTAAATATAATATTGTCTTTAATCATGAGTTACCTCCGACTATTTTATCAAAATCATATGACCTTCACATAGGAATTCGAAGAAAATATATTTTCTTTAGTGGGTATCAAGATCTCAAAGTGTTGCAGTTGGACACATGACTCATGAGAAATCCAATCAAATCCTTCGGGTAGGCAACAACCTTGCCAATTGCATATGAGTTCAGCCCTTGATTTGTTTTGCCTCATTTTTCCTATGGACCTTCGACTCATGAAACATGCATGCCAATAGACATTAAGTGGAACCCACCAATTCAAGTTCTCGTTACATCAATTAGATCGTACTAAAACTCGTGAGACCATGCCGTAACCAAGATAGCGAAAACCCATATCTTTATACTTATATATCAATCACAACTTTTAGCGGTTATTGTTTTCCACAACTCGTGAGACAATGCAATAACTGAGATAGCAATTACAAGTTGATACCTATTGATGGAGGCCATAGACCATTGAAATGCCCTTTCAATGTTTGCCCATTTTAACTTAATATTAAATTAGAACTTGAACTATTCAAGTAAGGGTAAATTATTTGGGTATATATGCAAGACCTCATCAAATCCACATTTATTATTTTATTTAGGTTATCTATCTTATGCATGCATCAAAATACATTATAAAATAGACATCATAAAGCATAATAAATAAGTCCTAGCATGCTCCTAATCTTGGATGATCAAGGGACATGTCCTAAGTGGCCCATGAGTGCCAATCATATGGACCTGAGGTCAATCCAAGGTATGCGATCAAATAATAAAGAAAATAAATCCCTATATATACATTAAATGTATCCCATACATTCATGGACCTTGAATGCTTCTTGCTCCTCGCCTTCTTGAAAAATCCATCACCTATGAACTATCTTCACCTCTTAAGTATCCTACTCTCATTACATCTCTGAAGTAAGAAACCTTGAATAAATTCGAGGGGAGTACATTTAAGGGGGAGAAGAATTTTACATCAAGAATAAAAGAGAGAGAAGTAAGAGACAAGCAGGCCCGTTAAAGCCAATCACATTACAAATAAATTAACCATAACGAAAAGGTCTAGGCTCCTTTAATCATCCCATTCATCACATGAAAAATTAGGATTCTAAATTCCTAATATGATTTGGATTTTCCTAATCCTTATTTAATTAGGATTCTCTATTCCCAGTTGAATATGGACTTCAAATTCAAGTTTGACTAGGATTCCCAATCCCATTCTAATTTGAACTCAGAAATCAATTTCAACTAGAACTCTCTAATCCGAATGTACTTAGGAATTCACCAATTCCATTTGAATTTGAATTTCCTATTCCAATTAAATTGGAATTCAAAACTCTTTATTTAATTGAAATCCCGATCTTGAAATTCAGATACAATTACATGTAAACTTTCAAAATTGAATTTCAAATTGGATAAAAATTAATTTTTTAAAAAATAATATTTTTTAATTTTAATTACGATTACAATTTCAATAATATATAAATAATTCAATTGAAACAAAAAAAAAAGAGAAAATCCAATATTTCCTTTTTCGTTTTTGTTTTATGTTGTTATTTTTCAATTGCATGAAATAAGAACGAAACATGAAAAACTATTTTTTCAATAGAAATTGAAACTAGATCCAATAAATTTAAAACAAAAGCGATTAAACAATTTAATCCTAAACACATAATTTATATGAACGAATCTCTATTGAATTCAAGCAATAAAGTAATAAACATGCTCAAGTTACATAATTGGCTCTGATACCACTTTTAGTTTCGCAAAGGCCCTGTAATGCCAATACAGTGGAAATATAAATATTTAATAGATAACTATTATGTTAAACGCATCGCATTGCTATTGTGATGCAGATCTTATGCTAACTACAAACACATTTATTAAAGTTCAAATGAAATTATACCTATGAGTCTTTCGTTTGATGTAGGAAATTGTCGTATTCAAATACAAATCATTCTTGAGTTCCCGACCTGATCTAAACCATTCAAACCGCACCCTCGAAATCAATCTTCATCAACCTAAACATCTCCACGCGAATAGGAGCCCCTTCCTCTAAAGATAATCCACATGAACGGATCTCATCGGGTTCTCGATTCAGTGTTGAAATCGAATCAAGAACCATGTTGGCATATATGAAACCGCATATATTCTAACTTTTAGAATAATTCCTAAACTCTTTTAAAAATAATTGAGAATGGTGGATATATTCTAAGTATGTTTGTGACGACCTGGACTTTTCTTATAACATATGCAGCGGAATATAAAAGAAAATATAAGAGGATACAGAATATTTTATAACTAAAATGATCAGGTCATCATTAACATATGTAATATCTCTTTACAAAATACAAAAGTCTTTCAAATACAATGTTTTGAACTTTAACAACCCCAAAATAGTACATGATATTTCTAAGAACTTCTAGTTAATAACGTAATTTCCTATGGCCTCGTCTGTGAGATCCCCGACACCATTTTCCCCTAAAAAGATGCACATAAAAGGAGTCAACATAAAAGTTGAGTAGAGAATCACTTAATCACATAAGGTGGAGTATGTGTTTATGTGAATGCAATACCTATTTCTACAACATTTGACATTGTCTAGCACATGGTTCACATAATACTTATACCTTTGAGATCACACTTATGGTGATCATAATCCCCTTATATCTCCCACAATATTCACAACAATTAACCAATTCCTTCTGATCTTTGTGTCCATCCAATCATACCGGTGGTCATATCTCGAGACTATGCTAATTTTCTATGACCCACAACCAATACAGAGAACACTCCGTCCATGTAAGATGGGATTAGGATATAGATGGCGAGAACTATTTTAAGACCAGCAAGTCCATTGCCGTCCGGCCAAACTTTAGTCCCATCCATTACGAAACACATATGGGCCCGGCATGCACAACGAAATTTTCACATAATACATATTGATACATAGTAACATAATTTTGAATAACATAAATGAAACAACATGGGGCAAAAGAGCCTAATTCTGAATATAACCTATCATTGATGCATGATATGTTTCATGTTAGGACATGGCATATTCATAAGAACCCTAGTCTAGCATGATTAAGACATAAGAGAGCTAAATATATGAGCATAATAGAACTCCTAATCTTAAATAAAGCATAATATGACTATGACATATAAAATATGGCATAATGGAAACTAGATCACATGGAAACATATTTGCTAAAGCAAGGTTGTACTTATGAGATTAAGTAATCCCCTACCTTACAAAATTAGTCTCCCTAGTGTAAAGTTATATTTATATATATATATGTGTGTGTGTGTGTGTGTGTCTGTGAAGAGGTGTTTAAAAGGAAGTAGTATATATATATGTATAAATGTGTGTGTGTGCCGTGTGAGTGTGTTTTGTGTTTTTGTGTGTGTGCTCAAAAATGGGGAATGACGCCTCTATTTATAGTGATTTCAACTAGAGACAAGATTATTATATTAATTATCTTCTTGCATTTAATGCCTTCTTTCCAACTACTGCTTATGCATTAAATGTGATCCTACAAGTGTGAATCTATAATGTCTAAATGTTAACTCTACTTGTATGTATGTGTTACCCTAAGGTATGAAGTGGTAGTCTAAGTAATGGAGATGAAGACATGTATATATAAGTGGAGGGTAATCATCACAAGTGTTAAGATAGTTGGCACCCTAAGTTGACACACTTGTGACTCTAATATGATGATTTGTGGCCTATTTGCATATGATTCTTACAAATATCACTTCCTTAAACCCTAACCATACATATGTATTAATACATATACAAGATTTATACATTTGTCTAGTTAGGTGTAAAGTACCATTAATTAATGAAATGACATGAAAATGGCATCTCATGCATAGAAGAAACATTATATACCTCTATATATATACACGAAAATTATATATATTTATATAAAATATCTCTCATATGTATGTATATATATATACTGGAATATATACATATATATTTATACAAGTATTTGTTATATACATATATGTGTATATACTTAATTTAAAAAAATTATGTCATAAAAATAATTCCTAATATATTTCAAAATATAAATAATCTAATATTAATGTATATAATCGACCACATATGTATATATTCATATCTATATTTTTGAGTTATATATGTACTAACTATAGCTACCATATTCCTAAAATATCACATGATTTACATCTAAAATAAAGATCAAATAAATGATCATATAATGATGAAAGAAAAATATAATTAATGTTTTAAAATAATAAGAAGTATCGAGGCATTACATCCTCCCCACCTTGAAAAATATACTAAAATATAATTTTATATATACACATATATGTCTATCTTGTATAGCTATATATATATATACATGTAAGTATATATATATATATATTAACATTTTCAAGTCAATATCATTATTTATACTAACTTTTATATATATATATATATATATATATATTAATATTAATGTGTCTATGTTCTATAGGTGTGTGTATAAATATACGAACTTAGATATATTCATTTGTTTATTACCTATAGATATAGGTATATATATATCTACGTGTTTATATATATAGGTCTATATATGCTTGTGTATATATCTATATAATTATCTATATTATGTATATATATTTCTACATCCACACACACACACACACACACACATATATATATAATAGTTGTTATACATATACCTACATACACACACACACACATATATTTATATATATATAATATAGCTATTAATCGATGTGCACATATATAGATATATATATATATACCCATATAGAGATGTATTATACATGTAATTATATAATTATAATACTTAGATATTTTACTACGTACATTTAATGATTGCTTCTACTTGGAGTCATTCTATTTACTTAGGTATTGATTCATCCATGCAGAGTAAGACCTAAGAAGACTTAGGCTTCATTAGTTGGATGCATACATTAATTAGGAAGACTTAGTAGGATGAATCTAATAATTGCTATAATTCTTATTTGGCTTAATATCCCTATCTCACGTGATAAAGTTTATAAATAAGATGAAGCTCATTTTTCTCTTCCCCCTCCCACTTAAATTCATCCCCTCTCTCTCTTTTTCTCTAAGATATCCACTTTTCTTTTAAACACCATCTTTACATATCCCCACACATATATACATAAACCTCTCTTTAACCATTCACATATATATACATCTATATCCTTTCTTCTTCAAACCACTACATATATATATATATATCCATCTACTCCTATATATCTTCACCTTCATATATCTATAAGTTTTGTATTAGAAAGTACTTGAAAAAGGTAGAAATAATTATGATCTCATAAGTAGCATAAAGTTGGGCTATTTTATTGTTCTTATGATAGTTAGCCTTAGGAAGTATTTATGATTTATGCTAGAAGATTTAGTGGTTTTATGAGTTGTTAGTATGTTGATAGTGTGCTTGTCCTTCTATTTATGCATATTGTTAATATTAGAATCATCATATTCATGGGTTGATAGTTAATTTTCGTAATAAAGCTCATACGCTCTTATATTTTCCTATGTGTGATTTATAGTGAGTTTTAGGTAAATATTTTAGCTTTATGAAAATATGTTATTTTATGAAAATCTATTATTTCATGAAAATATATTATGTTCATGAAAGTATACTAGTTTATGAAGATATATTAGCTTTATGGAAAATAAAATTTCTTTTACCAAAATATATTTAATTTTCAAAAATACATATATATGTTGTTTTAACCAAAATATCTTAGATTAATAGTTATATAGATGTACATTACTTTGAAGTTTATATTTATATATATATATATATATAAATAGATGTTTTGTAGTCTATATTAGTTATCATACAGTATGGCAGCATGACTTCCATAAATTATGTGCTTATGTGAACAACTTGAAAATTATATGACAGGCCCAAATATGTCGGGGTGGGAGAAAAACTGAGTTCCACCGGCACTTGCTAATGGAGCAACCGGTTATAAGAGTGTCAGCGTTTCTTCCCCTAATCCCTCCGTACGTGGACAGAGTGTCCCACGTACGAGGGGGTCGTAGAAAATTCGGCATATACCTAGGATATGACCACCGGAGATCTAAAGTTGGGACTAGTGGTAAATGGAGTGTTGGGTTGGATTATGAATTAAATGATCGAGGTTGGAGTTATATGGTAGAAACTAAAGGTGACTAAAAAGGTAGTATTATGTGAAAATTCTGTGGCTATGTGCAATAATTTCACACACCCACCTTATGTGATTGTAATTATTTCTACTCAAAAATTATGTGCCTTTTTTTAGAAGGTAGAACGGCGATGCAAGTTGAAGACGAGCGCAAGATATTTTATGAAATATTTACTTAGAATATTCTATTATGTTATACTATTGAAAATTTTGTAAAAATGTTTGAAATGATCTTTTGTATCTTTGTACCCATCTCGGAGTCTTGAACATATTTAAATAAAATCCTTGTGTTTAACTGGAAAATAGGAATTTAAGTATCTTATAATTATTAGATATTTTATGCTTTTATTTCCATTACAGTATTATGTGAAATTATGTGTCTACGTGCACCTATTAAAACACACACGCACCTTATGGGGTTGAATGATATTTCTTTATGTTACTATTTTTAGACAGAAATGAGATAGTGTATCAGAGTGGCATAGCAGAAGCCAAAAAAAGCATTTGGAAGCCTTTTATGCAATAAAGTTACTTTTGTATTTTTTTTTTTTTTAAGTTGTAACTCTTGTATTTTGTACAAGTTTTATGTAAAAATCACGATTTATTTTTAATAAAATATGAAGGAAATTTTGGGGACATTACATTTTGTATTAAATATATAAAAGTTGGAACTATACATAAACTATTTGTTAATTAGTCGCTTGAAAGCGTTCTTCCATTCAACTTTGTTTTTTTATTTTAACACCCTCATGCATCCAACTATGATTTTACACACGAGCTCACTTTACATGACATGGGTAGGAATTATCTCCAACAACTTATTTGAAAAATATATAATTAACTTGATTCCAGAGAATATCACAAATAGTAGAATTCATCTTGGTTATACACTCTTTATACGGAAATTGAGAGAAAAATATTAAATTTCCTGAAATAATTTTTCGTTCTAAGTTTACTTTGCCTGCTTGTATCAAGGATTTTGCATCAAGTAACTTCCTTCCAAATACACGTTTTTTGCACTTTCCCATATCTATTTGAATTCCAACTACTTCTTCTGCTTGAATTTTTTCATGCAACTCTCACATGACTTTTGCGGGGGTTCTTTTGTCATTTTAAGTTGATTAGTAGGACAAATTAGCTACACACCCAAAATCTCTTAATTTTCACAAAATTCATCCAACAACAACTGATTTTCGCTCACAATATTGTAGAAATCCATTGACAACCAACAACAACACTCAAATCTCTCACTCAATAAAGTAAAATAAGTGATGAAACCATAGTTGATTAGAAACTAATTCGTCAACTCAAATTCCAAGAAAAAAAAGCTTCAAAATCATTGTACTTCCGTTTCACAAATGACAATCTATGATTGTCAAAATCAAATAGAGCCAAACAAAAAGATGAATAACAATTCTCACAAAGACAAAGGAAACAACAACTGGAAAATTGTTCCAAGTAAGAAATTAAGTAAAATAATTTGGCATGTATGTTTTATAAGTGATCTAGAGCTTCTTGCTTGGTGGCCTCACCTTCGCAGGATCTTAAGAACCATACAAGTGCTTGATACTCTCCTTTTGGCAAAGCTTAGTCGAGACAATGGTTGTCTTGATAATTTGAACTCAATGATGATGCACCCTACAACGAGAAGTCATATGGGTGTACATTTGTTTAACAACGCCAATCAAGGTGGTATCATACTACTCCATGTAAATGTTGTGATAACCTTTTCTACTTTGATACCGCAATCAAATATCATAATTCTTGATTGTGGTAGGGTTCTTGTCAAAGATCAGTAAGCAAGCAAGAAATATTCTTTGATTTATAAGGGTTTTTCGATGTTTCACTCCTTCGGCCTAAGTAATGTAATCAGAAGACATCTTGGGCAGTTGAGGGATGAATTCTCCCAGGATTAAGGGATTTTTGGTGCTCCACTAATTTGCCCGAACTATTTTGCTTAAAATGATAAAAAGAATGTCCTTGTAAAAGTCATGTCAGAGTCACATGACAACTTTAAGGCAAAAAAAGTTTCCGAAATTTGACTGGAGATGGAAAAGTGCAAAAATCTTGTAATTGGGAGGGTTAAGTGTAAAAGAAAAATATACGAGTGACAAAATGCAAGAAGGGGCATAGTTTGAAGGGCAATTATCCCTAATAAAAAAACATCGAATAGCCCCTCAATATAGAAATATATATATATATACTATTATAAAAAGAAGCCATTTTTCCTCACAAATGGCGGTTATTTATATGATTTTACAAAATTTTCCCTTCAATTTTATGTGGAAAAAATAGAAATATGTAAAATTGTGGCTAAAATTGAAAATTTACATGAAATCGATTCAATTCGGATACCAAATTTTGATATGCCAGTTTTACCCTTTTAATTAGCAAACACATGTAATAAATAAGCAAATAAAAAGGATAATATTGTAATATTACATTCAATTTAAAAAATCCATGTTCTCAACCCACAAACCACTTTCTCTAATAACAATTACTTGATTTTTTTTTCTTTTTATTTTTGTTTTTTATCATGTAATTTTATTTCATATAATTCTTTTTAATTTTAAAATATTATAATTTAATAAATTATTTCAAATAATTCTTAAAAAAAGTATTCTTATAAAAGAAATTTAATAATATATTTATATTTTCATCCTTAAAAAATTTAAGTACTAAATTAAAATATATGTTTTTTTATTTTTTACACACACGTAGAGTGTGCGGTATTGCTAGTATATATATATATATATGAATGAACAAAAATGACATCAACTTCAGTAAAAGAATATACTCATGTTTAAAGAATCTAATTCAAAAATTGTTTGAAATACAGATGACGAAGATAAGCACATGATTATGATATATGTAATGTATAATATATAGAGCACATATTACTGTATGCCCTGGTACTTCCGAGTATTTTAGAGTTAATTATATATTGTTTAATGTTTTATGCAATCATTATTTTATGTGATATTTTAGATAATGAAATAGGTGTGAGAACTCTGTTTTAATAACAAACAATTGGTTTTGTTTTATACATATTTACATATATATAAACATATAAATCGATACATATATATATTTTAAAAATTGTGTGTGTAATATATAAAAATCAAGACATATAGTTATGTGCATGTATTTTTTTCAAAAATTACAATTATAATAATAGGAATTATTTTATTTGTAATAAAGTCAAAAATATATAAATATATAAATATATATATATCAAACATATATAAATATATATATATATATATATACATATGTGTATTTCGTATATATAAATAATATGAAGTGTTACATGTATAATATACACTTGTTCAAGGTGTCATTTTCATTATTATATGTCATTGTACACTTGTTCAAGATAAGATATTGGATAGGATATACTAAGATATACTAAGATATTGGATAAGATATATTAACTTGATTTCAAGACATTTGTACACATGTAACAATAACACTTGTATTAATCCTCTTTAACTAGAACACCACCTGGATTGATCACGTTAGGAAAGGATACCATTTGTCTTCATCCTTTTGAAGTAGGATAGCATTCACACACTTGTTTTCATCATCTTAAAGTAGGATAACATTCATGTAAATTTGGGTAACAACTCATATAAATTAGGTTAACACTTATACAACCTAGGGTAACACTTGTATGATTACTTGGAAGATTTCATTCTAATAATTCCACAAAAACAAGAACCCTAATTGATTTTCCATAGGTTAAGTCCCGATTTACCTTGAGGGTTTCATAATATAAGACATGAGGGGTCTGGATGGCACATAAGGATGTGATGAATTAGAATCAATTAATACCTTTGCTTACCTTCAAGAATTGCAGGTTCAGTTTGATTTATTGCGAATACTTTCCCTTGCACTTGTGGTTTTCCCGTACGATTCCCACTTTCCTTAGCAGTCTTTACTTGAGGTGGGGTTCGTGGTTTTCCAAAATAAGGGCAACCCGCAAGAAAATGCTCATTACTTCCACATTTGGTGCACTTCCTAACTTTTTTCCAACATTGATTTTCCGTATGGTTTGGTTGTCCGCAATAGGAACATATAATGTTTCCTTCAAATAAAGAACCACTAAGATTTGTTTTATTACCTTGAATATCAGTTCTTGTTGTTTTATTGTATTCTTCGGAGTTTTCCCCACCTTGGTCTTCCATGAAAGGTGGCCTCACAAGACGCCCTCTTTTAGCTTTCAACAGTTCCATCGCACTCTCAATTTTTAAGGCCGTTTCTATAGCTGCAGAGTAAGTCGGTAACTGGACTGGGCCCAATCTATCTTGTATTTCTAGGCGTAATCCACCGACAAATTTCCAGATTTTTCGATTCTCGTTTGATAAGCTTAAAATATATACACTTTTATAAGCAAGCTTTGTGTGTTTTTCATTGATTTTTATTAAGGTTTTAAAGTTATAAGGATGAAATTTGTGTTTTATGTAATACAACCTTAATTTGATCATTTTAAAGTGTTTTTGCACCCCTAAAGCATGTTTTATACAAGGTTTTGATGCCTATATACACCCACAAGAGTTTCATGATGTTATTGTAGGAAATCGGGGCCGAAACAAAGCCAAAAAAGTGGGTGTAAGCGCCGAGACGGCTTAAGCCGTCCCGAATTGCACTAAGCCGTCCCGATTCGAACCAATCCAGTAGCGGCTGAAACAGTTCGATTTAGGACAGCTTAAGCCGTCCCGTCGGGCGAGGCCATCCCGACGTGTCCAGAGAGTGTCCTAAAGTTTCGATTTAGGACGGCTAAAGCCGTCCCGAAGCCACGAAGCCGTCCCGATGCGATCCGGCAACAAGGAAACTTGAGTCGTATTAGGATTTTAAGAACCGTTGCCCTACACCTATTTAAGGGACGTCTTGTGCACGATTTTGGAGGACTTTTCAGCTGATAATTCAAGGAGAATTCTAGGGCAAAAGTTTACGAAGGGTGACAATTCAAAGGCCAAGTTCCTCCATCTCCAAGATTGTCGTCGAAAGCCGAGTTTGCGTTTATGTTTCCTTTTAATTTCAGCATGTTTTTGTTTTGTTTTTGTTTCGCTATGTCTAGCTAATTAAATCTTAGGGTTCTAGGCTAGTCATTGATGAAACCCTTGTGAATTTTGTTGAACATCTTTGGTTTTGATTTTACATACTTCCTATCTATAATTCAAGGTTTTATTACTTGTGAATTTTTGGCCAATCTTTACAAAGCTTTGAGATTTTATATTCGACTACGAAAGGGTGTGTATAAAATCTGACTATTTGTATTATAGACATGAGGAACGCATAGATTAGAAATAATCGTGCTCTTGTGCGATCGGTTAGGTTAATTAGCGAGAACTTTTTAACTAACACAACTTTTGTGCGCAATGGGCCAAGAAATCCGTATGTGATCACGAAAGTAGACACATAGCATTCTTTGGCACGTTTGTTTTACTTTCGAAAGGAGATTACAAATATTTTCGTGAGTTGGATCGTGGGAATGTGTATTAATTAAAATCAATGGGGGTTTAATTGGTCACAAGGGGGGATTCAATCGACGATGCCTAGGCCCTAGTTTGTTTTTATTGAGTTATTTGCTTTGATTTAGTTGTTTGTTTTTGTTTCATATTATCCCAATCAATTTTCGAAGCTTAAACAATAGAAAACTTATAAGTTTGGTGCTTGGTAGCCCGTTCTTCGTGGGAACGATACTTTTACTTTCACTTTATTGCTTGAGCGACCCGTACACTTGCGAAAAAATCGCAACATCGTTCTCGATGAAGTAGGTAGCAAATCGGGCTAACTTGGTAAACATGGCTTCGTATTGAGAAACACTTAAACTTCGCTGTTCGAGGTTAAGAAATTCTCGCTCTCGTTTCTCTTGCACTACTCGTGGGACATACTGAAGGTTGAATTCCTGAACGAAGTTTTCCCAAGTTTGCGGAGTTCGTGTTGCCTCCCACTTACGTACTATCCTTTGCCACCAATGATGCGCATCATTTTCTAAGCGAAAGGCTGCCAAAACCACTTTCCGTTCTGGTTCACAACTCAAAACCGTGAAGATCTTTTCTATGGATTCTAACCAATTTGTTGCCTTTTCGTCATCAGGCTCGCCTTGGAAACTTGGAGGGCTTAGCTTTAAGAAGTTAGCCAAAGTATCGTTAACCGTCTCCTCCCATCGGTTGCTGTTATGGTTACCATTATTTTGGTTTTCAAGAATCGTAGTGATTCTTTCGAAAACTGCGCTAAATCTATCTTCTTGGTATTCAACGCTATCCCGTGTTCTCTTCGGTGCCATCTATACCAAAATCACAAATGTTAGTCCAGTAAATTACTAAAGCATAGATCTCCCAAGACCATGCTCTGATACCACCTGTAACGACCCGGCCCTTTAACTAATTTACTAAAACATAGCCAACCAAAACATGAAACTATACTTATTTTATTGAAAATACATCAGAGTAGTGCACAAAATACATAGTAATACAAAAGTTGATAACATTACGGTCTCTCCAAAATACAAAATGTCAAGCTTCATTCCTACTAGTTAAAGGCGCCGAACCGTGCCTCGCTATCGTCCATAGTAACTTCCACCTTCTTTTCGGCTAAAATTATAACATAGAGAAATGGTCAACATACACGTTGAGTAGGAAATTTCACTTAATAACATAAGGTGCTCGTGTGTATAACAGATGCACATAATTACATAATATTTCACATAACATTACCTTTCGAGTCAGCTATTGGTGACTCCCTTATATCTCCCATATCAACATATTCCAACCGTTCACATCGTTAACCCCAATATTCCATCCGTCCACATCAATTCCATCCGTTCACATCGGTGGCTATGTCTCGAGACTATGCCAATTCCCTACAATCAATACATGGAACACTCCGTCCATGAAAAATAGGATTAGGACATGGATGGCGAGAACCGTTTTAAGACCGGCAAGCCCATTGCCGCCCGGCCGAACTCTAGCCCCATCCATTCCGAAGCACATACGAGCCAGACATGCACAAATAAAGTTTTTCATATTATTTCACATCAGGTACATACTTCCACACTTATAACTTTAAATATAAAAGCATACTAAAAGCATATTTAGCAATAATAAATATACATGTTTTTATACTAATTCTATGAATATAAGACATGAATATAACTAGAAATATACTTTCTAATAACTTGTAGTAACATAATGAAGCATAATATCATGATAATAAAATGATAAACTAGCACTAGAAATTAACTTATGTAATTAAGAAAATTCCTACCTTAAACTAGCCTTCTTGACATTTATATAGATATATTTATATATCTATGTGTGTGGGTGAGAGAGAGAATTGTGTGTGTGTGACGTGAAGTGTGTGTGTAGGAATAATATCAAGTGTGGGTGTGTAGGACTAATAGCAAGTGTGTGTGTGTAGGAATAATATCAAAAGTGTGTGTGTAGGCCTAATATCAAGTGTGTGTGTGTGTGTAAGAACAATATCAAGTGTGTGTGTGTGTGTGTAGAAATCCGTGTGTGTGTTTGTAAGAGTGTGTGTGAATATGATAGAAAATAGAACTCAAGCCTCTATTTATAGAGGTTGGTTAAGACACATTATTAAAAATTAATTATGTCAATTTAATAAATGCATATATGCTTAGTACTAAGCCTAAATGTTATTCGGTGTGCCCTAATATTGATGAATGGAAGTCTAGCTTAATAAAGATATTACAAGTGTATGAATTTCTAGAAGGGTTATACTAAGTGTAAAAATTCATTTAATGCTAGAATTATCAAGAATAAGATTAGAATTATCAACAATTAATTAGATATATCATCATATATATATGTAAGCTTTCGTATATATGTATATACCTACATAGAAAAATATATTTGGAACATACATATAATTATATAATATAATAGAGATGACCTTAGATCAATATCTATATATATATTTGGAATAGAATATAGATATGTGTATACATAGGCATAGTTTCGAATTTTAGATACATTATAGGCATAATTTAATGTTGTGACAAAATTAATATACATACATATACGTGTGTCTCAAAACATATAGATATATATAAATTTCGAATATATATAATATACTAAAAATAATTTTTAACAATTAATATATTAGTACAATAACAATTATAAATTCAAAGCATAGATTATGAAAATACATATATATGTGTGTCGATTATTTACATAATATATTAGAGATTATTTTACATTTTTGAAATATTATACATTATTCATAATAAAGTCACATATTTGAGATAGAATCACATAATTCATATTATTGTCACATAGTATTCATAAGATTAAAATTTAAATAGTGTACACTTAAACATTAAATAATATATAATAACACAAAAAATGCAAGAGAAAATCGGGTCCTTTCATACACACTTCTAAAAACACTATAGTAAAGAAAAGTATAGTTTATCCAAGGTATGGACTTTACTTAACTTCATAAGTAAAAATTTTTACTTAAATTTCATTAGTATTATGATTCTAAGTATGTTAGATCGAGAATTTAGCATGACTTATGTTATTATGCATCTAAGTTTAGGTTCCATGTAAAGTTCATATGCTAAGCATGTTTGCCTATACCATATTTTTAGATAAAGTTCATGATTCAAGTATATATTATTTGATGCCAAAAACTATGTTTTAGTTAAATTCATGTTTCTAGTTTATATTTATCAAAGCATGCTCTTATGTGCCAATATATATTACTTGAAAACTTGTTGCGCATGAAAGGGCCCATATGTGTTTGGAGTGGATGGGATTAAGTTCGGTCGGACGGCAACAGGCTTGCCGGTGTTGAAGGTTCTCGCCATCCATGGTCCTAATACCTCCACACATGGATGGAGTGTTCCATGTGTGAAGTGGGCCGTAGGAAAAAAGGCATATACTTGAGTTATGACCAACGTTGTCAATAAGGTAAGAAATTGTGATATTGATATGTGTATGGAAGATATAAGGTAGATCACAAAAATTGTGATCAAAAGGTAAAAATGTGATTTATGTGCTATATTGTGTGAAATTATGTGACTATATGCACTTATATCACACACAATCACCTTATGTTGTTATGCAAACTTCCTACTCAACCTTTGTGTTGACTTTTCTTATGTACAATTTTAGGCGAAATCAATACAGGGCATAAGGAGGATGATATCGTGGGGCATTTTGAAACTTTTGATTAACTAGAGTTTACTATTGTCACTAGTATACTACCTTTTGTCGTAGCTATGGCTTCAATATGTTGTGCTAGTTAATGTAAAAACTTGCTATACTATTCAATAAACAAGGATCATTTTGGGGCCATCACAATTACAACCTTGATACCAACTAGACAAATGATATATAAAACCAATAAAATACCATATCAGCATGTCCAGATTTGGTCCTAGATCAATATATCTTGTTTCATAACTAGGATATGATTCCAGCAACATGTATGATCCTATCATACAACATATTTATATGTCAGATCAGTAAAAATAGAAATATAGTTGATACCATAATTAAGATAAACAAAGAACTAACTTGTAAACTTATTATCTTTTTCAGCAATTGGTACTGAAAAATGTTCAAGATATGATTAAATGAGTTTTAGTAACTCAGTTGAATGATTGAATCGCTAATAAAGCTGACTTGCTTTAAAGAAATATTTATCCCACTAACCAGTGCTTTGGGATAGCGAAATTCCTTTTAGGATAAAGCAATTTAAAAACTCTTCTACAAGGCACATAGCTACGCAAGAATTTCTCTTTACCTACCAATCAACTTTTTATAGAGTAATATAAGTGTTTCTATAACGCCCCGGTAACCCATTGTTTTTATTAAATTACAACATGCAATGAGAATAAACTTAAAGAAAACATAATATCAAAAGACTTGATAGAGTTATGATTTAATCCGAATACAATACCGAGCAATTATTTAGTTACAAGGTATATAAGTTCGAGTGCACAACAAACACGCAGCGGAAAAAAAAACAGCTCTCTATCTAATAAAAGGCTTCAAAATGTTCTTCTTCCTCGATCTCATTTAAGCTAGTCTCGAGCTCATCTAAAAAAAAAATATCATATGAACACAATCAACGTATATAGTTGAGTAGAAACATTACATAATCGCATAAGGTGATCGTGTGTGATTTGCACATAAACACATTTTTCACTTTGCACATATAGTTTCAATTTCAAACCTTTCTCGTCACCTAACAGTGACCCTTATGACTCCCTCGGCCGAAATAACAACCAGCACATTACTCCCGCCTGCCTTATCCTCCAATGGTCGTACCCCGGGTGTTACGCCAACTTTTTCCTACGACCCACTCTCTTATATAGATCACTCCGTCTACATAAGGGGGGATTAGGAGATGGAGGGAATGAGAACTCTTACAGCCGGCTACCCCATTGGTATGTCCCGGCGGAACTCACCCAAACCACTCCGATATATTTCGGGCCCATTTCACATTCACAATTTATGCACATAACATAATCTTGGAAGTCTTGCTTCCATATTTCAACATTTTATTCCAACATCTTAAAAGAATATCAATAATATAAAATGAAATTAATAGAAAAGAACATTTTAAACTAAAATCTAGTCAAAACATAATAATATGTAAATATATATATATACGGTCTCACATGCATAAAGATGTATATATATATATGTTTAGACTAAACCTATCATTAAAATAGAAACTTAGACTAAACATAATAGAAATTTAGATTAAACACATAATTAAACCATAAATCTAAAATAAACATATAATTACTCACAACGATACTTATATACATACACGTGCATAACATATTTAGAGATATATATATATATATATATATATATATATAATATCACTAACTCACCATGATTATATATATGTACGTAATATATATATAGATAGATATATATATCTAAACAACTATACAGCTATATAAATCAACATAATTATATATATGTACGTATTATATATATATATATATATCTAAACAAATATATACGTATAAGACATATATATATATATATATATTGTGACATCCCGATTTTTGGTCTAACAACAATCTAAATCGGTTCTTTTCATATACATGCATGCTTACTAATATTTCATGTTTGGTATGATCCTTCTTTTATATGTGAATTATGTGACGTGATAATTACATGATTTTTCAAACTTTAAACGTATTTGACATTCTAACACAATTTTCGAAATCTTATGTCCTAAATTATAATTTTTGAAAATATAACTAAAACATTTTAAATTTCTGGAAAATATACATATAATTTCAGATTTATAAAGATATAATTTCATCATTTTGGAATTTTTCTAAATTATTTATGAATTTTCGAATTTTAGGCCTTAAAACCCTAATTTTATGCCCTAAAACCCTAGTTTTCGATTTTTACAAACATAAATAAGTATAAATTCGAAATTTTAATAAAATAAAGATATGATTTCAGATTTTATAATATTAGGTCAATAAATATCAGATTTTATTTGATTTTTTGTTTATATTTTATTAAAATATCTTATCTTATCTTATCTTATCTTATCTTATCCTATCTTATCTTATCTTATCTTATCCTATCCAAATCTTATCATAATCTTATCTTATCTTATCTTATCTTATCTTATCTTATCCTATCTTATCCTATCTTATCTTATCCTATCTTATCCTATCTTATCTTATCCTATCTTATCCTATCTTATCTTATCTTATCCTATCCTATTTTATCTTATCTTATCCTATCTTATCTTATCCTATCTTATCCTATCTTATCTTATCCTATCTTATCCTATCTTATCTTATCTTATCCTATCCTATCTTATCTTATCTTATCCTATCTTATCTTATCCTATCTTATCCTATCTTATCTTGTAAATTGACCTTATATTATAAAAATCCTATTTCTTGCCCTAAACTCTATAAAAGGGGGCCATTGTCTTCATTCTCCCCCACACAAACCAAAAATCCCGCCTAAAATCACCCACCCACACTCACTCCACTCTCAACACACAAAACACAGTCTATTTATAGCAAATCTTCCCCACCTATATATACATCAATAAAACCTTCTTTTTTCATACATATACCTATTATCCTTCTATATACTCCCTTATTTCCCTCACATACTCTTGAAGGTAGAAACCTTGCTTAAACCCATAACTAAGAGTGTTATTCATGCTTACCTTGAGTAAAAGTTCTTGCTAAGGCATGCTTCAATGCTCTTGAGTAAAAGTTCTTGCTAAAAGCATGCTTCAATGCTCATGAGTAAAAGTTCTTGCCAAGCATGCTTCAATGCTCTTGGTTTAGTAGATTGTTTATTTTTAAAGTGATTTTCTTAAGTTGATATTTCATGATTAACTTAGACATAAGTCTTATGTTACATGCTATTTTCTTGAATGCTATTCTTTTAATACTTGCTAGAAAGCATGTTTTTTTTTTTAGTTGTAATTATGCTCTATGTTCATAAAATTAGGAATCAAGCATGCTTAGTTATCATTCCAAAATATGGTTTTAATATGCTTTTATAATTTAAAATATGAGAATATGTTCCTTATGTTTTTATGTGAGATTATGTGAAAATGTACAATATTTTCTTAAAGTGGATACTAGGTATAAGTTAGCATCTTAATTTCTAAATTATGATTATATGAGTATTGTTTTAGTTCGAGAATATAAGTAGTTAGGTTATTCTTTAAATAAAGATTACTAAGTAGTATCCTAATTATAGCTATTAATGTAAATTTTAGGAGGAAGTCAAGTGATCTAGCCGAAACAAATCTATAAACTTGATAAACTCCTAAGGTGAGTGCTTTGTCAATTCCTTTCTGGGGCTCTGAACTATACGATATAAATATTATTTGTATAGCCTACCTTATTGAATTTATGTTATTAGATTTTTCGGAAAATGTTTTCCATACATATAAGACAAGTTATTTCCAAAAATATTGCATTTTCTGATATTGCCAAGTTGTATCTGTCTCAAACTGATTTTTGACACCTTTGGGATATCATATTTTAATTGTATTTCTATGTATCCCGGGTGTAAAAATGCTTATTGCTTTGTTGACAAGTTGTGAGCCATATATGTCCTATTATATCCGTTTACCCTTGGGGACGCCCTTGGGAAGTTTGGGCCCAGGTACTTATAAGAGGAATTTTATCGGGCGGAACGGACCGTCGATGAAACCTTTTATATGATACCATTCCGTAAAATCAATTTCTACGTACAGCCGGAGGATGACTGTAGTAGGGATTGGAGCGATGTATTGCACGGACGCGTGATACATCTCCGTCTTGTTTGGTGTCGAGGTGGCTTCTCGACAAGGGAGGCATAAGGGTTTCTATTATGATTTATCTGTTTTGGGTAGTTATAAGGTTGGAGACTCCGTCTTGGGCTCACAGTTCGTATTACTCAGTTCAGTTATTATTATCAAGTTACATTTCACACTACGTGCACTTTATTATGGTTTAACTGTTTTGAGTCTCATTTTCAATCAAATATATATCTATATATATGTGGCCTCACTAAGTCATTTGGACTTAACCCCTAGTTTCTTTCTGTTCATTGCCTCAGAATCAGAATAATGGGCGTGCATAGGATGGTTGCCGCTCCTCCAGTTGTTATATTAAGCTTCATTTCACTTTGTCTTGCTTTATAATCTGTAGTTTGCTACTTGATGCCACTAGTTGGCTATTTTGATGTTGTACTCGGTTGCTCTACTTGGTTGTACTAAACATAGTTATCTATATTATCCATGTTGTATATTTTACTCTACCTCCACTGCGTATTGTTAATTTAGGCGTTCGTACTGGGTGTGAATTTCAAAATTTGTGCTCAGTGCGATCGTCAGTGGTCTCCAACCGTATAGGAAGATCCTAGCGGGAGGGGTGCCACAGCGGTGGTATCAGAGCCTAGGTTTAGGTTATAACCATGTGTTATATATAGGTAAGCATGCATACATCTAGTCTTTCTTCTGACCAAATCACTATGTGTATATGTGCTCTGTTTGTGATTATCAAATATGCTATTGCATATTATATACTTGAGGTAGTGAAGTTTTGTGCATAACTTATGTGATAATCATGTTTTGATAATTATTCCCTAGATTCGAATCCGTAACACTTAGAATTTTGATGGCGCCACGAAAAGGAGCTACACGTACCCGCTTACACTCCCAACCGACCCCAAAACCAACTCACCCTACTGTAACACAACCCCAAGAAAATCCTCATCAAGGACCCACGACAAGGTTGGACCCAGAAGAAAATCATGTTCCAAACCAAGGAAATAATAGTGATATTCTGAGCCAAATGGTTGGAGTTTGGAGAGAAATTAGCCAACAAAATCAAAATCACCAGTCGGATGATAGGATGCTAGATCGCTTCCTGCGCTTCAACCCACCAAAATTCTATGGGGAGCCTAACGATCAAAAGGCTGAATCCTGGGTAGCAGCAATTACCAAGATCTTTAAAGTTTTGCGCTGTAGTGAAAAGGAACAAGTGGAGTTCACCGTATTCCTGATGGAAGGAGCAGCCCACAACTGGTGGAAGCTCGTGGAACAAAGATGGAATGCCAACCAAACCCCTGTAACTTGGACAAATTTTCTGAAGGAGTTTTCTGATAAATTTATACCCCAAGTAGTTCGGGATGCAAGAGAGAAAGAATTTATGGATTTGATTCAAGGGATCCTTACTGTTGCGGAATATGAGGCCAAATTCGCTCGTTTGGTACAGTATGCGCCACATATAATGAATGATGAAAGGAGAAAAACCAAACGATTCATCCAAGGTTTGCGGCCTGAAGTCCGATGGGCGTTAATGGCGACCGACATTGAGGAATATACACAGGCTGTCAGTAAGTCCATGGTTGTTGAGGCAGAAAATTCGGGAAATCAAACAAATAACTAACAAGGTGAGCAAGAATAAGGTGCCTAGTCTGGGGGGTGGAGGACAACTCAGACAAGCCAATGCAAGAAACAATAAGCGCCCCCGCATTGAAGGAAATCAAAATGTTAACCAACTTGGAGGCAGGGAAAGAATTGGATGCAACTATTGTGGACATCCTAGCCACGTAGAGGCAAACTGTTGGAAAAAGAATGGAAAATGTGTAGCATGCGGTAGTGATCAACACATGATTAAAGAGTGCCCGAAAGCCCGAAACCCTAATATCCTTGGTTCAACTCAAGAAGGAAGGACCCAAGTTCCACCTGCCGGAAGGCCAAAAGTAAAAGCTAGAGCTTACGCTCTAGAGGCAGATGAAGGACCCGATCCAACTGCAGTAGTGGAAGGTACGGCTCAAATTTTAAACACTTCTATGAAAATATTGTATGATCCTGGAGCTACTCATTCTTTCGTATCTATGGAATCTGTGAATCGATTGGGGTTATTACTAGAACCTTTACCTTATAATTTTGAAGTTAGCACCCCCTTAGGATCTAGTTATCTTACTAATCGGGTTCTAAAAGGATGTCCGATAAGAATTGAAGGAAAAACATATCCCGCTGACTTAATAGAGCTTCCTATTCAAAACTATGATATAATCCTTGGGATGGATTGGTTGTATCAACATCAGGCCCAACTAAATTGTTTTGCTAAGAACATTATTTTGGGAAGGGAAAATTCACCTATGTCACCAATCCCCCTTAGTTCATCCAAAACCATATCTCTTATCTCCTTCGTTGAAGCAAAGAAGTGTATCAAGGAGGGAGCATTAGGATTCATTGCCTATTTGCTCAACAAACCGAAGGACCAAATAAAGATAGAGGAAGTTCCTGTTGTACAGGAATTCCAAGATGTGTTTCCAGAAAAATTGAATTCATTACCCCCTCAGAGAGAAATAGAATTTGTGATCGACACCATACCAGCGGCCGAACCTTATTCAAAAACACCATATCGAATGGCCTCAGCTGAACTGAAGGAGTTAAAGAAGCAACTTGAAGAATTGATAGAAAGCGGATATATTCGGCCGAGTACATCACCTTGGGGAGCGCCAGTGCTATTTGTTAAAAAGAAGGATGGGTCACTTCGGATGTGTATTGATTACCGGGAGTTAAATCGGATGACTGTCAAGAATAAATATCCACTCCCACACATAGAAGAACTATTTGACCTTCTACAAGGTTCACAAGTATATTCTAAATTGGATTTGAGACAAGGATATTATCAGCTTAGAGTTAAAGAGGAAGATATTCCTAAGACATCATTTAATACTCGATATGGGCACTTTGAATTTGTTGTTATGCCTTTTGGATTGACCAATGCACCAGCAGCTTTTATGGATATGATGCACCGGGTCTTCCGACCATATTTGGATCAGTTTGTGGTTATTTTCATTGATGACATCCTGGTATACTCAAGGACTCCAGAACTGCATGCGGAACACTTGCGAATTGTTCTACAGACATTACGAGAAAAGAAGTTATATGCAAAATTTAGTAAGTGCGACTTTTGGATAGAAAAAGTTACATTTTTAGGGCATATAATTTCCAAGACCGGAATTGAAGTCGATCCCTCCAAGGTGGAAGCTGTTAATAATTGGAAGCGTCCGAAGACTCCAACTGAAGTAAGAAGCTTTCTGGGTTTAGCAGGTTACTATCGACGATTCATACAAAATTTTTCAAAAATTGCAGAGCCGTTAACTCAACTGACTCGCAAGAATTCTCCCTGGAAATGGAATGAAAAGTGTGAAGCTAGTTTTCAAGAATTAAAAAGATGTTTAACCAGCGCCCCAGTACTGACACTACCTGAAGGAAACGAAAATTTTGTTGTCTATACTGATGCATCTAGAGAAGGTTTGGGGTGTGTGTTAATGCAAAATGGGAAAGTGGTTGCTTATGCATCACGGAAGCTTCGTTCTCATGAATGTAATTATCCGACCCATGATTTGGAGTTGGCAGCCATTATATTTGCTTTGGCCAAGTGGAGACATTATCTGTATGGGACAACCTTTGAGGTGTATACAGATCACAAAAGCTTAAAGTACTTACCCACTCAGAAGGACCTCAACATGAGACAAAGAAGATGGCTGGAATTCTTGGAGGACTATGATTGTAAGATCCAATATCACCCCGGGAAAGCCAACGCAGTTGCCGATGCTCTTAGTAGAAAAGCCGGATTAGCACAATTAAGTAGTGGAATTGGGGTATCTAAAAATAATTGTACCATAAAGACTCATGCTCAAATAGCAGATCTAACTGTTCAATCGGAACTTGTCACCAAGATCCGGGAAAAGCAAGCAAAGGATAAGTGGAATCAGAAGCAAATTGCCCAGGTAGGGGAAAGTACAAATGAGAAATATGGGATTGATGATATGGGGATTTTACGTTACAAGGGCAGAATATGTATACCTGAAGAAATGAAAAAAGAGATTTTGGAAGAAGCTCACAGGACACCATATACCGTTCATCCAGGAGGAACAAAAATGTATCGAGATCTTAAACAGTATTATTGGTGGAATGGTATGAAGAGAGATATCTCAGACTTCGTAAGAAGATGTTTGACGTGTCAAAAGATCAAAGGCGAACACCAAAAGCCGGGAGGAATGTTACAACCATTACCGATTCCAATAGGAGTGTGCATTCGGCCGGTACGGTACGTACCGTACCGAAAATTCGGTAAACCGAAATTTCGGTACGCCAAAAAAGCGTACCGAATACCGAACCGAAATTTTCGGTTCGGTTCGGTTTGTACCGAAATTTCTTTCGGTACGGTACGGTAACCGACCGAAATACCGAATTGTTTTTAAAAAATATTCAAAATGACAAGCTTTAACATAAAATTGAAATATCCATCAATATTAATATAATTCCAACAAATTAAAGACTAGCATGAAAGAAAATATTAAATGTTAATCAAATCTACTCCAACATAAAACAAAATATTAAAATCTTCATCAAATTTACTCCAATATAAAACAATCGAAATCCACACAATCAAAATCCAACAATACGTGTTAAGAAAACGTGTTTCTACTCTTTCATTATTGAGAAAACGTGTTATGTTAAAACTTATTAATTATATATATAATATATGTATATATATAATAATATAAATATAAATTTAATATATATAAATATTAATTCGGTATTCGGTTCGGTACGGTATACCGAACCTCAATACCGAAACCGAACCGAATACCGAAATTTTAAAAAAAATTATACCGAATACCGAACCGAAATTTTGGTTCGGTATTCGGTATGTACCGAAATTTCGGTTTCGGTACGGTTCGGCCGGTTTACCGAACTGTGCACACCCCTAGATTCCAACATGGAAATGGGATCAAGTTACTATGGATTTTCTAGTAGGATTACCTAAGGTAAGAGGTGGATATGATAGCATATGGGTAATCGTGGATAGGTTAACCAAGTCAGCACATTTTCTGCCTGTTAAAACGACTGATCGAGTAGAAACTTTAGCAGAACTTTACCACTGTGAGATCACGAGACTCCATGGCATTCCTACATGTATCATCTCAGACAGGGATCCTAAGTTCACATCTGGGCTATGGCAAAACATACAAAGGCATATGGGCACTAAATTGCAATTCAGTACAGCTTCGCATCCACAAACGGATGGGCAGACAGAAAGATTGATAGCCTATTTGGAGGACATGTTGAGAATGTGCGTATTGGAATATTGTGACAGCTGGAATAAGCACTTGCCCTTGATTGAATTTGCTTATAACAATAGTTATCAAGCTTCAATACAGATGGCACCACATGAAGCTTTGTATGGAAGAAAGTGCCGATCACCACTATATTGGGACTTGGATGAATGGAGATGGACAAAGGATGGAATACATAGAGCAGTACGACCTGAACTCATCCAAGATGCAATTGACAAAGTGCAAATTATCAAACAAAAGATGAAGACTGCCCAGGATCGA
This sequence comes from Petrea volubilis, assembly GCA_026212405.1. Taxonomy (NCBI): domain Eukaryota; kingdom Viridiplantae; phylum Streptophyta; class Magnoliopsida; order Lamiales; family Verbenaceae; genus Petrea; species Petrea volubilis. The sequence goes on along the minus strand of CM047875.1, from coordinate 15,897 downwards.
CAAAAGAGTTATGCGGACAAACGACGAAGAAAACTGGAGTTTGAAGTCGGGGATCGAGTATTCCTTAAAGTCTCTCCAAGGAAGGGATTTACAAGGATTGGTAAAGGAGGAAAATTGAATCCCAGGTATGTTGGACCATTTGAGATCATAGAGCGAATAGGAGAAGTTGCATATCGACTAGACTTACCACCTAGCCTAACAGGAATCCACAACGTGTTTCACGTATCTCAGCTCCGAAAATACTACCCTGATGAAAGCCATATCCTGCCACCCGAAAACTTACCCCTTGAACCTAACCTTACCTATACAGAAAAACCTATTCGCATTTTAGACCGAAAGTTCCAAGAGTTAAGAAATCGGAAAATTCCACTCGTCAAGGTACTATGGCAAAACCATCAAGTTGAAAAGGCAACTTGGGAACCAGAAGAGAAAATACGTAAATGTTATCCGGAACTATTCAATCAGGTAAGAATCTGGGGACCAGATTCTTTTAAGGGGGGGAGAGTTGTGACATCCCGATTTTTGGTCTAACAACAATCTAAATCGGTTCTTTTCATATACATGCATGCTTACTAATATTTCATGTTTGGTATGATCCTTCTTTTATATGTGAATTATGTGACGTGATAATTACATGATTTTTCAAACTTTAAACGTATTTGACATTCTAACACAATTTTCGAAATCTTATGTCCCAAATTATAATTTTTGAAAATATAACTAAAACATTTTAAATTTCTGGAAAATATACATATAATTTCAGATTTATAAAGATATAATTTCATCATTTTGGAATTTTTCTAAATTATTTATGAATTTTCGAATTTTAGGCCTTAAAACCCTAATTTTATGCCCTAAAACCCTAGTTTTCGATTTTTACAAACATAAATAAGTATAAATTCGAAATTTTAATAAAATAAAGATATGATTTCAGATTTTATAATATTAGGTCAATAAATATCAGATTTTATTTGATTTTTTGTTTATATTTTATTAAAATATCTTATCTTATCTTATCTTATCTTATCTTATCCTATCTTATCTTATCTTATCTTATCCTATCCAAATCTTATCATAATCTTATCTTATCTTATCTTATCTTATCTTATCTTATCCTATCTTATCCTATCTTATCTTATCCTATCTTATCCTATCTTATCTTATCCTATCTTATCCTATCTTATCTTATCTTATCCTATCCTATCTTATCTTATCTTATCCTATCTTATCTTATCCTATCTTATCCTATCTTATCTTATCCTATCTTATCCTATCTTATCTTATCTTATCCTATCCTATCTTATCTTATCTTATCCTATCTTATCTTATCCTATCTTATCCTATCTTATCTTGTAAATTGACCTTATATTATAAAAATCCTATTTCTTGCCCTAAACTCTATAAAAGGGGGCCATTGTCTTCATTCTCCCCCACACAAACCAAAAATCCCGCCTAAAATCACCCACCCACACTCACTCCACTCTCAACACACAAAACACAGTCTATTTATAGCAAATCTTCCCCACCTATATATACATCAATAAAACCTTCTTTTTTCATACATATATACCTATTATCCTTCTATATACTCCCTTATTTCCCTCACATACTCTTGAAGGTAGAAACCTTGCTTAAACCCATAACTAAGAGTGTTATTCATGCTTACCTTGAGTAAAAGTTCTTGCTAAGGCATGCTTCAATGCTCTTGAGTAAAAGTTCTTGCTAAAAGCATGCTTCAATGCTCATGAGTAAAAGTTCTTGCCAAGCATGCTTCAATGCTCTTGGTTTAGTAGATTGTTTATTTTTAAAGTGATTTTCTTAAGTTGATATTTCATGATTAACTTAGACATAAGTCTTATGTTACATGCTATTTTCTTGAATGCTATTCTTTTAATACTTGCTAGAAAGCATGTTTTTTTTTTTTTAGTTGTAATTATGCTCTATGTTCATAAAATTAGGAATCAAGCATGCTTAGTTATCATTCCAAAATATGGTTTTAATATGCTTTTATAATTTAAAATATGAGAATATGTTCCTTATGTTTTTATGTGAGATTATGTGAAAATGTACAATATTTTCTTAAAGTGGATACTAGGTATAAGTTAGCATCTTAATTTCTAAATTATGATTATATGAGTATTGTTTTAGTTCGAGAATATAAGTAGTTAGGTTATTCTTTAAATAAAGATTACTAAGTAGTATCCTAATTATAGCTATTAATGTAAATTTTAGGAGGAAGTCAAGTGATCTAGCCGAAACAAATCTATAAACTTGATAAACTCCTAAGGTGAGTGCTTTGTCAATTCCTTTCTGGGGCTCTGAACTATACGATATAAATATTATTTGTATAGCCTACCTTATTGAATTTATGTTATTAGATTTTTCGGAAAATGTTTTACATACATATAAGACAAGTTATTTCCAAAAATATTGCATTTTCTGATATTGCCAAGTTGTATCTGTCTCAAACTGATTTTTGACACCTTTGGGATATCATATTTTAATTGTATTTCTATGTATCCCGGGTGTAAAAATGCTTATTGCTTTGTTGACAAGTTGTGAGCCATATATATCCTATTATATCCGTTTACCCTTGGGGACGCCCTTGGGAAGTTTGGGCCCAGGTACTTATAAGAGGAATTTTATCGGGCGGAACGGACCGTCGATGGAACCTTTTATATGATACCATTCCGTAAAATCAATTTCTACGTACAGCCGGAGGATGACTGTAGTAGGGATTGGAGCGATGTATTGCACGGACGCGTGATACATCTCCGTCTTGTTTGGTGTCGAGGTGGCTTCTCGACAAGGGAGGCATAAGGGTTTCTATTATGATTTATCTGTTTTGGGTAGTTATAAGGTTGGAGACTCCGTCTTGGGCTCACTGTTCGTATTACTCAGTTCAGTTATTATTATCACGTTACATTTCACACTACGTGCACTTTATTATGGTTTAACTGTTTTGAGTCTCATTTTCAATCAAATATATATCTATATATATGTGGCCTCACTAAGTCATTTGGACTTAACCCCTAGTTTCTTTCTGTTCATTGCCTCAGAATCAGAATAATGGGCGTGCATAGGATGGTTGCCGCTCCTCCAGTTGTTATATTAAGCTTCATTTCACTTTGTCTTGCTTTATAATCTGTAGTTTGCTACTTGATGCCACTAGTTGGCTATTTTGATGTTGTACTCGGTTGCTCTACTTGGTTGTACTAAACATAGTTATCTATATTATCCATGTTGTATATTTTACTCTACCTCCACTGCGTATTGTTAATTTAGGCGTTCGTACTGGGTGTGAATTTCAAAATTTGTGCTCAGTGCGATCGTCAGTGGTCTCCAACCGTATAGGAAGATCCTAGCGGGAGGGGTGCCACATATATAGTTTGGTAACTTTAAGTAATATATTTTTATGAAAATATTATATCTTTTCAAACCTCATACTTTTCTTAGAAACATATTAAAGTTTTCAAATAATATGAACATAATGTCAAATATACTATATTACCCTAAACTTGTAATAAAGTAAATTTTCATGAACATCTATGCACATAATAATCATGTAATATTTCATAAAATCAAATAATATTTGCAAGACCATATTTTAGCACATAATTCTAACTAAGAATGCACAAAGTAGTAATCCTAATTTCATTACTTCATGTAACTTTCTTCAAGAAAAACCTCTACTTATATGATTAAGTAAGGTTTCTACCTTTGTTCTTTTCTTTTGTTTTGAGGGTATAGTGTAGTGTAGTTTTGGAAAAATAGGAAATTAGTGAATTTTGGAAGAAAATAAAGAAAGTGTAAGGGTGTGTGTGTAATGACCGATTGTAATGAGAAAAACAATTGAAGCTTTTGGTCTTGTTTATAGGATGAAGAAAGCAAGTATTTTATTATTAGGTCATTTTCTTCATAATTATTATCTTTCCACCTATTGATACTTTAAATGAATTCTTCCATGTGGAAGACTAATTAGGCTTGGGTGTACATGCTATGACATGATTCATAGGCCAAGTAAACGTGAGCCATGTATCAATATTTATTTATGGTATATTAGAGAAGATTTTTCTTGTAAAATATCATAAAATATGTTAATATCTAGCATTTGCAATTTTCCTTGAACTAAATTCCGAAAATCAGGTTATAATTTATTAAAATTCGAAATTTACACTTATAATTTTAGGAAATATATTATGGTAATCAAAAATTCGAAATTTATATTTTTATTTGGAAATTTATAATTTTATTGGCAATTTATGCTTTAATTTGAGCAAAATTCGAAAATTAAGGAAATTAAATTCTAATCTTGAAAAATATATTTTTCCAAGTCATAATAGTCTAAGATAAGTAATTATTAATTATTAAGGAATAAAATAAAATGTTTGAAAAAAAATATTATGTGTAGAAAAAATAAATTTATAAATTCTTATAAATAAGAAAACAATTTTAAAAAAAACTTAATGATTTTAGGAAATTATTTTTTTCTTCCTAAATATATATATATATATATATATAATAGTAGGAGAGATAGCTAATATATAATTATATATGAATGGTAGAGATTAATACACATTTTGTTAAATAAAATACTAAGAGGTAAAACTTACATGTAGTCTTCCTTTTTACCACATGTTACATGAAAATGACATAATTAGGTAATTAAACTAATAGACAACATATTGAACTAATTATATGTATTATTTTTTTTTGGTATTTTCGGATTTTAGATAGATATATATATATTTTGATAACATTATTTCAAAAATGTTAAAATTGTGAAGTAAATAATTAATTCTAGTAAATGTATAGTTTTTAAAATAATTTTTAGTATTAATTTCGAAATTATGGAGGAAAAGGAAACTTAAATTTCATGATATAGAAACTATTGTACCAATAAGAAAATTAAAACCGACAGTTTTCGTTTGTGGGTAGTTTTCGAAAAATTGAGGAGAAATTCGTAGGTTTCAATCTCACTAAGAACAAGTCACATTTTTAATAAATGCATGTAATGCAATGCACATTTGTTCAAAATAAAAGGAATTTTTTTTTTTCATAAAATAGTAAAATATTTCATAATTCCAAATTTAGAATAATGTGGTTTACCGGGTCGTCACATCCTCCCCTCCTTAAAAAATTTCGTCCTCGAAATTGTCTTTTACGTCTAATTGAACAACTGCGGATATTTTTCTTGCATCTCCTCGAGCCGTTCCCATGTACTTTTTTCTATCCCGTGGTGCTTCCATAGAACGCGTATTAACGGAATCGTCTTGTTTCTTAACATGTGCTTTTGGAAGTCTAAGATCTTGATTGGTTCTTCAATATAAGTTAGGTCTTTGTCAATCTCAAGGGCTTCATGGTTCACGACGTGAGAGGGATCAGGTTGATATTTCTTAAGCATTGATACATGAAATACATCATGTACTCCTGCAAGAGCTGGAGGTAAAGCTAATTTGTACGCAACTTTCCCCACTTTCGCTAGTATTTCAAAAGGTCCAACATAGCGGGGGCTTAGCTTTCCTTTTCGTCCAAACCTTACTAATCCCTTCCTTGGTGAAACCTTTAAGAATACAAAGTCACCTTCCTCGAATTCCAGGTATTTTCTTCTTTTGTCGGCATAACTCTTCTGACGACTCTGTGCGGTCTCCATTCGTTTCTTAATTGTCTTAATAACCTCAGTTGTTTCATGAATCAATTCTGGGCCTAAAAGTTTACTTTCACCTACTTCGCTCCAGCAAACAGGGGATCTGCACTTACGTCCGTAAAGAGCTTCGAACGGTGCCATTCCTATCGTGGCTTGATAACTATTATTATAGGCGAATTCTGCAAGGGATAGGTGTCGATCCCAACTTCCACCAAAATCTAAGGTACAGGCTCTAAGCATATCTTCTAGAATTTGGATAACTCTTTCAGTCTGTCCGTCGGTTTGTGGGTGAAATGCTGTACTGAAGTTTAACTTAGTATCCAGAGCCTTTTGTAACCCTTGCCAAAACTTAGAAATAAACCGAGGGTCTCGATCAGATACTATACTTATTGGAACACCATGTAATCGGATAATCTCCGTCTTATAGATCTCCGCCATTTTGTCCAATGAGCAAGTTTTCGAAAATGCAATAAAATGGCCACTTTTTGTGAGTCTATCTACCACTACCCATACTGCATCATGTCCCTTTTGTGTTCGCGGTAGTCCCATAACAAAATCCATTGTAATGTGTTCCCATTTCCATTCAGGAATCGGTAATGGCTGTAGTAACCCAAACGGCTTTTGATGACTTGCTTTAACTTGTTGGCAAGTAAAACATTTGGATACGAATTCAGCTATTTGTTGCTTCATCTTGGGCCACCAATATTGTCGTTTAACATCTTGATACATCTTGTTCGTCCCCGGATGAATTGTGTACTTTGTATTGTGACTTTCTTCCAATATTTCCCTTTTCAACTCCTTGTCATCTGGAACATATATTCGGTTTCGGAGTCTTACAATTCCATCATTTGGCAATATGAACTCCTTTTCTTCTCCGCGGTTAATCCTATTCCTGATTTGTTGGAGTTCCTTATCTTTTTCCTGAGCTTCTTTGATCCTTTGGATTATAACGGGTTGTGCATGCAAGTGTGAACAGAAAATTCCAGATTTCCTTTCCTTAGGTTTCCAACTCGAGATGTCTTCTAGCATTTTCCATTCTTGAGTCATCATACAAGCAAGATTGGTTTTTCTGCTTAATGCGTCAGCTACGATATTTGCTTTTCCCGGATGGTATTGAATATCACAATTAAAATCAGCTAACATTTCTAACCATCTGCGTTGTCTCATATTCAACTCCTTTTGAGAGAATAGGTACTTGAGGCTCTTGTGATCGGTGAATATTTCAAACGAAGTTCCATAAAGATAGTGTCTCCACTTTTTGAGAGCAAAGACAATGGCCGCCAATTCTAAATCGTGAGTTGGATAATTCTCTTCATACGGTTTCAACTTCCGCGAGGCGTATGCCACCACTTTCTTGTTCTGCATGAGTACACCTCCTAAACCTTCCTTGGATGCATCCGTATAAACGAGGAATCCGTTATTTCCTTGTGGTAGCGTTAATACAGGGGCGGTGACCAATCGATTCTTTAACTCTTGAAAGCTGTTTTCACAATGCTCGTCCCACACAAATCGCACCTTAGATTGGGTTAGTCTAGTTAAGGGACGGGCGATTTTCGAGAAATCCTTGATAAATCGTCGATAATATCCCGCCAATCCCAAGAAGCTTCGTACCTCCGTGACCGTCGTGGGTGGTTTCCACTCGACCACTGCCTTAACTTTTCCTGGATCAACTGCAAGTCCGTCCTTCGATACTATATGTCCAAGAAATGCTACTTGTGTAAGCCAAAACTCACATTTGCTGAATTTGGCATATAATTTTTCTTCCCTCAACGTCCGGAGTACTATGTTTAAATGTTCCTTATGTTCTTCTTCCGACTTCGAATAGACTAATATATCATCTATAAATATGACTACAAATTGATCTAAGTACGGTCGGAATACTCGATTCATCAAGTCCATGAATGTTGCAGGGGCATTTGTTACGCCAAAAGGCATTACCACAAATTCGTAGTGACCATATCTAGTGTTAAAAGCAGTTTTAGGGATATCTTCCTCCCGGATTCTTACTTGATGATACCCAGATTTTAGATCTAATTTTGAATAGACAACAGCTCCTTGTAGTTGGTCAAATAATTCATCGATGTTCGGGAGCGGGTATTTATTTTTGATGGTAACTTGGTTAAGAGAGCGGTAATCGATACATAATCTCCACGTCCCATCTTTCTTTTTGACGAACAGTACAGGAGCTCCCCATGGTGATGAACTCGGCCGAATAAATCCTTTGTCTAATAAGTCTTGAAGCTGCGTTTTAAGTTCTTTCAATTCTGCAGGCGCCATTCGGTAAGGGGTTTTGGAAATCGGGGCGGTTCCGGGTATTAATTCGATCACAAAGTCGATTTTCCTATGTGGGGGTAAACCTTTTAAATCATCGGGAAATACATCGGTGTATTCGTTAACCACTGACACCTCTTCCAGCTTCTTTTGATCTTCGGGTCTGTTCATGATGTGGGCTAGAAATGCGTAATTGCCCTTTCGCAATAATTTGTAGGCTCGTAGGAAGGAGATAATGGGTATTGTTTGTATGGGTTTATTCCCTACTATTTCAATAATAGGTTGGTTTGGAAAGCATAGTCTGACTATCTTATGATAACAATCCACTTGGGCATAGTGCGAAGCTAACCAATCCATGCCTAAAATAATATCAAATTCATGGATAGGTAATAATACTAAGTCAGCTGTCATTTTCCGACCACCTATCTCTATTTCACAATCCTGATGAACTAAATCCGTCTTCCAAGTGGTTCCAAGGGGCGTAATGACTTCTAGTTCATAGGGTAAAGTCTTAGGCGGTACTTGTAAATTAGTGAAGAAACTAGCAGATATATACGAATGCGTAGAACCAGGATCAACTAATACTTTAGCAAAATGTTGGTCCACGAGCCACGTACCTTCTACAACCGATGGTGATTCAATCTTGGCCTGGTTCATAGCAAACCCTTTTCCTTGAACTCGTGGTTTTCCCCCTTGACTTCCGTCGCCTTTTCCGTTCCTTCCAGGATTTGTAGTTTGCGCTGGTCTAGATTGTGGGCAATTTAATAAAAAATGTCCGCTGCTCCCACATCTTGGGCACTTCCTAGCTTTATTCCAACAATGATCCTCCGTGTGGTTTGACTTCCCACAATAAGTGCAGCTCATAGGCTTCTAGAACGAGGGACTAGCAAACTTTCCTTGGTTTCCTGGTATCTTTTCTTTATTCATCCTATTAAATCCTCCCGGTCCCTTTCTATTTTGTCCTCCCATGCTTTGGACTCGTCCAAACTGTCCTCGCTTAACTTTGAGTTGCTCCAGTGTGCTTTCCACTTTAAGTGCAGTTTCAACTGCGGTAGTGTAGGTCAGTAGTTGAACAGCCGCTAGCCGATCTTGGATTTCTAGATGGAGTCCACCAACAAATTTCCATATTTTCCTCTCCTCGTTCTCGATAAAGTACGGAGCAAATCGAGATAGTTTGGTGAATAGGGCCTCGTATTTTGCCACACTTAAGTCCCGTTGTGCTAAGTTCAAGAACTCCCTTTCTCGTTTTTCTTGAACAATGCGGGGAATGTATTGCGAATTAAAATCCCTGATAAAGTTGTCCCAAGTAGGAGGGGTATGAACGGCTTCCCATTTACTGCTCACTCTCTTCCACCAATGTCTAGCATCGTCCTCTAAACGAAATGTGGCTAAAGTAACTTTTCGTCGGGAGTCGCAGTTGAGAACCTCAAAAATCTTTTCCATTGCTTCCAACCAATTTGTTGCCTTAACATCGTCCGGCTCGCCTCGAAAATATGGTGGTCCTAATCGTAGAAAATTAGTGAGGGCATCGGTGGGGGTTTCTTCGGAGTTTTGGTGATTGTTGTTGTTGTTGTTGTTGTTGTTATTATTCGTCTGATTCTCGAGGATAGTCGCTATCCTTTCGAACACGACAGAAAAACGATCATCTTGAGGTTCGGTATCACTTCTAGTACGCTTCGGCGGCATCTATATCCAAGTATATCCAAAAGATTAGTCGTAATACTCCATCAACTTCAACCACGCATTTTATTTATATATAAAGCAAACATGCAATATATACATCCAAAAAAAAACTTGCCACACATACTAAAACACATTATTTATTCACATAATCACACAGTCTTATACTACTTCTAAAACATCGACGTCATCCTCTATGACTTATCCGAGACATATCGGATAGCCTCGAGTGCCGATTTCCCCAACCGAGCTAGATTCAAAGTTCTCCGCCGCTAGACCCATAAGATCCTTGCTTTTCATGTGAACAAGCTCAAGGATCTGCTGATGTTTCTGATGTAACTCAAAGATATGCCTTTGAGCTTTCTCCAAATTCCTCTGTGCCTCGTACAATTCCTCCCAAAGCTTTTCGTTATCCTCCTGAAGCTCAAAATTTTCGGTTAACAGCTCATCTATATCGATAGTCGGCACTCTACAAGGCACCGGTTGCCCAGTCCTCATGCGGGCTGTCCGTTTAAACGATCCTCCAGAATTTGCCATCTACACAAGTATTAAGTCAATCATATATATACGAGAGCTTAGGTCTCCGCGACCATGCTCTGATACCACTTATAACGCCCCGGTAACCCATTGTTTTTATTAAATTACAACATGCAATGAGAATAAACTTAAAGAAAACATAATATCAAAAGACTTGATAGAGTTATGATTTATTCCGAATACAATACCGAGCAATTATTTAGTTACAAGGTATATAAGTTCGAGTGCACAACAAACACGCAGCGGAAAAAAAAACAGCTCTCTATCTAATAAAAGGCTTCAAAATGTTCTTCTTCCTCGATCTCATTTAAGCTAGTCTCGAGCTCATCTAAAAAAAAAATATCATATGAACACAATCAACGTATATAGTTGAGTAGAAACATTACATAATCGCATAAGGTGATCGTGTGTGATTTGCACATAAACACATTTTTCACTTTGCACATATAGTTTCAATTTCAAACCTTTCTCGTCACCTAACAGTGACCCTTATGACTCCCTCGGCCGAAATAACAACCAGCACATTACTCCCGCCTGCCTTATCCTCCAATGGTCGTACCCCGGGTGTTACGCCAACTTTTTCCTACAACCCACTCTCTTATATAGATCACTCCGTCTACATAAGGGGGGATTAGGAGATGGAGGGAATGAGAACTCTTACAGCCGGCTACCCCATTGGTATGTCCCGGCGGAACTCACCCAAACCACTCCGATATATTTCGGGCCCATTTCACATTCACAATTTATGCACATAACATAATCTTGGAAGTCTTGCTTCCATATTTCAACATTTTATTCCAACATCTTAAAAGAATATCAATAATATAAAATGAAATTAATAGAAAAGAACATTTTAAACTAAAATCTAGTCAAAACATAATAATATGTAAATATATATATATACGGTCTCACATGCATAAAGATGTATATATATATATGTTTAGACTAAACCTATCATTAAAATAGAAACTTAGACTAAACATAATAGAAATTTAGATTAAACACATAATTAAACCATAAATCTAAAATAAACATATAATTACTCACAACGATACTTATATACATACACGTGCATAACATATTTAGAGATATATATATATATATATATATAATATCACTAACTCACCATGATTATATATATGTACGTAATATATATACAGATAGATATATATATCTAAACAACTATACAGCTATATAAATCAACATAATTATATATATGTACGTATTATATATATATATATATATCTAAACAAATATATACGTATAAGACATATATATATATATATATATAGTTTGGTAACTTTAAGTAATATATTTTTATGAAAATATTATATCTTTTCAAACCTCATACTTTTCTTAGAAACATATTAAAGTTTTCAAATAATATGAACATAATGTCAAATATACTATATTACCCTAAACTTGTAATAAAGTAAATTTTCATGAACATCTATGCACATAATAATCATGTAATATTTCATAAAATCAAATAATATTTGCAAGACCATATTTTAGCACATAATTCTAACTAAGAATGCACAAAGTAGTAATCCTAATTTCATTACTTCATGTAACTTTCTTCAAGAAAAACCTCTACTTATATGATTAAGTAAGGTTTCTACCTTTGTTCTTTTCTTTTGTTTTGAGGGTATAGTGTAGTGTAGTTTTGGAAAAATAGGAAATTAGTGAATTTTGGAAGAAAATAAAGAAAGTGTAAGGGTGTGTGTGTAATGACCGATTGTAATGAGAAAAACAATTGAAGCTTTTGGTCTTGTTTATAGGATGAAGAAAGCAAGTATTTTATTATTAGGTCGTTTTCTTCATAATTATTATCTTTCCACCTATTGATACTTTAAATGAATTCTTCCATGTGGAAGACTAATTAGGCTTGGGTGTACATGCTATGACATGATTCATAGGCTAAGTAAACGTGAGCCATGTATCAATATTTATTTATGGTATATTAGAGAAGATTTTTCTTGTAAAATATCATAAAATATGTTAATATCTAGCATTTGCAATTTTCCTTGAACTAAATTCCGAAAATCAGGTTATAATTTATTAAAATTCGAAATTTACACTTATAATTTTAGGAAATATATTATGGTAATCAAAAATTCGAAATTTATATTTTTATTTGGAAATTTATAATTTTATTGGCAATTTATGCTTTAATTTGAGCAAAATTCGAAAATTAAGGAAATTAAATTCTAATCTTGAAAAATATATTTTTCCAAGTCATAATAGTCTAAGATAAGTAATTATTAATTATTAAGGAATAAAATAAAATGTTTGAAAAAAAATATTATGTGTAGAAAAAATAAATTTATAAATTCTTATAAATAAGAAAACAATTTTAAAAAAAACTTAATGATTTTAGGAAATTATTTTTTTCTTCCTAAATATATATATATATATATATATATATAATAGTAGGAGAGATAGCTAATATATAATTATATATGAATGGTAGAGATTAATACACATTTTGTTAAATAAAATACTAAGAGGTAAAACTTACATGTAGTCTTCCTTTTTACCACATGTTACATGAAAATGACATAATTAGGTAATTAAACTAATAGACAACATATTGAACTAATTATATGTATTATTTTTTTTTGGTATTTTCGGATTTTAGATAGATATATATATATTTTGATAACATTATTTCAAAAATGTTAAAATTGTGAAGTAAATAATTAATTCTAGTAAATGTATAGTTTTTAAAATAATTTTTAGTATTAATTTCGAAATTATGGAGGAAAAGGAAACTTAAATTTCATGATATAGAAACTATTGTACCAATAAGAAAATTAAAACCGACAGTTTTCGTTTGTGGGTAGTTTTCGAAAAATTGAGGAGAAATTCGTAGGTTTCAATCTCACTAAGAACAAGTCACATTTTTAATAAATGCATGTAATGCAATGCACATTTGTTCAAAATAAAAGGAATTTTTTTTTTTCATAAAATAGTAAAATATTTCATAATTCCAAATTTAGAATAATGTGGTTTACCGGGTCGTCACAGTTTCAATCTATGACACTCATATTCGAATGAATGTATGAAGTACTAAATTCAAATAGAGACATACACACACAGTTGAAAAGTATTAACCATATGATGGTCACTAACAAAGATCTAAGATACGGACTTAGAGAATGGAATTCTCACAAAGATTTAGTAGAGATTTTTATCTCATAAAGAGTTACACACATATGTTATACTTTTCCAAGTCTCATACCACGTATTTATAGTGATCATAGGAGATATAACAACAAGGATACGTTTACAATATTGAAACGTTTTGACAGTTTCTATAAGTTTAATACCACTTATACCCAAAATCGTTGGTAACTTCTAGTAATAGTTATTAACTTTGTAGGCAACAACCAAATATAGTTGTTTCTGTGATTACAAAAATTGAGCTTCAGCACTAATCCTCCTTCACCCCCAACCACATCCTCTAGATGTAGTCCTTCCATCCCCACTATCAAATACAACTCATTTCTGGCCCACCCTCAGACACACATTAGTCCTGCCGCCACCCCAACACCACCTTAGCAACAAGTTAAAGAACACAACTAGCAGCCTACCTTTCTTTCTATTTTTCAAGCTTTTCTTGTATTCGATTTCTTGTTTTTTCTCCTTCTAAATGAGATAATGCAGAATTCCAAACCATCGAAATATGTTTTTATCCATTTTTCCTAGATCCCATTTTTCATTCATTGTGATATGCAATTTTCATTTTCTCACATCGTTAAGTATGATTGATAAGTGAAAATGTTTTGTCAAAAAATAGTTCTCCAGTTGCTTGATGTGGTCTCTTAAGAAATTGGATAGAACCCCATTTGGAGGAGAGGGTTAAGAATGTCGAATTCGAGATCAAAGATTGATAAATGCCTTCTATTTCAATCTCAAGTTGGTTTTTTTTTTCCAAATTGTTTGATCTCTTAAGAATTTCAGAAATCCTCTCTCCGTATTTTCTTGTCAAAGGTTAGTCCAAATCATAGTTGGAATCAATTCTGCCATTTATTCATTTAAGTCAGCCAAAGATAATGGTCTTAACTTTCCATTTGAGTGAGTGTGTGCATGTGTATGGGGGTGTTTTCTGGTTGGCATCTATAGGGTGTCACGAGATGATTGTATCAAAAAAAAAAAAAAAAAAAAGGATAATGGTCTTAACAATGAAAAATTAACGGCGTTAAAATTTTGTATCAAAATGAGCACGTTTGCTATTCAAATAACAAAATAGGGCGTTATTGGCCTATGGAATTTTTAGAGATTAAAATAAAATATAAGGGGAATATATGCAATTTTACCTTAATTTGATTGTTCGGATTCTAACCATAAATGACATTTATTCATTCTTAAATAAAAACATCCATGAATATTAATAATTATTACTCTTATTACTAAGAGTGGAGGTCTTTAGTTCGAAATCGATTTCGTCACCTGGTTGCACCATGTAGTAAGTCAATCAAATACACTGGATTCCTACCTCTATTATTTTTTCTTTTTCTTTTTTTTTTCTTTCTTCTTTCTTTTCCTTATTAGTTTTCTTTCTTTCTTAGTATTACCAATATATATATATATATATATATTGGGTCTTAGTTTCAAAATAATTTATTAAAATGGTTACATAAATAAGATAGAAATAGTTTATAAGATATTATTGTAATTAATTTGGTTGAAAATAAAGGACTCAGTTAAGATTTTAGAAAATTATTTAGCACCTCCTTATTTTTTAAAAAATAATTTGGCACATCTTTTTTGTTTTTTTTTCTTACTTTTGGTCTAATTTTGAGGGATAACTGGTGTGTCATATATAAAGATACCTCTCACAACCTAATATATATATATATATATATAGAGAGAGAGAGAGAGACTTCTAATATTGTATATTTCTTTGCTTATTGACATATTCATTTTAAGAAAATAATAAAAAAGGGATAGAAGATTCGTTAATTATCCAAAAAAAAAAAAAGGATAGATGATTGGTGAGAAAAATAAAAGGTAAATAGTATTTCACTTATAGGTTCATTTTTATAGCAAAATGATGCGGTCCGGATTTGGTTGGTACACGTGTCCGAATACTGCGCACTTCCGTAATAGTGTTTGCTGGTGGCCCACCTGCTAAAGAAGGAGGAATGCACGTGAGACTAGCCGGTTTTGCCCCGGTGTAGGCTCTCCGACGCTCAAGTCAGTGGTGGGTTCAAGAAGAAGAAGATGAACAGTAGTGATATTATCTTGGCTTGTAAGGCAAAGAGTATCTCTTACCCTTGAGTGGAGAGCCGTATGGAGCTTTTATATGAGAGTGAGGAGCCTGATGTGACATGGTTGGTGGGATCCGAGTCACCCTCAGCCCTGTAGCTGTTATAATAAGTGCATTTTGTCCCCCTTTTTCCAGTCTTTTGGCGGCTACCCTCACTCATCATTAATGAGGGGTCATACCCGGCATTAAATGGATATCTTGGGCATTTATGACCAAGGATTATATTTATGACTTGGCATTTAATGCGCCCACGTCTGATGGGATGGACCCATGTGCCAACGTGATGCAGTAGGTGGCAGCGGATTGCGCCTGTCAGCAGTCTCCAGTTGTACTCGTCTCATTCATAATTCCCATCTTTGCAATGGTTAAGTCTGGGATTTGGCCCTCGATGGGAGTGCCATCGAGGGCAATCTCTCCATTCGAGGGCACCCTTGCTAACCTGTTGCGTTGTGGGCTTTCTCAAGGGAACGAGGCTGGTGTGATAGTG